>JAIOJX010000030.1:75988781-76078781 GCA_022376925.1 Tragulus kanchil
TAAGATCCAAGTCAGGTGGCTAATTAAAGGCAAATACTTTAATAATATTACACATATTTGACAAATATTTGAAATCATTCCTTAAATGATCACAAAATCAATACATTCTGCATTTATGAGTAATTAATACTTATGAAATGTCTAAGAAATGTAAAGTGATTGAAATGATGTGACTACACTGTATTAGGGGAAAAATGTCCTTGGATTCCTCTACTGCAATGGTTCATGGAGACACAAACGTGCTCTGTTACTACTGAATTTTGATCTTGAGTCAGTTGTTCAGTTTCTCTAATTCTTCTTTATTTAAATATTTCTAATATTTCAATATTGTCCAGCAAATTTATTTGCTACAAAATCATTAGTGAATAACTTTCCAAGGCATCAAATTTAGTTGATCTCCATTTTGGGGATCAAAAATATTAAAAGGAAATGTCTGCCTGTTGATTTAGAAGCTAGGGTGATGTTTATAACACAACAGGTAAAAATAAAAGATTGGTTAATGCATGTAAAAAATGGTAACTACTCTCAGGGAGCATTTGAGCCCTATTCCATTTAAATTTAGTTAATAGAAATATATCTGGCTCACGTTAGAGGCTGACATGTTTACGTTGTTCAGATGATCTGTTAATTCAGAAAGAAAAATGTCTCTTTTATTTCATATCAAATGAATAAAATCTAATTTAAACTCAAACAGATACTTACCTGCCAAAAAGTTTAATAACCCTTTCATGCTCTTTTTAAGAGGGTCAGATTTGTTTCTCCAAATAAGTTGAAAAATTCTTGAATGTCTTTCTCCAAAAGTATATCACATGGAAGTTTTATTAACATCGCAAGTGTTTCTATTTCTCAAATATACCATTATTTAAAATATTAATTCACTTGTGTAGGTGACCAAATTTAGTATTTTTTTATGTTTATGATACTCTGGGAGAATAGTATAAGAAAACAACTGTATGGGTTCTCTAGGTGTAAATGTGCCTTAAAATAGATTATTAATGTAATATTCCAACTACATAAAGCAGGTGACATTAAAGTTGCTCTTAGAAATATATATGTGTGTTGACTATGGATCTTTACATAAGATCCAAGTCAGGTGGCTAATTAAAGGCAAATACTTTAATAATATTACACATATTTGACAAATATTTGAAATCATTCCTTAAATGATCACAAAATCAATACATTCTGCATTTATGAGTAATTAATACTTATGAAATGTCTAAGAAATGTAAAGTGATTGAAATGATGTGACTACACTGTATTAGGGGAAAAATGTCCTTGGATTCCTCTACTGCAATGGTTCATGGAGACACAAACGTGCTCTGTTACTACTGAATTTTGATCTTGAGTCAGTTGTTCAGTTTCTCTAATTCTTCTTTATTTAAATATTTCTAATATTTCAATATTGTCCAGCAAATTTATTTGCTACAAAATCATTAGTGAATAACTTTCCAAGGCATCAAATTTAGTTGATCTCCATTTTGGGGATCAAAAATATTAAAAGGAAATGTCTGCCTGTTGATTTACAAGGAAACAGAAACACATAGGTAAATAACTAAGATGAATGATAAATCTTTACTTTTTTTCTGGATTTATATAGTATTTGACCCCTTCTAGATTAAGATTATCTTTTAGCTCTCATTTTTAATAGTCCATTCAATTTTAGTATATTTCCAACCCAACCCCTTTTAATATACACATGGGAAGTTAAGGTGCAGAAATTTGGTTTGTATGCCATATGGGTATTTAATAGTAAATTTAATATTCTTAAGGGAAAATAAAAATATGAGAAGGCAGTGAACAGATATATAAACACAACCACTGAAAGAACTAATAGTCATTCTTTTAGTATCTTGTTGTAACTATTATTTGAAATATATGTATGTTATAAATAACAAAAAATACACCAAAATCAAATACATACACTAGTTTCTAGTCTGAAATTGTAGCAATAGTGTTCAGATCATTACAAGTGACTTCAAAAACAACAATTGAAGTGGGCTTTTTTCAGTATTTTTTTTCAATTCATGCTAAAACATAGCACATAGTTAGTTTTATGTAATATATTAGAAAAATGAACAATGCAGAAGCAAGATACCATGTGAAAATGCTGTATAATTTAGGTTATGATAATGTGGTTTTCTAATTTTTCAAGAATATTTATTACCCATTTATTAGCTACATGCTGATTAAATCCAAGATCTACAAATTTTCAATATTTGACAAATATTTGATATCATTCCTTAAATGATCACAAAATCAATACATTCTGCATTTATGAGTAATTAATACTTATGAAATGTCTAAGAAATGTAAAGTGATTGAAATGATGTGACTACACTGTATTAGGGGAAAAATGTCCTTGGATTCCTCTACTGCAATGGTTCATGGAGACACAAACGTGCTCTGTTACTACTGAATTTTGATCTTGAGTCAGTTGTTCAGTTTCTCTAATTCTTCTTTATTTAAATATTTCTAATATTTCAATATTGTCCAGCAAATTTATTTGCTACAAAATCATTAGTGAATAACTTTCCAAGGCATCAAATTTAGTTGATCTCCATTTTGGGGATCAAAAATATTAAAAGGAAATGTCTGCCTGTTGATTTACAAGGAAACAGAAACACATAGGTAAATAACTAAGATGAATGATAAATCTTTACTTTTTTTCTGGATTTATATAGTATTTGACCCCTTCTAGATTAAGATTATCTTTTAGCTCTCATTTTTAATAGTCCATTCAATTTTAGTATATTTCCAACCCAACCCTTTTTAATATACACATGGGAAGTTAAGGTGCAGAAATTTGGTTTGTATGCCATATGGGTATTTAATAGTAAATTTAATATTCTTAAGGGAAAATAAAAATATGAGAAGGCAGTGAACAGATATATAAACACAACCACTGAAAGAACTAATAGTCATTCTTTTAGTATCTTGTTGTAACTATTATTTGAAATATATGTATGTTATAAATAACAAAAAATACACCAAAATCAAATACATACACTAGTTTCTAGTCTGAAATTGTAGCAATAGTGTTCAGATCATTACAAGTGACTTCAAAAACAACAATTGAAGTGGGCTTTTTTCAGTATTTTTTTTCAATTCATGCTAAAACATAGCACATAGTTAGTTTTATGTAATATATTAGAAAAATGAACAATGCAGAAGCAAGATACCATGTGAAAATGCTGTATAATTTAGGTTATGATAATGTGGTTTTCTAATTTTTCAAGAATATTTATTACCCATTTATTAGCTACATGCTGATAATAGAAATTTGAATTAATAAAATTTCACTTGTATATTGTACCTGCTTTAAATCAGCATTTCCAAATCATTCTATGTGGTTTTAGCACTAAATATATATATATACACCTAAATATATATATATATATATATTCTTACTTTGTATTGTTTCAGTGGAGAGAGATGGAGACAAAGGTATTAATAAAGACAATTTATGGTAAAATTCTGATCAGATATAATTTTCTTAAGTAACTTTTCTTATAGTAGAGCAGCCTGTTTTGTTATAGAAAATATACAGGATGTGAAAAACAGCTCCTTGGTAAAAAGCCCTATTTAACTGATATTTCCAAATTTTAATGCCTTCTACAAGTATATATTTACTGTCCCACAGATTTTGTAAAAATCTCCTGGAATGGTTTTCTGATATATGTGCTCAATCCTTAGAAATTAAGTATAATATTATTATTAATAAAATACAAAGATCAAGCTTTTCAATTAATAGGTACCCTTTGAGGAAAAAGCTTTCTGCTGCCCCTTGAAATTTTACATGGCCCGTGAACAATTTCCTCTCCCTCTCCTTCTCATTACAGTGTTCAAATGTCCCACCTCATATGCAAAACTCTGCTCTATAGCTGAATAAACACTCCCTTAATGATCTCCTCACAGAAGTTGCCCTGAGTTGAATTGTGAGTACAGAATATAGAGATCTGTATCTATTCATTCACTGGGTTCAATAAATATGAACCTGTCTCTTTTTACTAATTGATGAAAAAGAAATGATGAAAATATTTTCCTAGCCTTCAGTACAGAAGACATTCATGCTGTGACAGCAGATGTGCTATGAGGGCTTGAAGAAGAAGAGGGAGTAATTCAGCTAGCCTGGCTTGTCGAGGAAGATTTTAGGAAGGGAATTTTAATTGGGTCAGGAAGATAAAGAGGGAATCAATGGGCAGGAGGAAAGGGAGGAGGAATTCTAGGCAGAAGGAAAGGATACACAAAGATAGGAAACTGTGAGAAAGTACAGTATATTGGGGAACATTCAGTATTTTGATGTACCTCATGCAAAGAGTAGATAAGTAACATCTAATTCTGGAGGACCTTGTTTGTTATACGAAGTCTTGACTTTTATTTTTGGGTGTTGAACATTCATTGAATATTTTTTCAGTTAGAAATATGATGGTGGGCTTCCCCTGGTGGTCCAGTGGATAAGGACACCGCCTTGCAGTGCAAGGGGTGCCGGTTTGATCCCTGGCCTGGGAAGATCCCACGTGCCGCGGAGTGGCTGGACTGATGTGTCCAATTACCGAGCGGGAGCTCTGAAGCGCATGCGCCCAGAGACGGCGCTCTATAACGACAGACGCCACCACGTGGGAGGCCCACAGGAGCCAAAGAACAAAGACGGATGAAAATAGAGAAATGAAAGACCAATAGAAGTGCCCCGCCTGCTCCCCTCCCTCCCCAACCTGAACCCCGCCCAAAAATAAATAAATAAATAAATAAATCTTAAAAAAAAAAAGAAATATGATGGTGAATGTATATTTTAGAAATTCAACTTTGTCACAGTGTGGCCTAGGTATAGACAATGCTAAAGAAGACAAGGAAACATGCATGATATTGAGTCAATAATACTTCAATTGGATATGATCTTTGAGGTTCTGGGAAGAATTAAAAATATAAGTCTGGGGTTTTGAGAAATGAGAATTAAACTATTCGAGTCCAATACTGATTAATAGCTAGGTGATCTTGGGCTAAGCACTTAACCTCAGATTTATTTTTTTATGAACTAGAAGGAAAAATAACTAATAGGGTTAGTTTAGGAGTTAATAAAATTATGCTTTTAATGTGTTTAGTACATTTATTAACTTATTTAATAAATACTTACTGAGTGCCTACTATGCATTAGGCACTTTGCTAGCAGATAAACTGTTCAGCAGAAAGTGATATCAGGTATTTGTCTTCATGAAGCTAATTCTCTAGTGGGGGATATAGACATCAATCATATAATTCCATACATAAATGTAAAATTTTTTCTATGACAGGTATTTCAAAGGAGATATGAAAGTTTCTTTGAGAACATTCTTTCCTTTTGTGGGATAAAAACGTATCAAAACTGTGAGAAAGTACAGTATATTGGGGAACATTCAGTATTTTGATGTACCTCATGCAAAGAGTAGATAAGTAACATCTAATTCTGGAGGACCTTGTTTGTTATAGAAGTCTTGACTTTTATTTTTGGGTGTTGAACATTCATTGAATATTTTTTCAGTTAGAAATATGATGGTGGGCTTCCCCTGGTGGTCCAGTGGGTAAGGACACCGCCTTGCAGTGCAAGGGGTGCCGGTTTGATCCCTGGCCTGGGAAGATCCCACGTGCCGCGGAGTGGCTGGACTGATGTGTCCAATTACCGAGCCGGAGCTCTGGAGCGCATGCGCCCAGAGACGGCGCTCTATAACGACAGACACCACCACGTGGGAGGCCCACAGGAGCCAAAGAACAAAGACGGATGAAAATAGAGAAATGAAAGACCAATAGAAGTGCCCCGCCTGCTCCCCTCCCTCCCCAACCTGAACCCCGCCCAAAAATAAATAAATAAATAAATAAATCTTAAAAAAAAAAAAAAAAGAAATATGATGGTGAATGTATATTTTAGAAATTCAACTTTGTCACAGTGTGGCCTAGGTATAGACAATGCTAAAGAAGACAAGGAAACATGCATGATATTGAGTCAATAATGCTTCAATTGGATATGATCTTTGAGGTTCTGGGAAGAATTAAAAATATAAGTCTGGGGTTTTGAGAAATGAGAATTAAACTATTCGAGTTCAATACTGATTAATAGCTAGGTGATCTTGGGCTAAGCACTTAACCTCAGATTTATTTTTTTATGAACTAGAAGGAAAAATAACTAATAGGGTTAGTTTAGGAGTTAATAAAATTATGCTTTTAATGTGTTTAGTACATTTATTAACTTATTTAATAAATACTTACTGAGTGCCTACTATGCATTAGGCACTTTGCTAGCAGATAAACTGTTCAGCAGAAAGTGATATCAGGTATTTGTCTTCATGAAGCTAATTCTCTAGTGGGGGATATAGACATCAATCATATAATTCCATACATAAATGTAAAATTTTTTCTATGACAGGTATTTCAAAGGAGATATGAAAGTTTCTTTGAGAACATAAAATAGAGACAACGATGGTGGTAAGGTGGTCAGCAAAGACTTGAGGATATGAATGAGTAGAAGTTAATCAGATGAAAATAGAAATGAAGAGGAAATTTCTGTAGTTTGTCAAATACTAAACATATACGTAAACAGTATCAATTATTAGAAAATACAGATGCATTATTTTTTATTAGCTTTAGTTTATTTTATTTCCTATACCCTTGTAGCAGGAATTGATACATTAGTAGGATGGCATCCACGAATGGTCCTCATGTTTTGACTTATAATTGGAAGAAAATTGATTTTATGAAAACGTACATATTCATTACTCATGTTATCATAAAATATTATTTTCTAATACTAGCTTTATAGTTTAACTTTGGTTATAAATGTCCAGTTAAGATTGTTATTTTGTAGTAAATGAATCCTCTCATTTCCAAAACTACTAGCACACTTAAAGAGCTATCTTCAAATAATTATAATAAGGGAAATTCATATTCATGTCTTTTAACAGTTTGTATACTATTTAAATACATTAATATAGTGTTTTGGACAGTTCTGTCAGGTAGGTAGTTATTATCCCTATTATTCAGGTGAGTTATCTTGATACTCAAAAACAGCTGTCCAAAATCACATAAAGAGTCAGACTGAAAATCAAGATTTCTAACCCTAAGTTCAGTATCCTATCAAAGACAGTACATTCCCATCAGGGTTATTTCATAGGAGATATTCATAATTACTTAATTAATTAAGACATTGCTTACAATGCATATAGTTTTCTCAATAAAATTTTATTGTATTAAGGTATATTTTCTTAGGTGAACACTATAG
Organism: Tragulus kanchil; assembly: GCA_022376925.1. NCBI lineage: Eukaryota > Metazoa > Chordata > Mammalia > Artiodactyla > Tragulidae > Tragulus > Tragulus kanchil. Next base: position 75,996,031 of record JAIOJX010000030.1, read on the forward strand.
CACGTGAATGAAGGCTTTAGATTTAATTTCAATAAATCCAGTTTCTTCTGTTGTTTTTATCATCTAACCTATTGTATGGAAATTTACTTGTCACTGAAATCCTTATTAGGTTACTCTTAAGTGCTGTCAGCATTTTAAAATTATTGGCTAGTGTTAGGTATTTTGTATGATGAGGTATATTCAGAGATCAGGAAATCACCTGTTGACCTATTTTAAAGCTCTGATATGACTGTCTATAATATTATGGTTTATTGAACTAGTGCTTAGGTATTTTTATGTATGATGAGGTTTTATTCAGATGATCATGCAGAAAAATGGGGGGAAAGTTAATTTTTCAGATGAAAATAGAAATGAAGAGGAAATTTCTGTACTTTGTCAAATACTAAACATATACGTAAACAGTATCAATTATTAGAAAATACAGATGCATTATTTTTTATTAGCTTTAGTTTATTTTATTTCCTATACCCTTGTAGCAGGAATTGATACATTAGTAGGATGGCATCCACGAATGGTCCTCATGTTTTGACTTATAATTGGAAGAAAATTGATTTTATGAAAACGTACATATTCATTACTCATGTTATCATAAAATATTATTTTCTAATACTAGCTTTATAGTTTAACTTTGGTTATAAATGTCCAGTTAAGATTGTTATTTTGTAGTAAATGAATCCTCTCATTTCCAAAACTACTAGCACACTTAAAGAGCTATCTTCAAATAATTATAATAAGGGAAATTCATATTCATGTCTTTTAACAGTTTGTATACTATTTAAATACATTAATATAGTGTTTTGGACAGTTCTGTCAGGTAGGTAGTTATTATCCCTATTATTCAGGTGAGTTATCTTGATACTCAAAAACAGCTGTCCAAAATCACATAAAGAGTCAGACTGAAAATCAAGATTTCTAACCCTAAGTTCAGTATCCTATCAAAGACAGTACATTCCCATCAGGGTTATTTCATAGGAGATATTCATAATTACTTAATTAATTAAGACATTGCTTACAATGCATATAGTTTTCTCAATAAAATTTTATTGTATTAAGGTATATCTCTCTTAGGTGAACACTATAGTACGTGAATGAAGGCTTTAGATTTAATTTCAATAAATCCAGTTTCTTCTGTTGTTTTTTATCATCTAACTTATTGTATGGAAATTTACTTGTCACTGAAATCCTTATTAGGTTACTCTTAAGTGCTGTCAGCATTTTAAAATTATTGGCTAGTGTTAGGTATTTTGTATGATGAGGTATATTCAGAGATCAGGAAATCACCTGTTGACCTATTTTAAAGCTCTGATATGACTGTCTATAATATTATGGTTTTTTATTCCATGCAGACTTTTAATATTGTGTTTACTTAAATTTGGTTTTATTTTTATATGGCTTTAACTAAGTGATGATCTAGATAAAATTTAGAAATCCTTATCATAGAAGTCATAATATTTATTTGTGAGTTTGTAATGCATCAATCAGTGCTCTTCTATAGCACTTAAACTTGGTAGCCTATAGTACAGCAGTACTGTCTATGCTAATAAATAACAATAATTATTACAAACATAATTCATTAACATTTTCAGTTGTTAAAAGTGCTTGAAGACCTTTGACAACCTGCAATTCCCTAAATTAAAATGTTTTAACATCACAGTTCATCAGTCTTATTCAATTATGTTCTCATTACAAAGCTATTATTTCAAGACACAGCATAGTATGTATAAAACTGAAGAGAATGATAATGTATATATGTCTAATATATGTCAAACAACACTAAGAAATGTTTTAGAAAAAGTGGCAGCAAGAGTAGTTAAAATTTTAAGTAACACCTCAACTATTAAAGAAAACTAATTGAAGAAGCAAGAAAGAATGGAAGAAGAAAAGAATGGAAAGAAAGATGAAAAGGGTGAAATTTCTACTGTGATCTATAATAATCTTAGAAAGTCTTAGAAAATTGGGCCCTTGATATTAAAATATGTTAAGGCAAGAGATAGAGGCTTGGGCAGATTAATGCCCCAAAATAGTATCTATCATTTTATTCACCCCAACTCCAACGAATATCCTGGCTTTTATTCCTGTATGCATAAGCAGTAAAACTAGTCACTGTGATAGTTACAATAATGATTAAAGAACTGATATACGCACAGCTTAAATCATAGCTCAAGAAATCCAACAATTATGAAATAAATAATCACAATTTTAAAGAAAATGGCTGCCATGAGTTGAATCTGTTATTATATCTATCTATATCTATCTATCTATATCTTTCAAATATATCCTATCCATATAAAAAATGTTCCAATTTATGATAAAACATATAAAAAATTTTCCACTAATAAGACAGATAACCAAATTAAAAACATACAGGAAATCACCTGTTGACCTATTTTAAAGCTCTGATATGACTGTCTATAATATTATGGTTTTTTATTCCATGCAAACTTTTAATATTGTGTTTACTTAAATTTGGTTTTATTTTTATATGGCTTTAACTAAGTGATGATCTAGATAAAATTTAGAAATCCTTATCATAGAAGTCATAATATTTATTTGTGAGTTTGTAATGCATCAATCAGTGCTCTTCTATAGCACTTAAACTTGGTAGCCTATAGTACAGCAGTACTGTCTATGCTAATAAATAACAATAATTATTACAAACATAATTCATTAACATTTTCAGTTGTTAAAAGTGCTTGAAGACCTTTGACAACCTGCAATTCCCTAAATTAAAATGTTTTAACATCACAGTTCATCAGTCTTATTCAATTATGTTCTCATTACAAAGCTATTATTTCAAGACACAGCATAGTATGTATAAAACTGAAGAGAATGATAATGTATATATGTCTAATATATGTCAAACAACACTAAGAAATGTTTTAGAAAAAGTGGCAGCAAGAGTAGTTAAAATTTTAAGTAACACCTCAACTATTAAAGAAAACTAATTGAAGAAGCAAGAAAGAATGGAAGAAGAAAAGAATGGAAAGAAAGATGAAAAGGGTGAAATTTCTACTGTGATCTATAATAATCTTAGAAAGTCTTAGAAAATTGGGCCCTTGATATTAAAATATGTTAAGGCAAGAGATAGAGGCTTGGGCAGATTAATGCCCCAAAATAGTATCTATCATTTTATTCACCCCAACTCCAACGAATATCCTGGCTTTTATTCCTGTATGCATAAGCAGTAAAACTAGTCACTGTGATAGTTACAATAATGATTAAAGAACTGATATACGCACAGCTTAAATCATAGCTCAAGAAATCCAACAATTATGAAATAAATAATCACAATTTTAAAGAAAATGGCTGCCATGAGTTGAATCTGTTATTATATCTATCTATATCTATCTATCTATATCTTTCAAATATATCCTATCCATATAAAAAATGTTCCAATTTATGATAACACAATATATAAAGACATTTATCACCCACTAATAAGACAGATAACCCAAATTAAAAATCAGTAAAATATTTGAGTAGACATTTTATAAAAAAAGATAAATGGGAAATAAACACATAGAAAAATGCTCAACATCTTTAGTTGTTATAGAAGTGTAAGTTATAAGTAATATGGTATCTGCTTCAATCACTAAATACTCACTAAAATCATTATGATAAAAAATACAGATAGTAACAAGCATTAGCAAGAATAAAGAGAAACAAGAACCTGCATTCAGTTCTGGTGGAAGTGCGAAATGGTACAATCACTTTGGAAAACAGTTTGGCAGTTTCTTAAAAAGTATATATTTACTGTATAAATTTACTACTCTATTGTATTTACATAAGAGGAAAAAAATGTACATATAAATAGACATTTAAGGAGATATCTATAGTAGCAGTATCTGTAATAACCAAAAGTGAAATTAGCCCAGATGTCCATCAGCTGGAGAATGGGTAAATACTGCATAAGCAGAATACTATTAAGCAGTAAAAATGAATGAAATACTAGTATATGCTGCAAAAAACCCCACATTTTGCTAAGTGAAAGAAGCCACATGTTTTATAATCCAATTTATATGAAATGTCCAGAAAATGAAAATTGATAAAAACAGAAATATGAGTGTCTGGGGCCAGAGGTAGGAAAGAGCTGTGACTACAAATGGGCCAACGGGGAATTTTGGAGTAATGGAAATGTCTTAAAATTGAAATGCGGTCATGATTTGCAACTCTAACTTTTCTAGAAATACTGAATTGTTCACTTAAATTGTACTCTTAAATTGGGTAGATGTACATTATACTTTTATACAGTTGTTTAAGAAAAGAGACTTAAAAATTGGTGACATCTCACAGTATTTTTTTAATGTCACTGGAACAAAAGATGGAATTGGCAACTCTAGTGCATCCTGAAGTGACAGACTCTATGGAAGTGACTAAAGGACAGTGAGGGCCTGAAGCTCCAATTTCTAGTGTAAAGAATTCCAAGTAAGAATATCAGAATAGCAAAGAACTTTCGACAGTAGTCCTTTGCATTAATTCCATGTTTCATACCAGCATCCATGTTGTAGGTGAGACAATGAAATACATGTCATGTGACCAGTAAAGTACAATGCTGTCCAGTGCTCTGAACCTTTTCAGAATAATTTCCGATAAGTTGTCTACCTCATGTATAAACAGTCAGTAGACAAAATATGTGTTGTTCCAACAGAATTGACAGGCAGTTCTCATAGAGCTATAATAAAAAGGATAAGAAAGAATAAAATTAATGTTTTATGTCTTGTACATTTTAAAATTATGTTTTATGTCTCCAATTAGAATGTAAGATATTTGAGGTCAGCATTCAAGTATATATCATTTAGTTTTGTATTCTTAAAAGAATCTACTGTCACCATAATGCAAGTGGTCAGTAGTTGTCCTGTATATATTAGATGTTGCATAGTGATTGTTAAACACACAGGAGTCTCTGTGAGGACGCTGGCTCTCAATTCAACATTCTTTTTTTGAAATCAAGGCAGGAGGCAGACAAATACTGAAAAACATGGAGCACTTAATTATTCACTAATTAAGAGCTCGCAAAACATGGATTGATATCCAATAATGCTGTGTCAAATAGAGTATCTCAGTTCTTTAAATTACCATAGCTTTATAGCATTTGGTTATAAAGGTTCATTTACTATTATGCTGAACTCCTTTCAGCCATGTTAATAATTTCTCCTCAAGATTGGTTCTGCCATTCTTTTTGCACTGGACAGCTTTGTTCACTGGTCACATGAATTATTTTGTAAAATAATTACTGTGTCTTAATGCAGTCGTATAAGCATGGACGTCTCTAGGATGCCTCAAATTATACTTAGACAAATTGCATATACAATTCTGAACTAAGAACAAGTACTCAAAAATACATTTATAACTAGTAAATAGAACACTTATTTTTAAGATTGATGACTTTATCTATATATTTCAAGTTCTCTACAACTATTGTTTTTATAATCAGGAAAATAGACATTCAGAATAGACATTTAGCCTATATGGTTAACTTGTACTGAATGATTACAATTAATGTTTAGCTTTTTTTTAATAACAAAGAATGGGAAAGCTATGCTAATAGTGATTATCTCTGGGTAACCAAAGTAAGGGTAATTTTTTTCTTATCTATTTTTTTTAATTTCTACAATTACCATATATTCTTTTAATTTTAGAAAAAGTGCACATAATTTAAAAGAATAAAATAGTTTATTCCTCTGGAAGCTCAATTAGCACATAGAACACAAATTTCCATTTTTTGGAGCCAGTGGCTCTTTCTTTTTTTCTCCTCAGCTATTTCAATTAATTTGAAAGCTCTTTTAGCTCACTCAAAACTGTAAGAATTGCTAAAATTTATACCTCATACGTTTCTATAGCTATAAAAATCCCACCAACGGCATCTTTGGGAATCAAATATTATTTAGCTGACACTGCTGTACTTTGGATTATCTATGTACTTGTTAAGTAAGGCAAGCCTTTGGCATTTCTTAGAACTATTTGAAGAACTGAAGAAGCTTATTAAGAAAATGAGTTTGTGCTTTTTTATTCTCTGTAAATAACAAGAGATTTGCTGTAGGCGTCAAGCCTTAAAAGTGTTATGGTGACCCTTTTCTAAACAAGGCATAAATTGGCCTTCAACAGTATGTAACTTAGGATCAATTCCAACTTCACAATTCATTTCCTTTTATGTCTGTTTTTAGTGTGCTGTGTTTCTAATTGAGAGTCCAAATTTTGATTTTATTTAAAATTAAAGAATGTAGACAAAACTGAGCTGTTCTAAAACCAAAAGTATGTTTTATGTCTTACTTTGTGGGCTACCAGCTAGTTTTTAACTCTGTAAATGGTCTTCTAAAATGACAGAAAAATTGAAGATTTGGTAGAATGAAATAAAGCATCAAAATAATAAGTTTCATTTAATCATGCAAATTATGTTGAAAATTTTGTTAGTAAAATGATTTTTATAGTTTAAACTTTATGTTATCTTATGCTTATAAAAATTATGATTGTTTATATTCCCATAATCCTAGTATTCTTAATGCTTGCATATGTATTATACCTATGTGTTAGTAATTCTCAAAAAGTTTAAGACAGCATCTTCAGAAAACATACTCTATATGTGCATAATACTCCATAAAATTATAAAGAAAATTTTCCATTCTAACCACTAATCTCAGCTGTAGAGAAATCTGTGTGTGAAATGCAATAAGTGATTTGTACTTAATTAGAAATTAGCTAATTTTAATTAGAAATTCATATTTCATACTGACTCACTATATATTGTAGAGTAAGTATCAATATGTAATACAATTCATTTAACTTAATTTGGGGGATTTTTTAAAATTAAGAAAAGTAAAATCAAAAGTTTAATTTCTCAGCGAACTTTTAGCATCATTTAAAAATAGATTTGTATTATAAACATTTTTATTTCTAAATTTCTTCAGAGAATCTCAAAGAGTTTATAGGTGTTGATAATTTAATTGCAGTTCTAATGTTCCTGGTAAACAAGATTAGAAATATTGTGATATCATCATGTTATTTGGAAAGATTCACATTAGCCTCTGAGGTACTTTTTGTAATACCATAATTCAATATACAGTATATCTTTATCAATCATTTAGTCAATGTTTATTGAATATCTGGTAAATTTCTGACACTGTTAATGAGTCTATGTATAGACAACAAATAATCAGCAAAGATATCTTCACCCTTGTAATTCATAGCCTATTAATATTAAATATATGAAAATGAGACTTCCTAAAAGAAAATAAGAATGGTAAACAGTAAATCTATGAGGTGCAATTTGCAAAGAACCCCAGCTAATTTCCATATAGTTCTTCTCATTATCCTCTTTAAATGAAGCAAGATTAAGATATTTCTTTTTAAAACCCACATCCCACACAGATATGCAAAATATGGATCCAAAATAAAATAAAAATTGAGTTAAGAGCAGTGCTCTAATTTAATAATCTCATAATCCCTGCAATTTTTTTTTGGTTCAACTCTATTTAGATATCTTCCAGTCTGTCAGACTCACCACATACAAAGTGGAATAATCATTCTGTCCCCCAGATGACTTCTCTTCCATTGTTTCCTGTTTCTTTAAATGTCACTGTGGTCCACCTCACTAATGAGGAAATATTTTTATCTTCTCTCTCATCTTCATTCTTTAAATTCATTGAATTGCTAGTTATTTCTAATTCTGTTTGATAAATATCTTTTGATTTTTATCTGTTTCCCATTACTCTAATTGCCATCACCTATGCTACCTCCTCCTCTTATCTAAGGACATCAACACCCTTTCCCATCTGGTTTTCCCTGTATAGCCAAATATTTTTGCAATCCAAGTTTGACCATGTCATTTCCCTTTTCTTCTGTTTCCCTTTGATATTTAGAATAAGAGTCCACCGGGCATGACATGACTGGGCTTCACTAACCTAATTCTGTCTCCACTCTGATTCATCCCTTGGCTTACTCTATGTTCCCATTGCACCAGCTGCACTGAACCTCCTTCTGCAGTCACAGTTAACCAAATTCTCTCTTGTCTTCCTCAAAGTATTTAATAAAGTGTTATCTGGATCACATGCACACCATGTTAAAACTTTCCTCCTGTCTTCTAGCCCTCTAATTGCTTCACTGTTAACAAGCAGAGTTTCTACTCATCTTTCAAATCTGAGATTTAGTCATTTCAAGGAGGTCTTGGCCTTCTCAGATGATGCTAGTGGTGAAGAACCCATCTCCCAGTGCAGGAGACATAAGAGACACAATTTCGATCTCTGAGTCGGGAAGATCCTCTGGAGGAGAGCATGGCAGCCTCCTGCAGTATTCTTGTCTGGAGAATCCCATGGAGAGGGGTCTATGGTCCATAGCATCACAAAGAGTTAGACAGGACTGAAGTGACTTAGCACACATGCACACAAAGGAGACTCTATCCATCTGCTCCGCACTCACACACAAATGCACACCCACTTGAGTCTATTCCCACTTTTATGAAAAACATTCAGAACATATGATTGTTTATTTCATATCTATCTACTCTTGAAAGAACCAGTTTTCTAAATCCTGTTATAAGATTTTGCACACTATAGATGCACAGTAAATTGTGTTGAGTGAAAATGAATGTATTAATAGCTAGTTAGAAACTATTTTAGAGGGATTTTCAGCAAATGAAGGAAAAAATAAGGTAGATTAATCTTCATGAATTATTTCATGAGAATGTATTTAATTTGTTCACTGTTACAGATAATTAAATAAATTATAAATAGAATTCTTGCAATATCCATACATGTATGTTGTGAGCGTGGAGGGGAAAATGCCTTCAAAACCCTTTACTGGTAATTTTATGATTTGTATTTTAGTTGTAAATGCTGTGGCATGGCGTAAGTAGCTGAGAAAATCAGTCTCTGGCAAGTGGAATGGTTAAGAATATAAAGAAAATCAAAATCTGATTTTGAAAATAACTAATGTTAATAAAAATCCAAATGGATTTTTTGCAAATCTGGTAAATAAAGATGAGTTTTAAAGCTTAGACTTTATATCTCCTTTGATTCATGGGCTAATTTTCAAAAGCTGAGTTATAAGCTTTAGTTTATATTATACCTGAGGCATAGGCAGACTCATACAATAGCTGCACTTCAAATGTCACTATAATACAGTAAATGTAATAAAATTACATTTAAATAACATTAAAAATCTAATTTAAACAGGGGAAAATGAAATTTAAAGTTGAAGTTAATGCCTTTTTCGACTCCTATGTTGTCCTTCTCTGCTATAGACTGATACTGGTGCCGTTAGCCTTTTCGTGTTAAAATTTGGTAGTACAGTACAATTCTAGAGAAGTATATAATTATTTAGCCACTCTACTCTTTAGATAAAAAATATCATCTGGCAAACAGCTTTAAACCAGGTGACATGTATGTCATTTATTAAGGATAGACTTGGCATTTAGTTACCACCAACTGGTAAATTCCTGACTTCTCCTTGAAGTTGTAATTTTATTTATTTATTTATTTTTTTGAGACGAATTGTATTTTATAGCACACTGGCTGGACTGTTAAACTTTTAGAAACAGAATTGGATAAAAATTTTTAACTTGAGGAGTAACTGGAATAGAATACTTTTTATCTCTACTTGCTGGAAAATTAGAAAACTATACTAAAATTTTTAGTAGATAAATAGCAAGCTTAGTGGACTCAGCAAAAGATTTAATAAAAAAGTGTTTTGCTTTCTTTTTAACTTTTTAGATTTCAATTTCCTCATTTCTAAAATGGAAATAATAATATTATCCTCATAGGACTTGTGTGGGAACCAAATGAATTATTGTTATCTAAAAGATGTGCAACAGTGTTTGACACATGTTAAAAATTATCTATACATGTTAGCTATCATCATCATATTTAAACATATATTCAGGGAATTTATACAAATGGAAGTTTACTTAAGTAGATAGAAGATCTAAAAATATCAAGGTTAAGTATGACTTATGCTGCTGCTGTTGACAAATGCTCAGTCATGTTTGACTCTCTGCGACCCTATGCACTGTAGCTTGCTAGGCTCCTCTCTCCATGGAATTTTTCCAAGCAAGTACACTGAAGCAGGTTGCCATTTCCTTCTCCAGGGGATCTTCTGGACCCAGGGATAGAACCCACATCTCTTTCATCTCCTTCGCTGGCAGACAAATTCTTTACCATTAGCACTATCTGGGAAGCCCTAGTATGGCTTATATTTGGTAATAACATATTGTTTTATAATAAACTAAAATATATGACGTCATTGTTAGTCACTCTCTTGGTTTTTTTTGTTTTTTTTGTTTTTTTTTCCCTGACTCTTTGTGACCCAATGGCCTGTAGCTCACCATGTTCTTCTGTTCATGGAATTTTCTAGGCAGGAATACTGGAGTGGGTTGCCATTTCCTTACTCCAAGGGATCTTCCTGACCCAAGGATTGAACCTAGATCATGGTAGATGGATTCATCTGAGCCGTGAGGGAAACCCAAAATATATAAAACACTGCACTAATTTACTTTAAAACTGAATATATAAACAACATTTTATTCCCATAAATGGGAACTTTTACTTTATCATTGTATTGCGATCTAATTAAGAAACTATGTAACTGCTGCCCTTTCCCTACTGCAAAACACAGTTTTAAATAAGAACATTTTTTTCCTGCTAAACATGAGTTTGATGCTGTGAGTGCTAGAAGCTGTATATATCTGATACGTGGATGGGTTATTCTGTGAAGCTGAATCATAGGCTGTGAAAACAAATTACCCCTCAGTCATCATAAATCACCATTTCTCATCCTTTTTAAGCAGAATCTCAAGTACTTAATCAGTCTTCTGACTTACAATACAGTGTTAGACTCTGCTGGGTCAGGGATATTAGTATTTACTTCACCTAAGTTTAACTGGTTACAACTTCAACCCATATGTCTCTGTCTATATTCAGAGTTGCTATATGCCTTCTAAATTGCTATATTTACTTGTGTTTCATAGTCTAAGTAAATCTAGATGAACAGTAATGGTTGATTTGATCATGTTGGAAAAAATCTGTACTTTACACATAAATCCACATTAATGTCACTATTATTCTATTAAGGAGGCCCTCTGCTTCATTAAAAATACGTTGTATTACCACATGTATATACAACACCTAGGACTTCCCAGGTGTTGCTAGTGGTAAAGGACCTGCCTGCCCATGCAAGAGATGTAAGAGACACAGGTTCCATCCCTGGGTGAAGAAGATCTCCTGAAGGGAGGGTGTGGTAACCCACTCCAGTATTCTTACCAGTAGAATCCCATGAACAGAGAAGACTGGTGGGCTATAGTCCATAGGGTCCCATAGAGTTGGACACAATTGAAGTGACTTAGCACACACACATATACAACATCCAGGTATATTGTTTCAAAACTGAATTCTAGGACTTCCTTGGTGGTCCAGTGGGTAAAGAGTCCACCTTGCAGTGCAAGGGGCACCGGTTTGATCCCTGGCACAGGAAGATCCCACATGCTGAGGAGCGGATGGACTGGTATATCCAGTTAGGAGCCAGTACTCTGGACTGCAGGTGCTCTGCAACAAGGGAGGTCACTGCAATGGGAGGCCCACCCAGGCCAAAGAACAAAGATGGATGAAAATAAATAAATGAAAGACTAATAAAATTGGCCAAAAATTAAAAAAAAAATTTCTAGGTTAGCATGAAATTAAATATAGCACTATTTTGCACAATTCCAGAAATGTTAGATTTTTAGGTAATTGAAAATGTTCAGATTTGCATTAAATTAGTTATTTGCAAATAGCAGTTAACTTTGTAAGCATACATTAGCCTTAAAACTCAATCTCGTGAGGTGATATGGCTCTCTCAGATTTTTGGTACACTTAATCAAAAGTATATTTTCTCTGAATGCAGACTTGTCTTTAAAAGATTAAAGCAGATTTGAGTTATTCAAGAAGCTCTGAGATACTTGGTAGGAAGGATTTGTCTTTAGACATATAAAAATGGCAATTGTGTTGGAGATAGGATATGAAAGTGATAAACTTAAGCCTGTGTACCACATTAGTATCAAGAGTTGTCTGGATTTTAAAACAGATAAGAACAGGTCAGAATTCAAATACATAGCTTGAGGGAGAGGGGCAAAGTTTATTGAACTGTGAGTATATAATTTCTTTTTCTGTTCAAGCAGCATTATGATATCTTTGGAAATTTTTGTATTAATCTCTGAAAATGGCAGGTGTTGGCAGTCTTTTGTGATGCACATTCAGAAAAGTTTCGGTCAAGAGGTCATATTGCCAGGATGTGTTAGTCAGTAACCCTGTCTCCTGTGGAATTTGCCTTGTTTGAAGTGTTTCCAAAGCAATATATTTGTGTAATGCACATCATTTAAGCAATGTGTTTGGGAACAGCTTTACACAGAATAAAAAGCTAGGAGAATTCTTTACGATTTAAAAAAATAATTGTTGCTCCTTTTAAACACAAGGAAAGTGCATTGGAGGAGACACATAGTTACACAGAGAATTGGATTCAGGATTCATATTAAATAAATAAAAAATATTTATGCCATTTAAACTCTTTGTTATTACTGTCTTAGTTCATTTAAAATACAAGGTTGATTTATTCATTTTTAAAATATAAGTATCATTTTAATGTTATTTTTAAATGACAAAAGTTTACACTTAAACATGTTACGCTTTTAAAATGTTTTAAAATACTGCCTAATAAAACATTTTAAGGTTTATTTTATAAACATCAACTAATGTATCTGTTTTCTACTTACAAGTTAATTTTGAGATCAAATAAAAATGGGAAATATTGATAACAGATTATATGTCTACAGCAGAATATGGGAAGAACTTTAATGCTTGTTCTTTCAAGTGATACTGTGGTGTCAGAGAAACAATAGCCTTTCAGAATTATCTCTTGGCACACTTACATTTTCATGAAACTTTAGACTTAGAAGTTTCGTGAGATAGAAAGCAAATATATTGGACTTAAAATGGACAGATTTGGGTGTGAATTTTACCTTAACCAGTAAATAACTGTTGATCTTGAACTAGTGACTTAACTACTCTGATCCTCAAATTATTGTCTGATGAGATGAATATATTACTCTTTACTCCAAGGGAGCGAGGAATTAAACAAGTGTAAAATGCCTAACAATTCCTGCAGTACACACTCATAAGAGTATTTGAAATTTGATATTAACCTGGCCTGTAAAGATGGAAAACAGATAAGAACAGGTCAGAATTCAAATACATAGCTTGAGGAGAGGGGCAAAGTTTATTGAACTGTGAGTATATAATTTCTTTTTCTGTTCAAGCAGCATTATGATATCTTTGGAAATTTTGTATTAATCTCTGAAAATGGCAGGTGTTGGCAGTCATTGTGATGCACATTCAGAAAAGTTTCGGTCAAGAGGTCATATTGCCAGGATGTGTTAGTCAGTAACCCTGTCTCCTGTGGAATTTGCCTTGTTTGAAGTGTTTCCAAAGCAATATATTTGTGTAATGCACATCATTTAAGCAATGTGTTTGGGAACAGCTTTACACAGAATAAAAAGCTAGGAGAATTCTTTACGATTTAAAAAAATAATTGTTGCTCCTTTTAAACACAAGGAAAGTGCATTGGAGGAGACACATAGTTACACAGAGAATTGGATTCAGGATTCATATTAAATAAATAAAAAATATTTATGCCATTTAAACTCTTTGTTATTACTGTCTTAGTTCATTTAAAATACAAGGTTGATTTATTCATTTTTAAAATATAAGTATCATTTTAATGTTATTTTTAAATGACAAAAGTTTACACTTAAACATGTTACGCTTTTAAAATGTTTTAAAATACTGCCTAATAAAACATTTTAAGGTTTATTTTATAAACATCAACTAATGTATCTGTTTTCTACTTACAAGTTAATTTTGAGATCAAATAAAAATGGGAAATATTGATAACAGATTATATGTCTACAGCAGAATATGGGAAGAACTTTAATGCTTGTTCTTTCAAGTGATACTGTGGTGTCAGAGAAACAATAGCCTTTCAGAATTATCTCTTGGCACACTTACATTTTCATGAAACTTTAGACTTAGAAGTTTCGTGAGATAGAAAGCAAATATATTGGACTTAAAATGGACAGATTTGGGTGTGAATTTTACCTTAACCAGTAAATAACTGTTGATCTTGAACTAGTGACTTAACTACTCTGATCCTCAAATTATTGTCTGATGAGATGAATATATTACTCTTTACTCCAAGGGAGCGGAGGAATTAAACAAGTGTAAAATGCCTAACAATTCCTGCAGTACACACTCATTACATGGTTGTGCCTTGTCCTTACCACCTAGAAAAGTCTGTTCCTCTCATCCTACCTTCACTTATTTATTTATTTTATTCTGCTTTAATATGTAGGACATAGCAGAACACATGTAGTGGGTGTCCTCTTTGAGCTTGCAACTCGTTGAAGAGAAAGGTATATCATATACCTAGCACAATATTTGACTTATGAGAGTAGCTTCCCACATGGGGCACTTGGTAAAGAATTTGCCTTCCAATGCAGGAGACACAAATGAGATGCAGGTCCGATCCCTGGGTTGGGAGGATCCCTTTGAGAAGGCAATGGCTACCCATTCCAGTATCTTGCCTGGAAAATCCCATGAAAAGAGGAGCCTGCTGGGTCACAGTGAAGCTGCAAAAAGTCAGACATGATTGAGCACACACATATGCACACAATAGCTTAATTCATAAATAGAAATAATAGGCCATTACAAGTTGCAGTACGTTCTCTAGATAAAAACATCAAGGTGAACTTAAGAAAATGACATTTAAGCTCAGACTGAAAAATGATCCAGGAGCAAAATGGTAGCATAGAGATGGTTTGGGTGGCAATTAAGAATTCAGTCTGAACACGAAATACCTGTATAAAATCCAATTGGCAACATTAAGCAAGCAGTTTATTATATAAGTCTAATAATTAGAAGATATCCATTATATGAACAAATCCTAAAGCTTTTCCCTAGGAAAACTTTTATTGCTGCTTTGTTAATTTCTGAGCTTTGATTTTAGCTGTATATTTGCCATTGATGTGTAGTGTTATTACAGCAGAATATGGGAAGAACTTTAATGCTTGTTCTTTCAAGTGATACTGTGGTGTCAGAGAAACAATAGCCTTTCAGAATTATCTCTTGGCACACTTACATTTTCATGAAACTTTAGACTTAGAAGTTTCGTGAGATAGAAAGCAAATATATTGGACTTAAAATGGACAGATTTGGGTGTGAATTTTACCTTAACCAGTAAATAACTGTTGATCTTGAACTAGTGACTTAACTACTCTGATCCTCAAATTATTGTCTGATGAGATGAATATATTACTCTTTACTCCAAGGGAGCAGAGGAATTAAACAAGTGTAAAATGCCTAACAATTCCTGCAGTACACACTCATTACATGGTTGTGCCTTGTCCTTACCACCTAGAAAGTCTGTTCCTCTCATCCTACCTTCACTTATTTATTTATTTTATTCTGCTTTAATATGTAGGACATAGCAGAACACATGTAGTGGGTGTCCTCTTTGAGCTTGCAACTCGTTGAAGAGAAAGGTATATCATATACCTAGCACAATATTTGACTTATGAGAGTAGCTTCCCACATGGGGCACTTGGTAAAGAATTTGCCTTCCAATGCAGGAGACACAAATGAGATGCAGGTCCGATCCCTGGGTTGGGAGGATCCCTTTGAGAAGGCAATGGCTACCCATTCCAGTATCTTGCCTGGAAAATCCCATGAAAAGAGGAGCCTGCTGGGTCACAGTGAAGCTGCAAAAAGTCAGACATGATTGAGCACACACATATGCACACAATAGCTTAATTCATAAATAGAAATAATAGGCCATTACAAGTTGCAGTACGTTCTCTAGATAAAAACATCAAGGTGAACTTAAGAAAATGACATTTAAGCTCAGACTGAAAAATGATCCAGGAGCAAAATGGTAGCATAGAAATGGTTTGGGTGGCAATTAAGAATTCAGTCTGAACACGAAATACCTGTATAAAATCCAATTGGCAACATTAAGCAAGCAGTTTATTATATAAGTCTAATAATTAGAAGATATCCATTATATGAACAAATCCTAAAGCTTTTCCCTAGGAAAACTTTTATTGCTGCTTTGTTAATTTCTGAGCTTTGATTTTAGCTGTATATTTGCCATTGATGTGTAGTGTTATACCTAGGTTGTACCTGATTTTCATAAAGCAGAACAATAAATTTAGTGTAATTGTTAACCTTCTGCCTTCCATATTTCTCTTCCATAAACTAAAATCTGAGCTCCTTAATCCTTTTATTTTCCGAACCCCATTGCAGCCTCACTTATCTCTGGTTCTTTCTGATAGTCTAAGTTTTATTCTTTTTTCAGTTATCCTTCATACAAATAAAGTTCTCAGGAAAATCTTGTGTCTTATAAAGGTTTAGTTACTATAAACCATAGTATATGGACATTTCTTGGTGTTGATATTTGGTATTCTTTCCATATATATAATAATCATAGTTAAACTTTTAATACCATATTGCCATAACTACATACAGGTCAGATCATTTTGATTTCTTCGACCTGTTAGCCTTTGTGATGTATTTCTTCTTTTTCATTTTTTCTTAAAATTTGGTATTGCTAGTATTCCACTGGAACTTCTTCCTTGAGACACCATCCTATAAGCTTCTTAGGACAGTGAGTTACTACCATAGGACAGTGAGTTACTGCTTCAAACCAGTGGCTCACCATGTTAGCCACATACCACTTTTTAAAAAAATTTATTGGCGAAACAGTCAGATAAAATGGAAAAACAGGGTTCACACACATCTGGGTATATTATGTTTCCTGACTCCAAGTCATTTGTAAATGGATTTCTCTGTCATGGAAAGAAGTTGTGCTTCATAAAGTTCATCAGAGAATAACTCATGTTAACTTTATTACAGGTTTTAAAGTTGTTTGATTATTATATGGTCTATTCCAGTAACTTCTCTAAGAAAGTTGTTACTTTCAGATCTGGAGCAGTGTCACTTTAAGATGATGAGCTAACTCTTAGATAAAATCTGCTTTCTGGTCTTTCACAGTGAAGGTGTTTTACCTCTTTCACATTTTTGAAAGATGTAGTTGAAGGCAAAGGTATGAATCAATATATCATTTAAGCATTCTAAAATGTGTTATCTTACTGATCTGACTATGAAGGGCTTTTAAAAATGATACTTAATAAATCACTTTGGAATTTTGCTTGGTTTCTACTTCTTCTTCACAAAAAGTAAACATATTAGTTGTCTATTAACTTTGAAAATATGATTAAAGCCTTAACCATTTTTGTAAGTCTAAAAGACTTATGTTAGCTGACTTTTGTAACAGTTTTGAGCTAATTAAACTGTTTAATAAACAAATTGCTTTAAAATGCATGTCCAAAAAATTTTTTTTTTGGGTTTCTAGCTTCTTCTTCACAAAAGACTTTAGGAACTTGCAGCCTCACTTATCTCTGGTTCTTTCTGATAAAGTTTTTTTCAGGAAATTTTGTCTTATAAAGGTTTAGTTACTATAAACCATAGTATATGGACATTTCTTGGTGTTGATATTTGGTATTCTTTCCATATATATAATAATCATAGTTAAACTTTTAATACCATATTGCCATAACTACATACAGGTCAGATCATTTTGATTTCTTCGACCTGTTAGCCTTTGTGATGTATTTCTTCTTTTTCATTTTTTCTTAAAATTTGGTATTGCTAGTATTCCACTGGAACTTCTTCCTTGAGACACCATCCTATAAGCTTCTTAGGACAGTGAGTTACTACCATAGGACAGTGAGTTACTGCTTCAAACCAGTGGCTCACCATGTTAGCCACATACCACTTTTTAAAAAAATTTATTGGCGAAACAGTCAGATAAGATGGAAAAACAGGGTTCACACACATCTGGGTATATTATGTTTCCTGACTCCAAGTCATTTGTAAATGGATTTCTCTGTCATGGAAAGAAGTTGTGCTTCATAAAGTTCATCAGAGAATAACTCATGTTAACTTTATTACAGGTTTTAAAGTTGTTTGATTATTATATGGTCTATTCCAGTAACTTCTCTAAGAAAGTTGTTACTTTCAGATCTGGAGCAGTGTCACTTTAAGATGATGAGCTAACTCTTAGATAAAATCTGCTTTCTGGTCTTTCACAGTGAAGGTGTTTTACCTCTTTCACATTTTTGAAAGATGTAGTTGAAGGCAAAGGTATGAATCAATATATCATTTAAGCATTCTAAAATGTGTTATCTTACTGATCTGACTATGAAGGGCTTTTAAAAATGATACTTAATAAATCACTTTGGAATTTTGCTTGGTTTCTACTTCTTCTTCACAAAAAGTAAACATATTAGTTGTCTATTAACTTTGAAAATATGATTAAAGCCTTAACCATTTTTGTAAGTCTAAAAGACTTATGTTAGCTGACTTTTGTAACAGTTTTTGAGCTAATTAAACTGTTTAATAAACAAATTGCTTTAAAAATGCATGTCCATTTATTAAAAATAAATATTTAGCTTCTGTTATCTTCAGAGCTCTCTGAAATAGTTCCAGAAGAAGAAAACTATGTCCAAATTCCCTTGAGGGATTTGAAGTCTGGCTGAGGGAAAGTACACATCAGCGATGTTAACTATAGTCAGTATAGAGACAACTGTAGCTTTAAATATGTAACAGTGTTGGAGATCATCTATTTCAACTTATGAATGCCATTTAATTAAGAAGTTGCCATTTTGTCCAAAGCTAGTCAGTGACAGAGCTGAGAAAGAACCAGGGGCCCTTGCTTTAGAGATAGACAGTGAATCTAAATCATGCTTCGTGATTGGCTGAGTGGTTAATTTGAGCTTTAATCTTCTGAATTTTTAAATTTACGGCAAGTATCGTATGGATATTATCTCTTTTTCACTTAAACAGTATGTGAAGTCTCCTACTGCAGAATCTGGTATATTGTAGGTGTTTAGGAAACATGTTATTTTTTTCTCCCCAATTCTTTTTTCCTCCGTCACATTGCCTCTGTCTCTTCAAAGCAAAAGGATGTGGAACAGAGTTTGGCATTCTTTCGGCAAACATCAGACACTTTTTAGGAGGTAAGACCTGTGTCACATGCCAGGGACTTAGTTTGAGTAAGAAAGCTACTTTGCATTGGTCTTTTTAAACAAGACTTTTACTGGTACCTTGACACCTGGTGCATCTCTTGTCCCTTGCTTTCCTTGGCAGCATTTGTCCACTTTTTATGGCTCTCTGACTCTTCTTTGTCTCTTTGTGGGAACCTTTTCCCTAATCAGTCTTGAATGTTGACATTTCTAATGCCACTTCCTTGCCCTATTCATATCTCTTTGAAAGATGTAGTTGAAGGCAAAGGTATGAATCAATATATCATTTAAGCATTCTAAAATGTGTTATCTTACTGATCTGACTATGAAGGGCTTTTAAAAATGATACTTAATAAATCACTTTGGAATTTTGCTTGGTTTCTACTTCTTCTTCACAAAAAGTAAACATATTAGTTGTCTATTAACTTTGAAAATATGATTAAAGCCTTAACCATTTTTGTAAGTCTAAAAGACTTATGTTAGCTGACTTTTGTAACAGTTTTTGAGCTAATTAAACTGTTTAATAAACAAATTGCTTTAAAAATGCATGTCCATTTATTAAAAATAAATATTTAACTTCTGTTATCTTCAGAGCTCTCTGAAATAGTTCCAGAAGAAGAAAACTATGTCCAAATTCCCTTGAGGGATTTGAAGTCTGGCTGAGGGAAAGTACACATCAGCGATGTTAACTATAGTCAGTATAGAGACAACTGTAGCTTTAAATATGTAACAGTGTTGGAGATCATCTATTTCAACTTATGAATGCCATTTAATTAAGAAGTTGCCATTTTGTCCAAAGCTAGTCAGTGACAGAGCTGAGAAAGAACCAGGGGCCCTTGCTTTAGAGATAGACAGTGAATCTAAATCATGCTTCGTGATTGGCTGAGTGGTTAATTTGAGCTTTAATCTTCTGAATTTTTAAATTTACGACAAGTATCGTATGGATATTATCTCTTTTTCACTTAAACAGTATGTGAAGTCTCCTACTGCAGAATCTGGTATATTGTAGGTGTTTAGGAAACATGTTATTTTTTTCTCCCCAATTCTTTTTTCCTCCGTCACATTGCCTCTGTCTCTTCAAAGCAAAAGGATGTGGAACAGAGTTTGGCATTCTTTCGGCAAACATCAGACACTTTTTAGGAGGTAAGACCTGTGTCACATGCCAGGGACTTAGTTTGAGTAAGAAAGCTACTTTGCATTGGTCTTTTTAAACAAGACTTTTACTGGTACCTTGACACCTGGTGCATCTCTTGTCCCTTGCTTTCCTTGGCAGCATTTGTCCACTTTTTATGGCTCTCTGACTCTTCTTTGTCTCTTTGTGGGAACCTTTTCCCTAATCAGTCTTGAATGTTGACATTTCCCTAATGCCACTTCCTTGCCCTATTCTTCTCTTTCTGTTATGTATCTCTGTGTTAAGCTCCTCATCATAACTTACTTTACTCAGCTTTCCCCTGAGTTGCAGAAGTAATATCCAAAGTTTAGTAAACCTTTCATTATGATATTCCATAGGAACTTTAAGCTTCCTGAACCCTGAACTTAGTTCATTAAAATATCCTACTCTCAATGTGTTTTTCTCTTCCTAGATTCTTCAACAACCAATCTATTAACCAAACCAACTCTGGTCATTCTTTTACTCTCGTCTATTTACCGTTCATAAACACTGTCCTTCCCTAACCGTGGCTAGAACTGTTGGCCAGCAGGCAGGTTGTGTACTGCACCTTACCCAAAGAAGTATAAATGTAAATTATTAATGATTTTCAAACACTGTTAGTAAAGTATCTTGTATTTACAAAGGTATCAATATATTATAACAGTTTTCCAACAGAAGAAAGTAAAGTACCTCATTGAAGAAGTGCCTTTTGAACTATGGACAAGGTACCATGTGGACAAGCTCCCTCACGTTCCTCTCTACAACCCCTCTCCTCACCTCACTAACTTACCTTAGAAGTAATTAAGGGACATATCTTGATCTGACAATTACCTTTATCATTAACTGTCTCCTTATCTTCACTTTTGCTACCAACAGCCCACGCTTGCCCATATTGCTTCAGGGTGATTCATATAAAATAGATCCAATCTGTCCACTCTTACTCTCAACTTCTTAGTAGTTTACCATTATTTGGTGATAAATCCATAGTCATTCCCTGAGCACATAAGACCATCCATGTCTGCCTGTCTTTCTCATCCCACCATGCCCTAGTGAATTTTATATCCCATTAATA
Source organism: Tragulus kanchil (assembly GCA_022376925.1). NCBI lineage: Eukaryota > Metazoa > Chordata > Mammalia > Artiodactyla > Tragulidae > Tragulus > Tragulus kanchil. Next base: position 76,017,349 of record JAIOJX010000030.1, read on the forward strand.
CTGGAAATGTACTTTGTTGTATACATCATGCCACTTTGTGCTCTGTACGTGCTCAGGTATATGCCTAAAATAACCACCTTGCTATCAACTCTTTATCTTTCAGTTCATTAAGAGCTAGATCAGCTTTACCTGAAAATTCTATCCTCACTGTCCCCTTTTTTCCTCCAAGAAAGTGATGCCATTTCCTCCAGGAATACGTGAAATGTGTCTCTATCATTGCACTTAACCACTTCTATTGAAATTGTTCCTTCACCCATCTCTAATCCACTAGCAAGTGGAATGAGGTTTGGAGAAAGAATGGGAGGCAGGATTAGGTTAGAGAATTGATAAGAGTGGAAAGGTGGCACGATGCTGGATCACATCACAGAGATGTAAAGGACACGCTGTGAAGCCCTGAGAGAGACTGAAGTGCAGCTTTTAAAACATTAACCCCAGGGACTGTAAAACTGCAAAAAAACTATGAGCACTGTAATCAGACTGCCTTTGTTAAACTTAACTCCAGACACCTACTAGTTTGTTGTCTTGGGTATTTTTCCCCAAATCTTTTCAGTGTTACTGTTCTAATCTTTCAGATTGGTGGTGATGTCATTTACCCCCAAGAATTGTAATATTAAAAAAAGAAAACATAAAAAACAGGTGCCTTGAGCCAAACACATTTCAAGTTTTCAATGCTTAGTTTTAAACTTTTCTATTTAAATAGTCTTTTTCCAAAATTTTTGTTAAGGTATGATCTTCTGTATCACAGTGACTGACTTTAAGGAAATTGGCGTATGGCATTAAATATTAAAAATGCATAAGGTGTGGATTAATACCATTTTTTAGAAAGAAATATTCATTTTTCCAAAATTTAACCACAGTATTCCATAAAAGTAATAGTTACATGCTTTTTAAAAATTATTAATTGATTTATAGAAACTTTTATATAAAATATTTACATGAAATATTTTCATAAAGTGCTGTGAATCTGTGTGTTTAAAATGTAAATGTCTGGATTAAAACCCCATATGTTCTCCATATTCTGTATACAAAAAGGGCTCTATGAGTTCATATTTTGAAAAAATATGAACAGTTTATCCTCCTGAGTAAAATAAAAACACAAGTTTTTTGTGTGTGAATATCATGTTTCTTCTCAATCTCTCTTTCTTATCAGGTCATCTTTATAAAAGTTAGCTTCACTTGTATACATAGAGAAGTCATAATTTGCAAAAAAAAAAAAAAAAAAAACACCAAAATCTGCTACTTTTATTCCTAAATAATGTACCTATATTTTAAAATCTTAACACTGCCTTGTTTTGTATAGCATTAGATCAAATTATATTAAAAATATCTTCTCATTTCATATTATTGGAAAAATGACAGTTTTACAAGCAAGTGAATTCTGCTCTCCATTTCCAAATACACTGAGAAACAAAAGAAGCTTTCAAAAACGGGAAAAGTAATAGTGACAATGCTAAAAGGCATTTAAATCAAAGGAAAATAAACCCAAAACAAAACTCAAGGTCATCTTTCTAACTTCAACTGAAATACAAAACAACCTGAACTAAAATGTCTGAACATATCATTAGCCTTGCTTGTCTGTGACATGTGGTTTAAGTAGTTTGATACTAAGAAAGGGAATGTGTTATTAATGATGCAATAATGAATAGGTATATTTTTTGTGTGTAAATTAGAGTTGGTATAGATAACCTTATTACATGTATCTCAGTGTACTTTTTTAAGATACTTTGGCAAGAATTTGCATAATCTTGAGTATAAACATCATCTGACATGATTCTAGGAACGGGGAAGAATCTGAGAACTATCCCTTGTCTAATTGTCAACAAGAATTAGATGATTTAAAAAAGCAGTTGCTGTAGTAGTATTTCAAATCATATTTCAGAGTGTTTCCAATTGTTTACAATTGCTTAAACCAGGATCCTCTGTCTTGAGTTTTACATTTATTTGCATTTTCAGAAAACTTCAGAAAACTTCTGTATTTTTCTAAATTGACTTCCAGTGGTTCACATCTATTTTAGCTATCTATGGCTTCACAACTAACCACGCTAAATTTAGTGGCTTAGAGGAATATAATTTACTTCTCGTGATTCTGTGGGTTGGAAAAGAGGAGGGGAGACGTTGACTGTGTGGCTGCCCTGCTCCCCCATTCACTCACACAGCTGACTGGCTTCATCTGCGACCACACATCTGACTTCTCAGTGCTCCACTGTGGCCTCTGTCTTCAGTTGTCTTGTGCTTCTCTCCTGCTAGCCAGACTTTCTACTTAACATGCGTGGTAATTGGCTACTCAAAAGACAAAAGCAGCAAATCCCCTTAAAGGCTGGGCCAGAAACTGGCTTACACTTCCTCTGCTTTCTGTTGGTTAAGGCAAATCATGAGGCTAGTGCTCTTGGAAAGGAGGGAAAATAGGCACCCTCTTTATGGAGAAGCAGTTCAAATGTGCAGGAAGAGGAGGAGCCATTGTGAGCCATCACTGGCAACAAGCTGCCTCCATAACATTGTACGTTAAAGTGAAATATATTTCTTTTCTTCTGATCCAGAAATTTTGCCTTTGAGTTTTGCTTGACTCATATTATTCCCAATATTATAGTATATTTTGGATGTCTGAATAAGCATTGTTCAAGTCTTCGCTAAGTTGCCTAAATTAGTTATTAAAAAAAGAAAACAGTGGCTCTAAGACTTTTTTCTACACTTGTAAGCATCCACTCATGCCTTTAAAATATTTTTGCTGCTAATTTGAAGGGTTGCTGTGATTGTTTCTTTTTTTCCCCTTGTTTTGTTGTTGTTGTTGCTATTGTTTGCCTAATTTTTACACTTTAGCAATGAGGATCAGATTTATTTATCCATTAAATGGTGGTTGGGCTCCTATAATGTGCTGAGCATTGTGTCAGGCTCTGGGTATCCAAAAAAAGAATAAGGAAAAGTTTTCTGTCTCTATTACGTGAGTGAGTGATAATTGCTTAATCAGATTTATCTGTTATATACCTCCATAAACTATTACTAAAAACTTGATTTTTCTGGGACTTAAAAAACAATTCACAGCAGTAATCATCCAGTAGTTAATCTAACTGAATTTTTACTTGCAGGCCTCTGTATTTTAAAGTGAATGCATGTTTGTCTATTTTCAAATGCAATGCAAATGTGTTATCTGGCACCTGAGTGGAACTGGGGTATCCAGTTGTTTAGTTGGGTTATTGTATAGAGGGTAAGAAAGAATATTGACAAGGATCCATTTCACTGGGTTCTAGTTTTCATATACTAATTATCCTGGGAAAAGAGAAGTAATCTTGGAAAAGTCATATAATAATTTTTAACATCAGTGCCTTCTTATTTAAATGAAAAATTTAAACTAGATTATTTCCTTATGCTATGAAATACCATATATATATGCATTTATTGTTCAACTTTTTCCCCCTTTTTCCTGGTTCTTCTTTCTCAGTTTTCCTATACTCCTTTCCCTCAGTCTTCTCTTTATAGAGTCTTTTAACTTTATCCATCCATTTTATTAATATTACTTTAGCCAGTTTCCTTCATATCCTCTGCAAATCCATTAAAAACAGGTGATGGTTCAGAAAAAAAAAAAGTCACCAACTATTCAGAGGTTTGCTATGTTTTTATATGTGCATGTCAGGATTGTCTAAGAGATCAAACATTTGAAGACAGGAAAAGAATTAGTTTCTGGGACATCTATTTTCATTATATTATCTTTTTCATTCTTGTCCTTGAGCTGGTATTTTCCTTTTGAGTTGAAATCAGACATATGTGTTCCTTAGCTTTCTCAATAATAATAACTGGATACCAAATACTACTAAAATATGCTGCCTAATATGCTAATAGGGTAAGCTTTGCTGTAAGCATCTTGGGAATTTAGATTAACCATTATCACTAGGTTCTGTGATCTGAAGCTTTATAATCTATTTACATTTATTAATCAATTGATATGAGAGTAAATCAATACATGTAATTATAACTTGCAAGTAGTTCATTTGAGATGAAATATATGCGTAACTGTTAGTATAATCACTTCCTAAATCAGAGACTGACATATGTAGTAATTTCATAGGAGTATTGTAGATTTGAAAAAGGCAATTGGATATCACATTTTGTGTATCTAGATCAGTGTTTTGCAATAGGACTTCCTGTGGTGATGAAAATGTTCTATACTGTGCTGTCAAGCACAGTCTAACTAGCCACATGTGGCTATCGAGCACTTCAAATGTGGCCATTGCCACTAAGGAACTGAATTTTTAGTGTGTTTAATTTTAAGGAACTTACAGTTAGCCACATGTGGATAGTTGTTTAGTTGGGTTATTGTATAGAGGGTAAGAAAGAATATTGACAAGGATCCATTTCACTGGGTTCTAGTTTTCATATACTAATTATCCTGGGAAAAGAGAAGTAATCTTGGAAAAGTCATATAATAATTTTTAACATCAGTGCCTTCTTATTTAAATGAAAAATTTAAACTAGATTATTTCCTTATGCTATGAAATACCATATATATATGCATTTATTGTTCAACTTTTTCCCCCTTTTTCCTGGTTCTTCTTTCTCAGTTTTCCTATACTCCTTTCCCTCAGTCTTCTCTTTATAGAGTCTTTTAACTTTATCCATCCATTTTATTAATATTACTTTAGCCAGTTTCCTTCATATCCTCTGCAAATCCATTAAAAACAGGTGATGGTTCAGAAAAAAAAAAAGTCACCAACTATTCAGAGGTTTGCTATGTTTTTATATGTGCATGTCAGGATTGTCTAAGAGATCAAACATTTGAAGACAGGAAAAGAATTAGTTTCTGGGACATCTATTTTCATTATATTATCTTTTTCATTCTTGTCCTTGAGCTGGTATTTTCCTTTTGAGTTGAAATCAGACATATGTGTTCCTTAGCTTTCTCAATAATAATAACTGGATACCAAATACTACTAAAATATGCTGCCTAATATGCTAATAGGGTAAGCTTTGCTGTAAGCATCTTGGGAATTTAGATTAACCATTATCACTAGGTTCTGTGATCTGAAGCTTTATAATCTATTTACATTTATTAATCAATTGATATGAGAGTAAATCAATACATGTAATTATAACTTGCAAGTAGTTCATTTGAGATGAAATATATGCATAACTGTTAGTATAATCACTTCCTAAATCAGAGACTGACATATGTAGTAATTTCATAGGAGTATTGTAGATTTGAAAAAGGCAATTGGATATCACATTTTGTGTATCTAGATCAGTGTTTTGCAATAGGACTTCCTGTGGTGATGAAAATGTTCTATACTGTGCTGTCAAGCACAGTCTAACTAGCCACATGTGGCTATCGAGCACTTCAAATGTGGCCATTGCCACTAAGGAACTGAATTTTTAGTGTGTTTAATTTTAAGGAACTTACAGTTAGCCACATGTGGATAGTGGCTACTATATTGGGTGTACAGATCTGGAACACTTAAAAATGTGTTTAATTATAAGTGATCTAACACTTAAATTGAAATGTATTACTAATTTACATTTAACATTTTATTTGTATGAATTTTATGGGAAAATTTAACTGATTTACGTGTTTTAAGTAAACACAGTGAAAATGCAAACCAGCATATTTAATACAATCAGTGCTGGATGACTAAGGTAGTTTATTGAGTGGGGAGAGGCAGCCTTCTCCCACAGTCTCTGCTAAAGCTCTCCCACAAACCCCTTCACTTCTGTGGACATGAAGTTTTAGGTAAAAATACAGTATGCATACTGCAAATATAGTTTTAATACAGATATCCTTATGTTCAGAGTAAGAAGATAGAACAAGCCATGATAAATCTTGGCTGCTTCAGTCTTAATGATTGATTGAAAAGACGAAAACAATTTAGTTACTATTTTGACTGTATTTTTTAAATCACAAGAAATGATCCCTGGGTTGAAAAGTACTAAGCAAATACTGTTGAAAAGGAATTAGAATCCACATTAGGAAAATGATTGTTAAAAAAGAAGCTCATTACTCCCAACAAGACACAAGCAAATTGTATCCCTCTTAAGTTGAGAAAATTTGGAAAAAAAGTTTGTGAATTGCGCTCTGGAATATTTTCATCAATGTGGAGAGTGAAAATTTTGCACAAACAATTGTCCAAAGAGTTGATCTGAAGATGCCCATTTAAAGAGGAAGGGCAGGGAGAGGAATAAAAAATGAGATATATGAAAAAAGGTAGGGGATTTCTCAAAGCTATATAGTATTGTGACTTAGCACAAAAAAATGAAAGGGGTGATTTATGAGATCTTATAAAGGGAAGTGATGCACACTGGAAGTAGCCATGAGTACACAAAGAAAAATTCTTGTCCAACTTACTGTATGATGTTTTCTTGATAGAGAAAAAGAAAACTGTGGTACATGCCTTGTATGTAAATCCTTTGATAGCTATTCCCCATGATCACCTAATAAGATAAAGAAATAGGGAAAAGATGCTAATGCAGTTGGATGGATCATAATTAGTTAAACAACCAACCCCAAAGAGTACTGATTAGCTGAAGGGTGGCCTTTATTTGTGCAATAAAGATTTCTGGCTTTACGCATTTTTGCCCACTTTCTTTCTTTTCACCATTTTTATTAGTGGTGTTGATTAACTATGAACAACTTCTTTTGCATGCAAGCCAATTCAAGAAGAATAAAAATATCCATGGACTACAATATGAGTGGAAATTTCTCCCCTTACATGCACAAACATGTGTACGTATATACATCTCTCTTTTTCCATACTGTTTTTTGGGAATTTTTTTAGGCCACTTCTACTGATCTTTCATTTATTTCCGTCTTTGTTCTTTGGCCTGTGTAGGCCTCTCATTGCAGTGGCCTCTCTTGTTGCAGAGCATGGGTTCTGGGCACATGCGCTCCAGAGTGCTGCCTTGTAATTGGACACACCGGTCCAACTGCTCCGCAGCACGTGGGATCTTCCCAGGCCAGGGATCGAACCAGCACCCCTTGCACTACAAGGCGGTGCCCTTACCCACTGGATCACCAAGCCCTTCCATACTGTTTTTCAACTGTATTGATTCCCTTTGAATTTCCAGGATTTTCTGCTCATGTCTGCATTCACATGATCTCATTATGACTTTCAGTCTTGATCATGCATGACCTTTCAAATGAAGTGTTCACATTTAATTGATATGTCTTTAAGTAAATCCATACATTTAAAACTCAAAATTATGACTTTAGGATCATACTCGTGGAGAGTGAAAATTTTGCACAAACAATTGTCCAAAGAGTTGATCTGAAGATGCCCATTTAAAGAGGAAGGGCAGGGAGAGGAATAAAAAATGAGATATATGAAAAAAGGTAGGGGATTTCTCAAAGCTATATAGTATTGTGACTTAGCACAAAAAAATGAAAGGGGTGATTTATGAGATCTTATAAAGGGAAGTGATGCACACTGGAAGTAGCCATGAGTACACAAAGAAAAATTCTTGTCCAACTTACTGTATGATGTTTTCTTGATAGAGAAAAAGAAAACTGTGGTACATGCCTTGTATGTAAATCCTTTGATAGCTATTCCCCATGATCACCTAATAAGATAAAGAAATAGGGAAAAGATGCTAATGCAGTTGGATGGATCATAGTTAGTTAAACAACCAACCCCAAAGAGTACTGATTAGCTGAAGGGTGGCCTTTATTTGTGCAATAAAGATTTCTGGCTTTACGCATTTTTGCCCACTTTCTTTCTTTTCACCATTTTTATTAGTGGTGTTGATTAACTATGAACAACTTCTTTTGCATGCAAGCCAATTCAAGAAGAATAAAATATCCATGGACTACAATATGAGTGGAAATTTCTCCCCTTACATGCACAAACATGTGTACGTATATACATCTCTCTTTTTCCATACTGTTTTTTGGGAATTTTTTTAGGCCACTTCTACTGATCTTTCATTTATTTCCGTCTTTGTTCTTTGGCCTGTGTAGGCCTCTCATTGCAGTGGCCTCTCTTGTTGCAGAGCATGGGTTCTGGGCACATGCGCTCCAGAGTGCTGCCTTGTAATTGGACACACCGGTCCAACTGCTCCGCAGCACGTGGGATCTTCCCAGGCCAGGGATCGAACCAGCACCCCTTGCACTACAAGGCGGTGCCCTTACCCACTGGATCACCAAGCCCTTCCATACTGTTTTTCAACTGTATTGATTCCCTTTGAATTTCCAGGATTTTCTGCTCATGTCTGCATTCACATGATCTCATTATGACTTTCAGTCTTGATCATGCATGACCTTTCAAATGAAGTGCTCACATTTAATTGATATGTCTTTAAGTAAATCCATAAGCATAGTTCCCTGAAATAACTCCTGTTAAGAGTTTTGGATATAACTTTTTTTCTACAAAATTGTCATCATAATCCATAGATTTTCTTACAGATTATAATTTTTAATTGATGTGTTGTTACTACACAGTAAAATTGCCGTTTCTACTGTGCAGGCCTGTGGATGTTGACAGATGTGTGTAAAATCCTGTAATCACCACTGCAATTACAAACTCTTCACTAAAGTTACAGAACAGTTCTGTCATCCTCCAAGATTTTCTACACCACTTTTTAGTCAGCTCTTCTCCAGCCCTCAGCTCTACATTATTTAAAAATTGTTAGTTTTCTTCTATTTTTCTTGTTATAGATAGATCTTAGCTCCCCTATGCTGTTTTATTTCAATAATCATTTTCCATGCGAAGTCTCTGGTAGAAACGTACATGACTTAAATTTTCTTATTTTCTACATGTCACAGAATTCAATCATTAAGTCATTTTTTTTTTTTTTTAAATTGATCCCTCTCCTTAAAAGATGTGGAGTTACAGTTGATTTAGTAAAGTTGTCAATATCACATGGTCAGGAAACAATCTGTTTGCTTTATATGAAAAATAATAGGGGAACTATTACCATTCTAACCTTTGCTCTGTGGATTGGTGTTTTGTGCCTAATCAACAGGGATTTAGACAAATTGGAAGGCATTCATAAAATAGTGAATTTAGAGGTAAAAGGGCCTATCAGACAAATTAGCCTATTTTATTTGGTATAGGATGAGAAGTAATAAAGTATAAGGCTCAAAGAGAGAGATAAGCTTAATTGAAAGGAGAGTGTCTTAACAGAGCATTCGAAAGAGTGAGTAAACCACATCTTAAAACAATGAGGTCTCTGTCACTTTTGGTGTCCCATCAAACCTTGAATATCTGATTGATGGTGATGCTGTGGAGCAGTTTCAAGTGGCACAGAGAGATCTAAACTTTCTACCCAGGTAGACCTTTGCCATTTTAGATTCACATTTCCTGTAGCAAAATCTTGAAAATGATAACTACATTCCAGCAGGAAAGGTGTTGCCAGTTGAGTTTCCTACCATGCTCTACCTCATTTTACCCTATTGTCTTCCCTGCTTCTGCATGGATGAACCCCTTAATGGCTTCTGATCTAATGGCAGTATTGGAAAAATAAAGTATTTTGCACTACCTTTTTCCTCATCCATTGTGGCCCATTGCCAAGCCTTAGAAAAAACCATCCCTAATAGGCTGACCCAGGAAGCATTAGCTCAGACTCTAATCAGACCCAAATCATATTTATTGTGACCCTCATCTGGGTTTGGACTTAAATTTCTACTGTAAACCACTGTCTTCCATCCTAGATCTCAGCTCTCCTTTTTCTTGAGTCCCATTTTGATAGAGTGACTCTCAGTGGTCCCCAAAATATTACTGAATTCCTCACATGTACCCAGTTTATGTAACTATTCTACTATAGGCCTATTTGCCAGGTTACTTGGAAGTTTGCCTCCCCAGCAAAGTCTTGGGCCATGTCTTGCTCTTGCCATTTTTTCTCATGAATCTCTACCCCAGAGACTTCAGTCCTTAGGAATTCAGTCAGATGAGTAGCTTCAAGCAGTTATGGCCCAGCACCATTTTAAGAGTGAAATTCCTCTTTGCTCAGAAGTCTACGGTATCAACAGCCACCTATATTTTCTGTTGTTATGCCTGCATACTTACGAAGACCTCATGCCACCCCAGCCTGGTTCTTCAGACCTTGCTTGAATCATTATTAGAGATTCTTATAAATCTTTAAATCTGGAATTTTGCTCCCAAAGTTGAAAACTTCTACCATTATATCCTAGAGCTTCCCAGATGCTAGCCTTGATTTAGTAGATAGATTTAGTCCTGGACCCTGTCTTGGATTTGTAAACTTCAAGTGTTACTGAAAAAATCATAATCTGTTGAAACTCCTGCAGTACTCTAGTCAGATTCTCAGTTCTTTCCATATTATAGTGATAGTTGCCAGATACTGAGCTACTGTGGATTTCAGACATAATTCAACGAAATCAATAGAGATAGTTGCTGTGAATTGCACTAAGACACAAGATTAAGATTTTCTTTATGCTTTCTCCAAATTCAAAACATCACAAACAGCTCACTGTTTTCTAAATAGGGCAAGGAGACTTTCAAAATTGAAACTGTGATTTAACACCTGTGTGCTAAGCTCTGCGCTGCGTGAAATTTGAGATTGTTATTACTAATGTTCAAAGCACAGAAAGTCTGAGTGGTGACTGTCTAGGATCAGCAAGTAGGCTCACCACAGTCAGTTCTTGGAGTTAAATTATTTGAAATTGGCAGGTGGTTTCTCTTTTTCCATAGATTTCATTCCCCTTTTCTTGACAGTGCATGTGTTTGGTGACCTCCACTGTTTATTTAGCTTCTGCATACATTCCTTTGGATTTGTTTTATGTGTGGTTTTTTGGTTGCTTATGTTTCTTGTTATGCTTGGCTACTTCTAGAAGGAGTAGTGGTGGTGGTCTGCTTTGGGTCGGTAGTCAAAACAAACGTGATACTCATTTTGAATATCTGGCCTTGAGTTTCCATATAAAAATATAAGCACCATTTACATAAGTGTATTGCTTGAATTGAATTTATTTTTTATTCCCCACTTGCCCCTAAAGAAGTGCCAACAAACTTCAGAATTGTTTAAGGAAATAAAAGTGAAGAATGGAAATAAACCACAAGCTGAATTATCAAACCTGAAAATAAAAAGAACAAAGTCCATCCATGGCTTACTTTCTACATGCAATTTGAAGGTGTCCAACTGAAAAGGGTTAAAGCTCTCACTTGCACCTCCCTACTCCTCACCATCTTCTTGGTTCTTGTTTCATCCCTGTGTTGTTACAAATGGACACTTTTGTTTCGTAGCCCTCAGTAGCACATATTTGGTATGAGGGTGATGGGAGTAAGAAAATAAAGAAATTAAAAATTAGGAGAAGCAAAGGAATTTATGAACAAAAGGTATTTGTTTATTATTAACATTGTCATTTTTAAAAGCATTAGCAATAAGGTATTAGAAAATACTAACTTTTGGAGTTAACTGTCCTCAACCTACTGCTCTTTTCTGATCATTATCAAAGGTGATTTCATCCACTCTCTAGGCTTCAGCCACCATGTATGCATGTGTCAGTGACCAGTACTTTCATATTTCCCAGCTGTGACCTCTCCCCAAAGCTTCATTGTTGTTTAATTATAGCTGTTGTGGAGCATCATCCCTTAATGGTGGTAGGCACTTTAAATGGACCACTTACAATACTGAACATTTTATCCTTCACCTAAGTTGTTTCTCTTCTAAAATGCTCTAAGTTCTAGAAGCTTTAGAATCATTGCTGATTGTGCAGTTTTTCTAATGATTGTCCATAATTATGCAATCCAGTACCAACATTTGATGTGTAGTGTCGCCACTCGATTAATTTGAACCTTCATCACGTCTTACCTGGACAATTGCACTAGTTTCATAACCGGTTCCTCTGGTTCTTTTTGGGGTCTTTTCATAAATAAATAAATATATATATATATATATATATACATACATACATATACATATATATATGTATATGTATGTATACACACACACATATGTATGTTTGAGTCCATGATCATGTCACTTTCTTGCTTCAGAAAAGCTTTCAAATGTTTATTGCTACATCCATGATAATACCGAACCTTGTTCACATGACCGCCTATATTGCTTTAATGCCTAGTTATTCACCCTGCCTAATGTCTTCACACTCCCTGACTCAGAACTTCACATCCAGGAATCCTGTTTATAGTTCCATATACCACATACTACTCATTGTCAGACAACCTACATTTGTTCATGCCATATTGAAAAGAATAACCTCTCCACATTCTTTTTAAATTTCCAGCATTTTCTCTTTCAGCAGGAATTCCAACAATTCTTCCCTACCAAGTTTGGTGTCCTTTCTCTTTGCTCTTACAAAAATAATGTATATGCATGTTACACTGTATTAAAATTATCTTTTTATATGTCTGTTCCTCTCAAACTCCTATGAGCTTTTTGAAGATACTGGGTTGTTCCTCTTTAAGTTGACATCAGTTAGCATAGAATCTGAGATATAAAGCATGCCTGGTAAATATTTTACTTACTTAAAGAGTGTATTAAAGGAAAACTAAATAGTTTGGTAATTTTTGTGTTTGGATTTTGCATGTAAGAGTTTTTAGTAAAGCTCTTCTCTGGCTTCACTTGGTCTCTCTTAGGCTTCTGAAATGACTGTTTCTCTTCACATCTTTTCTCTTTTGCACTATTATGCCCTGTGACCTGCTTCTGTTCTACTTTGCCTCTTGGGTTGCCTGACCACAAGCTCAAATGTCCTGAGTGTAAGGCTTAGAGAATCAGAGCTGTCTCTATGTCTTCCTTCTGCCATTGTTGCCTTTATAGATGGAAATGTATGTGTATTTTGAAGCTATCAGGCAAGTTTTCAAAAGGAAAAAAAAGGTCACTATGACAGAATATACTATGTTATATTCAGTATTCCACCAGAATATATTAGATTAAAAAAGCCAGGCTGACCAGCTGAAAAACAAGAAAGGAGAAATTCCTTTTTTGATCGAATGCTTTCTGGACTTTCTAAGCAGTTCACCCTTATTCTTGACTCCGTGGTCACCTCAAAGCTCCCTGCTGGTGACCTTCACATAGTGGTAAGTTTCTAGAAAGATATTTTAAAACAAGAGCAAAAAGTTTATATTTTAGTCGAAATGCATGAATATATAGGAAACACCCATGACTGAAAAGTTTAGACTTCTATGACTATCTTTATTGCAAGAGGTCAGTCTCAACTGAATTTTATAAATTGGTGTGTTGATGAAATGGTGATGAAAAGGAAGCAAATGTTTTGTTCTTTAGGATACAATGATGATTTCAAAAGTATGCAAATAGAATAACTACTTGTGGGGAAACAAACCAGTGAAGGTTTTTGCAGGTTTGGCAGAGCCAGGAAAAAACCATTTTGGAAATAAGAAAATAAGGAAAAAACAAGCTGATTCAATTCACATGAGCTCATTAGCTGGAATCATACTGAACAGCAACAGGTAGGAGATGTGCTATGGATTTTGGAATGCAGGGTCTGTGCAGACTCCTTAACTTCTTGCTGGTACTGTTGCCCGCCAGCTGTAATGCACTCTGTCTGCTGGGAAGATAATGTAAGCAACTTAGAGTCACAAAGGGTGGTCACTGACTAGGGTTGAGACTGACTCCCAGCCCATGATAATATCTGCCTGTAAACACCTGGAGGCTTCAGCACTGAACAAAAGCGGACTGGTGAATGCGTTCAAGGCCTTAACCCAAGAGGTCTTGAGACCCTAGTTCCCATCCTTTCTGTCTGTCTATGTATGTGTGTATATTTCTCAAAGTCTCATCACACCTGCTATTCTCTATGCACCCGGCTGATGAGATGTGGCAACTATTAACTCATCCTCAATTCCTTACTTCCTCCCTCCCTTACTCTCCCTCTCCCTCTTCCTCTCTTTCTTCCATGATATGTTTAAGAAGATATTTCAGATATTTAATAATTTTATGAAATATAAAGGGTATTAAAGTAATGAAATGAAAGTAGTTATGCTGTGAAAATATGGTTTCATCATTCAGTATTTCCAAAAACCAGAATATATTAGATTAAAAAGCAAGGATGACCAGCTGAAAACAAGAAAGGAGAAATTCCTTTTTGATCGAATGCTTTCTGGACTTTCTAAGCAGTTCACCCTTATTCTTGACTCCATGGTCACCTCAAAGCTCCCTGCTGGTGACCTTCACATAGTGGTAAGTTTCTAGAAAGATATTTTAAAACAAGAGCAAAAAGTTTATATTTTAGTTGAAATGCATGAATATATAGGAAACACCCATGACTGAAAAGTTTAGACTTCTATGACTATCTTTATTGCAAGAGGTCAGTCTCAACTGAATTTTATAAATTGGTGTGTTGATGAAATGGTGATGAAAAGGAAGCAAATGTTTTGTTCTTTAGGATACAATGATGATTTCAAAAGTATGCAAATAGAATAACTACTTGTGGGGAAACAAACCAGTAAAGGGTTTTTTGCAGGTTTGGCAGAGCCAGGAAAAAACCATTTTGGAAATAAGAAAATAAGGAAAAAACAAGCTGATTCAATTCACATGAGCTCATTAGCTGGAATCATACTGAACAGCAACAGGTAGGAGATGTGCTATGGATTTTGGAATGCAGGGTCTGTGCAGACTCCTTAACTTCTTGCTGGTACTGTTGCCCGCCAGCTGTAATGCACTCTGTCTGCTGGGAAGATAATGTAAGCAACTTAGAGTCACAAAGGGTGGTCACTGACTAGGGTTGAGACTGACTCCCAGCCCATGATAATATCTGCCTGTAAACACCTGGAGGCTTCAGCACTGAACAAAAGCGGACTGGTGAATGCGTTCAAGGCCTTAACCCAAGAGGTCTTGAGCCCCTAGTTCCCATCCTTTCTGTCTGTCTATGTATGTGTGTATATTTCTCAAAGTCTCATCACACCTGCTATTCTCTATGCACCCGGCTGATGAGATGTGGCAACTATTAACTCATCCTCAATTCCTTACTTCTTCCCTCCCTTACTCTCCCTCTCCCTCTTCCTCTCTTTCTTCCATGATATGTTTAAGAAGATATTTCAGATATTTAATAATTTTATGAAATATAAAGGGTATTAAAGTAATGAAATGAAAGTAGTTATGCTGTGAAAAATATGATGCCCATTAGTTATCTTGAATGCTTTGGGTTACTAAAACATGAAGCTATTCAAACTTCTCCTGTTTGGAAAGCGAGTAGAATTTTGCTGTCCTTACCACATCACACTTAAAACAATTGTATGTTATACTTTATTAGGAAGTATACATTTACTATAGATAATTCTTCACTTCAAGGAATTGATAGTTAAAATGGAGACAATTTCAACAAAGTATTAAATGTCGGATATTTCTTGAACTGCCTTGCAAATGAAATAAAATCTCAGTAACTTTTTAAAATGTTAGAAACAAACCCCAGTTTCTCCTCTGGCTCTGCATGGCTAATGTCTCAGTGTAATCTCACTCTGCTCCCCCTGTTGCTCTCTCTCTCTCTTTTCTTAAATTATATTGAAGTATTGTTGATTTACAATGTTGTGGTCACTTTTTCTGTACAGCAAAGTGACTCAGTTACATACACATATATGCACACACACACACACACATTTGTTGTTTAATTGCTAAGTTGTGTCCAACTCTTTTGAGATCCCATGCACTGTAGCACACCAGGCTCCTCTGTTAATGGGATTTCCCAGGCAAGAATAATGGAGTGGGTTGCCATTTCCTTCTCCAGGGGATCTTACATAACCCAGAGTCGAATTCACACTCGCTGCATTGGCAGGCAGATTCTTTACACTGAACTACCAGGGAAATCCCAAAGTGTGTGTGTGTATGTGTGTGTGTGTGTATAATTTTTCATGTTATATATATATGTATGTATATATATATATAGGTTTTCATATTATTTTCCTTTGTTGTTTGCCACAGGATACTGAATGTAGTTCCCTGTGCTATGCAGCTGTTTGTCCTTCCTATATGTAATAGTTTACCTCTGCTAATCTCAGACTCCCATTGCTCTTGAATTCCAACTTGCTTTACAGGTTAATTCTTGGATCATTCTTTCCTGCTATTCTCTATGCACCCGGCTGATGAGATGTGGCAACTATTAACTCATCCTCAATTCCTTACTTCTTCCCTCCCTTACTCTCCCTCTCCCTCTTCCTCTCTTTCTTCCATGATATGTTTAAGAAGATATTTCAGATATTTAATAATTTTATGAAATATAAAGGGTATTAAAGTAATGAAATGAAAGTAGTTATGCTGTGAAAAATATGATGCCCATTAGTTATCTTGAATGCTTTGGGTTACTAAAACATGAAGCTATTCAAACTTCTCCTGTTTGGAAAGCGAGTAGAATTTTGCTGTCCTTACCACATCACACTTAAAACAATTGTATGTTATACTTTATTAGGAAGTATACATTTACTATAGATAATTCTTCACTTCAAGGAATTGATAGTTAAAATGGAGACAATTTCAACAAAGTATTAAATGTCGGATATTTCTTGAACTGCCTTGCAAATGAAATAAAATCTCAGTAACTTTTTAAAATGTTAGAAACAAACCCCAGTTTCTCCTCTGGCTCTGCATGGCTAATGTCTCAGTGTAATCTCACTCTGCTCCCCCTGTTGCTCTCTCTCTCTCTTTTCTTAAATTATATTGAAGTATTGTTGATTTACAATGTTGTGGTCACTTTTTCTGTACAGCAAAGTGACTCAGTTACATACACATATATGCACACACACACACACACATTTGTTGTTTAATTGCTAAGTTGTGTCCAACTCTTTTGAGATCCCATGCACTGTAGCACACCAGGCTCCTCTGTTAATGGGATTTCCCAGGCAAGAATAATGGAGTGGGTTGCCATTTCCTTCTCCAGGGGATCTTACATAACCCAGAGTCGAATTCACACTCGCTGCATTGGCAGGCAGATTCTTTACACTGAACTACCAGGGAAATCCCAAAGTGTGTGTGTGTATGTGTGTGTGTGTGTATAATTTTTCATGTTATATATATATATGTATGTATATATATATATAGGTTTTCATATTATTTTCCTTTGTTGTTTGCCACAGGATACTGAATGTAGTTCCCTGTGCTATGCAGCTGTTTGTCCTTCCTATATGTAATAGTTTACCTCTGCTAATCTCAGACTCCCATTGCTCTTGAATTCCAACTTGCTTTACAGGTTAATTCTTGGATCATTCTTTCCTGTACAAGCTCTTCCTTCTGCTTATATATTATCTTCATAACTTCCACATAAGGAGCTTTCCTGGATACTGCAAGTAAACTACCTTTGTAATGACCATTCATGGCAATTATCACTGATTTTATTATACATTATTTATGTGGTTGTTTGATTGACACTTGTCTTTGAGATCGGAGTCTATTTGTTCACTGTATACCCAAATCTGGCCTTATTCAGTTGAGACTCTGAATAGATGGATGAATAATCTCTGTTCTTCATACTGCTTCCAGAATTTGCTTATTATTAGATCAATCCAGTTCTTACACTTTCCTTCTCATGCCTTCCTTTGACTTTATATTGCCTATTGCATGTATTTTTTATGATACATAAGACATTTTATTTTTTTTCCCCCATGTACAAATCCAGTTAAAGTTCCAGTTCATCCTGCCTGCTTTCTGCCTTCTACTCAATTTTGTCCCACCCTTGGGGGAAGTGGTAGATTTTCTCTATGTTCTTGTTTTGCTTTTTTATTGTTTTGCTTTACTTTTGTTGATGTTCAGTCGCCCAGTCATGTCTGTCTCTTTGCAACTCCTTGGATTGCAACATGCCAGGCCTCTTTCTCCCTCACCATCTCCCTGAGAGTTTGCCTAAATTCACGGCATTGCATTGGTGATGCCATCCATCTCATCCTCTGATGCCCTCTTCTCCTTCTGCTCTCTATCTTTCCCAGCACGAGTGACTTTTCCAGCGAGTTGACGGTTCTCATAAAGTGACCAAAATACTGGAGCTGTAGCATCAGTCCTTCTAGCAAGTATTCAGGGCTGATTTTACTTAAGATTGACTGGCTTGATCTCTTCGTAGTCCAAAGGACTCTCAGGGGTCTTCTCCAGCACCACAGATCAAAGGCATTATTTCTTTGGTGCTTTGCCTTCTTTATGGTCCAGCTCTCACAGCCTTACATGACCATTGGGAAGACCACCATAGCCTTGACCGTATGGGCCTTTGTTGGCAGAGTATGTCTCTGCTTTTCAACATACTGTCTAGATTTGTAATAGTTTACCTCTGCTAATCTCAGACTCCCATTGCTCTTGAATTCAACTTGCTTTACAGGTTAATTCTTGGATCATTCTTTCCTGTACAAGCTCTTCCTTCTGCTTATATATTATCTTCATAACTTCCACATAAGGAGCTTTCCTGGATACTGCAAGTAAACTACCTTTGTAATGACCATTCATGGCAATTATCACTGATTTTATTATACATTATTTATGTGGTTGTTTGATTGACACTTGTCTTTGAGATCGGAGTCTATTTGTTCACTGTATACCCAAATCTGGCCTTATTCAGTTGAGACTCTGAATAGATGGATGAATAATCTCTGTTCTTCATACTGCTTCCAGAATTTGCTTATTATTAGATCAATCCAGTTCTTACACTTTCCTTCTCATGCCTTCCTTTGACTTTATATTGCCTATTGCATGTATTTTTTATGATACATAAGACATTTTATTTTTTTTTTCCCCATGTACAAATCCAGTTAAAGTTCCAGTTCATCCTGCCTGCTTTCTGCCTTCTACTCAATTTTGTCCCACCCTTGGGGGAAGTGGTAGATTTTCTCTATGTTCTTGTTTTGCTTTTTTATTGTTTTGCTTTACTTTTGTTGATGTTCAGTCGCCCAGTCATGTCTGTCTCTTTGCAACTCCTTGGATTGCAACATGCCAGGCCTCTTTCTCCCTCACCATCTCCCTGAGAGTTTGCCTAAATTCACGGCATTGCATTGGTGATGCCATCCATCTCATCCTCTGATGCCCTCTTCTCCTTCTGCTCTCTATCTTTCCCAGCACGAGTGACTTTTCCAGCGAGTTGACGGTTCTCATAAAGTGACCAAAATACTGGAGCTGTAGCATCAGTCCTTCTAGCAAGTATTCAGGGCTGATTTTACTTAAGATTGACTGGCTTGATCTCTTCGTAGTCCAAAGGACTCTCAGGGGTCTTCTCCAGCACCACAGATCAAAGGCATTATTTCTTTGGTGCTTTGCCTTCTTTATGGTCCAGCTCTCACAGCCTTACATGACCATTGGGAAGACCACCATAGCCTTGACCGTATGGGCCTTTGTTGGCAGAGTATGTCTCTGCTTTTCAACATACTGTCTAGATTTGTCATAGCTTTCCTTCTAAGAAGCAGTTGTCTTCTGATTTCCTGGCTTCAGTCATAATCTGCAGTTATTTTGGAGCCCAAAATACTGGGCTCCAAATACTACTTCCACCTTTTCCCCTTCTATTTGCCATGAAATAATGGGACGGGATGCCATGATCTTGGTGTTTGTTTGTGTGTTTTTTTAATATTAATTTTAAGCCAACTCTTTCACTCTTCTCCTTTATCTTCAAGAGGTTCTTTAGTTCCTTTTCGCTTTCTGCCATTAGAGTAGTATCATCCTCATATATGGGGTTGTTGATGTTTCTTCTGCCTGTCTTGATTCTGGCTTGTAACTCATCCAGCTGGCATGTCTCATGATATACTCAGAGTATAGGTTAAATAAGCAGGATGACAGCAGACATCACTGTGGTACTTCTTTCTCAATCCTGAATCAATAGTTGTTCTACACAGGGTTCTAACTGTTTCTCAGGAAACAGGTAAAGATGGTCTGCTATTCCCATCTCTTTAAGAGATTTTCACAGTTTATTATGATTCACACAGTCATTATTTTCCTTAAATTGGACCAAATGTTGTCATTCCTATGGTTTTTTTCATTCATCTCTATCTTCCTGGGGATGTCTTTTCATTTTCTGTCTTTAATGATCAAAATCCAGGTTTTTTTTCCCAAGATTTAGATTAAATATTATTTATTCCTTGATCCTTTCCCTTGACCCTGTCAGCCCTGTCCACAAGAACCCCCTCACTCTTCTACATTCCTTTTTTTTGTATTTGTTACCCCCTCACTCTTCTACATTCCTTTTTTTGTATTTGTTATCCCCTCACTCTTCTACATTCCTTTTTTTTGTATTTGTTAAAGCACTTTCTTCTTTTCTGCCTTGTCTGCTCTAATACATTTTGTAACTCCATTAGTGTTTTTTATTAAAATCAGAAGTAATCTCTTATGCAGTGATATATTTCCCCACATAATATTTCTAGTCCAGTATCCAGTGTGCCATTTTAGCAAATAAAATTTAATAAAAATTGAAAATTGTGGTTGCATTCAGAATGAAAAAAAAAAAAAAACTGATTTAGAAATTAACTGTTTCATTTGATTTGTGTTTAGAGAACAGTGCATTTCTGTCTCTTTACTGTCCCCAATCTGTCCTTCAGTGATCTGTCCTCAGCCTCCCTTTCAGGTCTCATTCCCCACCATAGCATCACACATTGCCTCAGCTACTGTTGTTGTTCAGTTGCTAAGTCGTGTCCAACTCTTTGCAACTCCATAGACTGCAGCACACCAGGCTTCCTGTTCTTCACCATCTCCCAGAGTTTTCTCAAACTCATGTCCATTGAGTCTGAAATGCCATCCAGCTATCTCTGGAGCTTCATCTTCAGCAACGGTCCTTCCAGTGAATATTCAAGGTTTATTTCCTTCAGAATTGTCTGCTTTGATCTCCTTGAAGTCCAAGAGATTCTCAAGAGTCTTCTCCAAAACCACATCAAATCTTCGGTGATCAACTTTTTTTATGGTCCAGCTCTCACATCTGTCCATGACTACTGGAAAAATCATGACTTTGTCTATAGAGACCTTTGTTAGCAAAGTGTTCTCTGTGCTTTTAAATAAGCTTTCTAGTTTTGTCATAGTTTTTCTTCCAAGGAGAAAGTGCCCTTTAATTTCATGGCTGCAGTTACGGTCCACAGTGATTTTGGGGTCCAAGAAAATAAAATATGCCAGTGTTTTCCCCCATCTATTTGCCATGAAGTGATGGGTTGAGATGCCAAGATCTTAGTTTTCTGAATGTTGAACTTTAAGCCAGCTTTTTCACTCTCCTCTTTCACCCTCATCAAGAGGCTCTTTTTTTTAATTGAAACTTTTATAGAAATAATTATAGATTCCCATGTATGTTTGAGAAATAATACAAAGAGATCACTTGTATACTGTTAGTATTCCCCACTGTAAACATTTTGCAAATCTTTAGTGTGCTATCACAACCAGGATTTTGGCACCACTCTGATTTCCTGATCATGTATGATCCACTGATTCAGATTTCCTCAGTTTGGTTTGTGCTCATTTCTTTGTGTGTGTGTGTGTGTGTTTTCAGTTCTGTATGATTTACCACCTGTGTAGATTCATGTTTTATCACCACAAGTGAGGTGCTGAACAGGATCAACTCAGCAAGGACCTTTCCTACTGCTTTTTTATAATGACGAGCACCACCTCTGCCATCTCTGCATCTGGTCGCACTAACCTGCCCTTGTATCTAAAATTTGGTCATTTCAAAAATGTCACATAAATTTAACCATACTGTATGTAACCTCTTGTTTTTGTTTAGTCGCTCAGTTGTATCCAACTCTTTTGTGACTCCATGGTCTGCATCCTGCCAGGCTCCTCTGTCCATGGGATTTTCTAGGCAAGAATACTGGAGTGGGTAACCATTTCCTTCTCCACAAGAGGCTCTTTAGTTCCTCTTTGCTTTCTGCGAATGGCATCATCTGCATATCTGAAGTTGTTGATATTTCTCCTGGCAATGTTGATTCTAGCTTGTGATTCGTTCAGCCCAGCATTTTGCATGATGTACTCTGCATATAAGTTGAAAATAAACTACCTCAGGTAATCATTTGATACATACCTTTATATTCTGTGTTGTTCATATAGTTTCTAAGTCCACAATATCCTTTTTTACTCTTGCACCTTTCTGTTTATTCAAAATATCACTCATCTGTATTTCCAGATCCTTGTCAATATGACTCTCCTCATGAGAAATTTGTTGATTGCTCCTTTCCATTTCCCATTAGAATTTACTACTGCCCATGTTGTTACCCTGCAGCAATTGCTGCTGAGATCCTTAGTACTTAACTTTATTCCAACTTGGAACTGGTCTGCCAAAGTCATGTGCTTCTCTAGTGGTAAACAGATTTGCTTTTTGGTACATTACCCATGTTTGGGATTCAGTTTTGTTAGCGGATTTGGTTTTGGTTAGGGTTTAAGATATGATTTGCTGAGAGAGGTAATGAGCAGCCAGACCTACTAAGATTTGCAGTGTCTGCTTAATATATGCATGGAGTGTTAAGACAGGTGAATTCAGCCCCTTGAACTGATAAAGTTGAAAAAATTAAAAGAACCTAACAAAAAATTGTTAGTGTATCCAACTAATGTAGTAAATAAATTCATATTGAAGTATTTTACATTCATTTAATTTGAGAAAAAAATAATCTTCACTAGTGTATTTTACAAACTGTTTAAAATAGGAGCTCTTTTTTCTAATGCTCTAGAGTCTATCTCCTAAATTGTAAATGATCTGAGTTACCAATGAAAATAAGTGTGTGTGTGTGTGTGTGTGTGTGTGTGTGTGTGTCTGTAGAGAGAGAAAGATGTTATGTAAGCCTTCACAAGTTTTCTCAGTTCTTGATGTAGAGCAATAGAAGAAAATTGAGAGGTAAACAACAAAAAAGTCCTATTACTCTCAATGATATGCATCATGCTAGGTGCTTTCCTACTTATATTTAATATTCATATCAATCCCAGAAAACTTAAGCTTGGATTAAGATGCTAAGTCTCTAAGTTTTATTTACAGCTAATGATTGTAATAGTTAGTTTGAGCAAGCTCTGGGAGATAGGGATGGACAGGGAAGCCCTGGTGTGCTGCAGTGCACGGGTTCACAGAGAGTTGGACCTGACTGAGTGACTGAACTGAATGCATGTAAATCAGAGAATCAAACAAAGTCTCTCCAATATAAAATTTGAAAAGATTTCTACTTAGATTCTGACCAGATAGATACTGTTTTATAAAAATAAATATCCAAGTCAAGCCTTAGGTTCAGTAGTGTAAATATGTCCCCCACTGCTGCATTACTTGATATGAGCAAAGAGTGAGGTTCATTTTCAAAACCTTGGCACCAGTACAGAGGTAAGGAATGAGGCAGATGCAAAAGCTAGAGAAGGTGGCCCTAGAGCTATAGAGGCTACAGTGAGAAGAAACCATGAGCAGTCTATTTATTAATATTAAGAGCATGCTCATCCTAACATGATTGGCACTAGTGCGCTCAGTCACTAAGCCCTGTCTGACTCTTTGTGACCCCCCTGGTTGGGTAGCCTACCAGGCTTCCCTGTCAATGGGACTTTCCAGGCAAGAATACTGGAGTGGGTTGCCATTTCCTTCTCTAGAACATCTACGAAATACTCAAAAACTAGTTTGATATCTGGTTAAACTTGAATTTTTCTAGAATGCAAGTTAGGCCCACAGCTTTAAAAATCTTCTTGTAGGGAAATGCCTCTTATCTTTACCCAAAATGAATATAGACAGTTTTATCAAACTCCCCTTCCAAATCATTTGCCAAAAAGGGAGCCCTCCCTTACATACATTGAAATAACTCCAAACCACAAGAACTACCACCACGGTAGCATCTGGGATTAATGTGAGAGATGCTGCCAAGTCTTTCTCCTCACAGTTCTCACACCATCTCAGCCAGAACTGTAGGTCTAAGTCAAAAATGCCTCCCCAGAGCCAACAATTTTACTTGAAGTTTAAAAGAGAAGTTGCTTATGATTGAACTATACCTAATAGCATTTTCCCAAACGTCAAAATTATATAAAAAATTTAGACTCCTTGATTATCTTTTCCTTGATGCCACATCCATAGCTCTGTCTGCATCATTGCCAGGCTGGCAGAGTTTTACTTGAGAAGCCATACCTCCTTTCCATTTTCACTACCTTTTTTAAAAGTAAACTCCTCTCCTATGCATGCCTTAAAAATATAAGGTAGATGTAAACTTCATCTTTTGGATTTAGATAGTGAACTTATACAACACACCTTACACACCTTATACAAAACATTCTGTGTATGTGATAAAGTCTATATCGGAAGAGCAAATTAGCAAATAAATTTAAATAAAGTCCAAGAAATATGACAGAGCCTTTCAGAATTACTTACAAAATACTCAAATGTATACTGGTATGAATACTGTCTTACTTCAGCTAATTACACTGGCATGTGAGGCTAATACAAATGTTCATCAAAGTTTACACATATCAACAAAGTGATCCAAAAAAACCCCTTTTCTTTGGCTTAATACTAGACCCATATAAATTCTCTATTTGTGGAACATAACAAATGGCCTATCTGTTATAGAGCTATCCTCTTTCTAAACCAGTTATAGGCAAACTCTGACTCTGATTTACTTTTATTGATTTTAAATAAAGTAAAGCTTACACTTTCAACCCAATTGATAATCCTAGAAAATAGTAGATGATCAGTTACAATATATCAGATTTAGTGTTTTTGGTTAGGGAACTTTTACCGAAGGACTTCTGTAAGCCACCATAGACCTCACTGCTGACAAAGCTTTACAATTAAGCTTCAAATAGTTTTCCAGTCTATGCACTCATTCAACAACCAGCATTCTCTCTGCTATTTATAGTTATTTTTTCAGAGAATGTCATTCATTGCTCAAGCTTCGTTCATCCATCAGTTTCTGTACTCTGATATTTCTTTCCAACTGGCATTGCTTGATCTGCTGTATGCGCTAGTCCTATGTTTTGCATACTAGTATGTTTGAATTGTTCTATGGACCAAACAGATAAGTTATTGGTGAAGTGACTTGGGTTCTTACTTGAGAGTTATGACAAGCTTGAAAGTATAACTTCTTAGAATCAGCAAGGATATAGGAAATGAGTACTGCTTGTTACTAGCTCAACAAAATGAGTCTGAAAGCTAAGTTTTACTTCTATAAACCTTACTAGGCAAGACTGTCAGGCCTTGATAAACATGTATCCATCTATCCTCTATTCACTTATTCAGTCACTTCTCTTTCTGTCAAATATTTATAGAAAACAGTGTTCAAGGTATGTATAATATATCATCTATTTATTTTTAATACAATGAAACAGTGATAAATATTTTAAAATACATTTAAAGATCACCCATAATTCTATTACCAAATAACAGATATTTTAACATTTATGAATGTGTCTAGTGTTTGTCCTTACGTATGTGTAAATAATATAGTATAAAAGTTGCAACCAATTTTATATTTTTCAGTCTTTAAATTTTAATGTACTCCTCTGTATGCTTTGAACACTTTGTGACTATCACAATTTCAGGTTTGGGGATCAAGTTATAAGTAATTTTTCATTTGGAAACATTGAAGACTGCATGGAAATAAAAGAATGAAAGTTCTATTTGGATATATTCTGCTCTGCCCCCTTCTATGGATCCATGAGAGATCCATAAACAGGTAGAATGGAACTCGTGATGGGACCTCTGAGCATGATCATAGGAGAAAGTAAATGAAGTAGATGATCAGTTACAATATATCAGATTTAGTGTTTTTGGTTAGGGAACTTTTACCGAAGGACTTCTGTAAGCCACCATAGACCTCACTGCTGACAAAGCTTTACAATTAAGCTTCAAATAGTTTTCCAGTCTATGCACTCATTCAACAACCAGCATTCTCTCTGCTATTTATAGTTATTTTTTCAGAGAATGTCATTCATTGCTCAAGCTTCGTTCATCCATCAGTTTCTGTACTCTGATATTTCTTTCCAACTGGCATTGCTTGATCTGCTGTATGCGCTAGTCCTATGTTTTGCATACTAGTATGTTTGAATTGTTCTATGGACCAAACAGATAAGTTATTGGTGAAGTGACTTGGGTTCTTACTTGAGAGTTATGACAAGCTTGAAAGTATAACTTCTTAGAATCAGCAAGGATATAGGAAATGAGTACTGCTTGTTACTAGCTCAACAAAATGAGTCTGAAAGCTAAGTTTTACTTCTATAAACCTTACTAGGCAAGACTGTCAGGCCTTGATAAACATGTATCCATCTATCCTCTATTCACTTATTCAGTCACTTCTCTTTCTGTCAAATATTTATAGAAAACAGTGTTCAAGGTATGTATAATATATCATCTATTTATTTTTAATACAATGAAACAGTGATAAATATTTTAAAATACATTTAAAGATCACCCATAATTCTATTACCAAATAACAGATATTTTAACATTTATGAATGTGTCTAGTGTTTGTCCTTACGTATGTGTAAATAATATAGTACAAAAGTTGCAACCAATTTTATATTTTTCAGTCTTTAAATTTTAATGTACTCCTCTGTATGCTTTGAACACTTTGTGACTATCACAATTTCAGGTTTGGGGATCAAGTTATAAGTAATTTTTCATTTGGAAACATTGAAGACTGCATGGAAATAAAAGAATGAAAGTTCTATTTGGATATATTCTGCTCTGCCCCCTTCTATGGATCCATGAGAGATCCATAAACAGGTAGAATGGAACTCGTGATGGGACCTCTGAGCATGATCATAGGAGAAAGTAAATGAAGTAGTTGTCCTTTTGCGTTACCCCAGGAAATTTGGAGATCTCAGTCTGTCTTTGAGCCTTAAAATCAAGCTATTTTAAGAATATTTGAAAGTAATTTTGAGATAAATATGACGGCTTACAATAGTAAGAACATTTTCCCATTAATCTTTTAAAATATCATTTTTGCTACTTGAATAATTTTAGAAGAGGTTTGAGGGAAGAAGATCTTCTATTTCCATTCAAAACTCAGATTAGAAGCATCTGTTCTAGAGGAACTGAAAGATTTCTTGTTAAATCCTCTTAATTTTTAAAAGATAAAACTGAAGCCTGAGAATTTCAACAATGTGGCTCCAACATATATCTGCATCATGATTTAAATATATATAAAAAATTGAATCAGAAGACATTTGGACAACTTCATAATAGATCATAGCTCATTGCTAGTTTTGTTCAGTAATTGGGGGACATTACTTATTTTTTGTTTGTTTTTAAACATGTATTAAAGTCATTTAGCATTTAACATTTCTTATTCCTAATAATGAAGAGCTATAATTTTTTTCTTTATTCTTCTTAGTACATAAGTACATTTTAAAAAGACTCAAACTGTACCTTGTCATAACTGCAATGCTGTGAGGAAACTTCTAGTGGGAAAATCACTAAACATTCAGAAATAATGTCAAAAATATATTTACAGGATTAAAAATAATAAATATGTTTATGCATGCTCAGTCACTTCAGCTGTGTCTGACTATTTATGACCCCATGGACTGCAGCCCACCAGGCTCCTCTGTTTATGGTCTTTCCAGGCAGAATGCTGGAGTGAGTTGCCATTTCCTTCTCCAAGTATGCTTAAGTCAGGAATAAACACGTAGCAAAGGAGAATAAACGCTAAATCTGATTGACTAAGTTAAGAGAGAAGATAATCTACCAGTCATTTTCTGAAAGACACTAGCACAAAGTACTAAAAATCTTCGGAAGCCTTATCAGGAAGAGTTTTGGAAGGAAGGAGGTATTCTCAGTTCTAAACCAGAATACAATTATAGCTAAACATTTATGAGAAATTGCAGCTGGCAGATCCCAAGAAGAAAATATGTATTGTAAAACAATTTAAAAAAAAAAAATGTCTAAAGAAAAAGAACTAAAGTTATTAAGACATTGGAGAGACTTTGAGAAGGAGAAACTAAGAACAGGTTAACACAGTTCATCGTAATGAAGCATATGGATATGTTGATTGGAGGCTTCAGCAAATTCCACACCACCACAGCCTTAGAGGGATCCTTGGATCTCTCTTAGGTCCACATATCAAAGTAATTATTAATCTTTTAAAATATCTTTTGTACTTGATAAGAAGATTCTTCTATTTCCATTCAAAACTCAGATTAGAAGCATCTGTTCTAGAGGAACTGAAAGATTTCTTGTTAAATCCTCTTAATTTTTAAAAGATAAAACTGAAGCCTGAGAATTTCAACAATGTGGCTCCAACATATATCTGCATCATGATTTAAATATATATAAAAAATTGAATCAGAAGACATTTGGACAACTTCATAATAGATCATAGCTCATTGCTAGTTTTGTTCAGTAATTGGGGGACATTACTTATTTTTTGTTTGTTTTTAAACATGTATTAAAGTCATTTAGCATTTAACATTTCTTATTCCTAATAATGAAGAGCTATAATTTTTTTCTTTATTCTTCTTAGTACATAAGTACATTTTAAAAAGACTCAAACTGTACCTTGTCATAACTGCAATGCTGTGAGGAAACTTCTAGTGGGAAAATCACTAAACATTCAGAAATAATGTCAAAAATATATTTACAGGATTAAAAATAATAAATATGTTTATGCATGCTCAGTCACTTCAGCTGTGTCTGACTATTTATGACCCCATGGACTGCAGCCCACCAGGCTCCTCTGTTTATGGTCTTTCCAGGCAGAATGCTGGAGTGAGTTGCCATTTCCTTCTCCAAGTATGCTTAAGTCAGGAATAAACACGTAGCAAAGGAGAATAAACGCTAAATCTGATTGACTAAGTTAAGAGAGAAGATAATCTACCAGTCATTTTCTGAAAGACACTAGCACAAAGTACTAAAAATCTTCGGAAGCCTTATCAGGAAGAGTTTTGGAAGGAAGGAGGTATTCTCAGTTCTAAACCAGAATACAATTATAGCTAAACATTTATGAGAAATTGCAGCTGGCAGATCCCAAGAAGAAAATATGTATTGTAAAACAATTTAAAAAAAAAAAATGTCTAAAGAAAAAGAACTAAAGTTATTAAGACATTGGAGAGACTTTGAGAAGGAGAAACTAAGAACAGGTTAACACAGTTCATCGTAATGAAGCATATGGATATGTTGATTGGAGGCTTCAGCAAATTCCACACCACCACAGCCTTAGAGGGATCCCTTGGATCTCTCTTAGGTCCACATATCAAAGTAATTATTACTCATTAGCAGGTAATAGAATTAAGAAACTTATACAGAATTATTCAGGAAAGAGGATAGTGAAAAAACTGGCTTAAAACTCAACATTCAAAAAACTAAGATCATAGCATTCAGTTCCATCACTTCATGGCAAGTAGATGGAGAAAAAAAATGGCAACAGTGAGACTTTATTTTCTTGGACCCCAAAATCACTGTGGACAGTGACTGCAGCCATGAAATTACTCCTTGGAAGAAAAGCTATGGCAAACCTAGACAGCATATTAAAAAGCAGAGAAAACACTTTGCTGACTAAGGTCTCTATAATTAAGGCTATGATATTTCCAGTAGTCATGTAGGGATGTGAGGACTGGATTATAATGAAGGCTGTGTGCCAAAGAATTGATACTTTCGAACTACTACAGTGTTGAAGAAGACTCTTGAGAGGGCTTCGCTGGTGGTCCAGTGGGTAAGGACACCACCTTGAAGTGCAAGGGGTGCTGACTTGATCCCTAGCCTGGGAAGATCCCACTTGCTGTGGAGAGGCTGGACTGATGTGTCCAATTACCGAGCTGGAGATCTGGAGTGCATGCACCCAGAGCCAGTGCTCTGCGATGACAGAGGCCACTGCGATGGGAGGCCCACACGGGCCAAAGAACAAAGATGGATGAAAAATAGATAAATGAAAGACCAATAGAAGTGGCCAAAGGAAAAATAAAAAACCTCTTGGAAGCCTTATCAGGAAGAGTTTTGGAAGGAAGGAGGTATTCTCAGTTCTAAACCAGAATACAATTATAGCTAAACATTTATGAGAAATTGCAGCTGGCAGATCCCAAGAAGAAAATATGTATTGTAAAACAATTTAAAAAAAAAAAATGTCTAAAGAAAAAGAACTAAAGTTATTAAGACATTGGGAGAGACTTTGAGAAGGAGAAACTAAGAACAGGTTAACACAGTTCATCGTAATGAAGCATATGGATATGTTGATTGGAGGCTTCAGCAAATTCCACACCACCACAGCCTTAGAGGGATCCCTTGGATCTCTCTTAGGTCCACATATCAAAGTAATTATTACTCATTAGCAGGTAATAGAATTAAGAAACTTATACAGAATTATTCAGGAAAGAGGATAGTGAAAAAACTGGCTTAAAACTCAACATTCAAAAAACTAAGATCATAGCATTCAGTTCCATCACTTCATGGCAAGTAGATGGAGAAAAAAAATGGCAACAGTGAGACTTTATTTTCTTGGACCCCAAAATCACTGTGGACAGTGACTGCAGCCATGAAATTACTCCTTGGAAGAAAAGCTATGGCAAACCTAGACAGCATATTAAAAAGCAGAGAAAACACTTTGCTGACTAAGGTCTCTATAATTAAGGCTATGATATTTCCAGTAGTCATGTAGGGATGTGAGGACTGGATTATAATGAAGGCTGTGTGCCAAAGAATTGATACTTTCGAACTACTACAGTGTTGAAGAAGACTCTTGAGAGGGCTTCGCTGGTGGTCCAGTGGGTAAGGACACCACCTTGAAGTGCAAGGGGTGCTGACTTGATCCCTAGCCTGGGAAGATCCCACTTGCTGTGGAGAGGCTGGACTGATGTGTCCAATTACCGAGCTGGAGATCTGGAGTGCATGCACCCAGAGCCAGTGCTCTGCGATGACAGAGGCCACTGCGATGGGAGGCCCACACGGGCCAAAGAACAAAGATGGATGAAAAATAGATAAATGAAAGACCAATAGAAGTGGCCAAAGGAAAAAAAAAAAAAAAAACCTCTTGAAAGTCCCTTGGTCAGCAAAGAGATCAAACTAGTCAATCCTAAAGGAAGTCAACCCTGAGTATTCATTGGAAGGACTGATGGTATTGCTGAATCCCCAATATTTTGGCCACCTGATACAAAGAGCCAACTCACTGGAAAAGTCCTTGATGCTGGGAAATACTGAGGGTAGGAAAAGAAGGGCGTGACAAAAGATGAGATGGTTGGATGGCATCATCAACTCAATGGATATGAGTTTGAGCAAACTCAGAGATAGCAAGGGACAGGGAAGGCTGGTGTGCTGTATGTAGTCCATGGGAGCTCTATGACTTGAAGACGATTGAGTGATTGAACAACAACAACGAAATTCAGGATTAAGGTGCAATATTAAGAATATGCTCGGGCTTCCCCTGGTGGTCCAGTGGGTAAGGACACTGCCTTGCAGTGTAAGAGGCGCCGGTTCCATCCCTGGCCTGGGAAGATCCCACGTGCCGCGGAGCGGCTGGACTGATGTGTCCAATTACCAAGCCGGAGCTCTGGAGCGCATGCGCCCAGAGCCGGTGCTCTGCGACGACAGAGGCCACCGCGATGGGAGGCCCACAGGAGCCAAAGAACAAAGACGGATGAAAATAGAGAAATGAAAGACCAACAGAAGTGGCCCGCCCACTCCCCTCTCTCCCCAACCCGACCCCCGCCCAAAATAAATAAATAAATACATCTTTAAAAAAAAGAGAGAGAGAATATGTTCAAAAGGAATTTAAATAAACTTGTGAATGAGAGTTGAATAATTAATTATTGTGGTCACACGGAAATGCTGACATTATTAAGAAACAAAGGTTTGGGTCTGGCTTATTTCCTTTTCTCTTCCTGAGAAAAGGGAAACTGAACTCAGGCTGCTGATAAAGCAAAATCCAGACCTCATGTGAGGAACCTTGTGCTCATTTATCTTGTTCTTCTGTAGTTATTCTTTACATTCTTATCCTTTGTAGTAGAGTTCTGCTAGGTGTGACCAAAAGGAATAAAAATTGTGGGTAACAGTGACAGTTATGTGGATAGCAGTGACAATTCTGGACGCGTCTCTATGTGCCTTTTTGTGACCTTCTCACTGCCGCTTTTTTTTTTGGTAGCAAAGAGATCAAACTAGTCAATCCTAAAGGAAGTCAACCCTGAGTATTCATTGGAAGGACTGATGGTATTGCTGAATCCCCAATATTTTGGCCACCTGATACAAAGAGCCAACTCACTGGAAAAGTCCTTGATGCTGGGAAATACTGAGGGTAGGAAAAGAAGGGCGTGACAAAAGATGAGATGGTTGGATGGCATCATCAACTCAATGGATATGAGTTTGAGCAAACTCAGAGATAGCAAGGGACAGGGAAGGCTGGTGTGCTGTATGTAGTCCATGGGAGCTCTATGACTTGAAGACGATTGAGTGATTGAACAACAACAACGAAATTCAGGATTAAGGTGCAATATTAAGAATATGCTCGGGCTTCCCCTGGTGGTCCAGTGGGTAAGGACACTGCCTTGCAGTGTAAGAGGCGCCGGTTCCATCCCTGGCCTGGGAAGATCCCACGTGCCGCGGAGCGGCTGGACTGATGTGTCCAATTACCGAGCCGGAGCTCTGGAGCGCATGCGCCCAGAGCCGGTGCTCTGCGACAACAGAGGCCCCCGCGATGGGAGGCCCACAGGAGCCAAAGAACAAAGACGGATGAAAATAGAGAAATGAAAGACCAACAGAAGTGGCCCGCCCGCTCCCCTCTCTCCCCAACCCGACCCCCGCCCAAAATAAATAAATAAATACATCTTTAAAAACAAGAGAGAGAGAATATGTTCAAAAGGAATTTAAATAAACTTGTGAATGAGAGTTGAATAATTAATTATTGTGGTCACACGGAAATGCTGACATTATTAAGAAACAAAGGTTTGGGTCTGGCTTATTTCCTTTTCTCTTCCTGAGAAAAGGGAAACTGAACTCAGGCTGCTGATAAAGCAAAATCCAGACCTCATGTGAGGAACCTTGTGCTCATTTATCTTGTTCTTCTGTAGTTATTCTTTACATTCTTATCCTTTGTAGTAGAGTTCTGCTAGGTGTGACCAAAAGGAATAAAAATTGTGGGTAACAGTGACAGTTATGTGGATAGCAGTGACAATTCTGGACGCGTCTCTATGTGCCTTTTTGTGACCTTCTCACTGCCGCTTTTTTTTTTTTTGGTAGACCACCACTTTCAGTGTGATATATTGATTACGTGGCTATGTTACCTGCTTCCTCCATGTACGCAACTAAGTTAAAGTCCACAAAAAGTTGTTCTTCAGTAGCACATCATGTAGTAGTAGAGTTAACATATCTACAGCCTCTACAGTATTTAGAAATTTTCCTATGCAGGGTTATTTTTTTTTTTTCTCAATAAGCAAATAAACCAAGTCCTTAAAATAGTGGTTACCACTATGCTGCTGTTATCTATGCCATAATGATCCATTTAAATATATATTTTTATAATTACTGAGGCTTTATTTTTTATCTAAGTAAAATGGAACGGGAAAGTGTACACAAATTTAATTTTCTCCTTTTGTAAACATGTACTTGCTCCTTCCCTATTTATACAGCTTTCTGGTTGTATTCCCCTTCTACCCAAATAGTGGGTTTTATCTGTTAAGAATGTAATCAGATTTTGTGAAAGTTGAATTTTTGTAAAAGTAGGTTGTAAAGATCTGAGTCCTGGACATCATTGTAAACAGTACTTAAAAAGAGTCTTCGTGGTCTCTTATTAATTAATAGTGTATACTGACAGATTTTTCTGAGAAAAATCTCAACATTTTCATAGCTGAAAATTAAGCCTTTTTTACCCCAATGAAGAGTCATAGCTAGTAGGCATTCCTGTACATGGAAACTCAACTTTGGAAATATGAACATAGAAATCTTTAAAAAGATTAAATTCTATATTTTATTCAGAAACATGATGAACAGTAAATTAAGTGCAAAATTTTAGATGAAACACCATATAACTGACATTTTTTAAAATTATTGAATTATGATTTAGCCAGAAACAAGTCTATTTAGTTAATTTTTTGGAATATTTGAAATACAAGTTTTACACAACTGTCCTCCTATAGGTAAACATAGCAGTCTGCTAATTATTAACTAATGAGTTGCCTAGTAATTTTTCATTTATTCACATTAGAGCCTCTAATTGAATAAGCCTTTTCCTAATTGACAAGGAATACAAAAATTGTGGTAACAGTGACAGTTAATGTGGTTTATTACATTCTTATCCTTTGTAGTAGAGTTCTGCTAGGTGTGACCAAAAGGAATAAAAATTGTGGGTAACAGTGACAGTTATGTGGATAGCAGTGACAATTCTGGACGCGTCTCTATGTGCCTTTTTGTGACCTTCTCACTGCCGCTTTTTTTTTTTTTTTTTTTTGGTAGACCACCACTTTCAGTGTGATATATTGATTACGTGGCTATGTTACCTGCTTCCTCCATGTACGCAACTAAGTTAAAGTCCACAAAAAGTTGTTCTTCAGTAGCACATCATGTAGTAGTAGAGTTAACATATCTACAGCCTCTACAGTATTTAGAAATTTTCCTATGCAGGGTTATTTTTTTTTTTTCTCAATAAGCAAATAAACCAAGTCCTTAAAATAGTAGTTACCACTATGCTGCTGTTATCTATGCCATAATGATCCATTTAAATATATATTTTTATAATTACTGAGGCTTTATTTTTTATCTAAGTAAAATGGAACGGGAAAGTGTACACAAATTTAATTTTCTCCTTTTGTAAACATGTACTTGCTCCTTCCCTATTTATACAGCTTTCTGGTTGTATTCCCCTTCTACCCAAATAGTGGGTTTTATCTGTTAAGAATGTAATCAGATTTTGTGAAAGTTGAATTTTTGTAAAAGTAGGTTGTAAAGATCTGAGTCCTGGACATCATTGTAAACAGTACTTAAAAAGAGTCTTCGTGGTCTCTTATTAATTAATAGTGTATACTGACAGATTTTTCTGAGAAAAATCTCAACATTTTCATAGCTGAAAATTAAGCCTTTTTTACCCCAATGAAGAGTCATAGCTAGTAGGCATTCCTGTACATGGAAACTCAACTTTGGAAATATGAACATAGAAATCTTTAAAAAGATTAAATTCTATATTTTATTCAGAAACATGATGAACAGTAAATTAAGTGCAAAATTTTAGATGAAACACCATATAACTGACATTTTTTAAAATTATTGAATTATGATTTAGCCAGAAACAAGTCTATTTAGTTAATTTTTTGGAATATTTGAAATACAAGTTTTACACAACTGTCCTCCTATAGGTAAACATAGCAGTCTGCTAATTATTAACTAATGAGTTGCCTAGTAATTTTTCATTTATTCACATTAGAGCCTCTAATTGAATAATGGCATTGTGCTTATTTTTCAGCCATAGTATCTTGATCATTCTGAGTATGACTAAATTCTCTCATTTACCATAAATTATTCCATATTCAAATTGAAACCAGATCTGTTTCTTTCTATGGTATTTGCCATTACAGTAGTTCTCTTTTCTTAAACTTTGTATTTAAGTGAGCAGTGTAAATAATAAAGATACATTTGAGAGAGGCTTAGTCACTTTAACACCAAGTTGCATGTCTTGAATCAAGAGATCTGGAAAAGATTGGTAGCCAAAAAGGAGTTTGTTTCTATAATTTTTACCGTGGCTTGCCTCAAAGTAATGAACTCTTGGCAAAGCTAGCTAACTTCTTGCCTTTCTCCATTCAACTGCTTTTCATCAGTGTTACCATCATCTTAAGATATTTACTGACTGTTTACTTTATTCCAAGAAATGTTGTAAGTATTTTTCATGTATTATCTCATTAATCCTCACAATAATTAGGTAATCCTAATTTGTTGATAAGAAAACTAATCTCAAATATTCAAAACTAGGCATTTTGACCTCAAAATTTACATCCTTAATTTTATGTCCTTTGTCTCCCTATATTTGCTATCTACATATACATTTATTTTCTATGGTGGTCTTTCAGTCAAAATATTTGCAGTATATATTATATATGCATGTGTATGTATGTGTGTATCTGTGTGTAAATACATATATGTATATACTCTTTGGCAGTACTTGGAAACATATTAATTATGATGATATATTTTTATTTATTTATTTATTTATTTTTGTACATGTATGTTCCCAGATCAATCAGATGCATATCCCTTGACCCTCCCCACCCAGGATCCCCCATCCCTCCAGACCATTGCTCCAAGTGGTTGTAGGTACTCCTATTCGCCTAGCACAATGACAATAGCTATCTTTTCTACACATGACAGTATAGGTTCCCATGTTACTTCCTCCCATTGTTCGGTCTCCACAATGTCTTTATGTCTATTCTCTGTTTTTTCATGAGTTCACTGTGTGTGTTATCATGACCATCTTACTAGATCCCATATATATGAGTTAGTATACTATACTTGTCTTTCTCTTTTTGACTTACTTCACTTTTTATGATAGGTTCTAAAGCCAGCCACCTCATTAGGACTGAGTCTTCTGCATTTCTTTTAACAGCTGAGTAGTATTCCATTGTATATATGTACCAGAGCTTCTGGATCCATTCATTTGTCGATGGACATCTAGGTTGCTTCCATGTTCTGGCTATTGTATAGAGAGCTGCAATGAACATTGGGGTACAGGTGCCTCTTTCAGTTTTGATTTCATCAGGATATAGGCCTAATAGTGGGATTGCTGGGTCATAGGGTGCTTCTATTTTTAGTTTTTTAAGGAATCTCCATATTGTCTTCCATAGAGGTTGTATTAATTTACATTGCCACCAACAATGCAAGAGGGTTCCCTTTTCTCCACATATGATGATATTTTTGATGTCAGGGGTCATAGTGTGAAATTATAGAGTCATAGTGGAATGAGCAGTTACTCCAGAGAACTGACAATAATCTTTAGAGAATCGTTGTAGACCTTAGGCAGTTTCTGAGTCATTAATCCTCACAATAATTAGGTAATCAATTGTTGATAAGAAAACTAATCTCAAATATTCAAAACTAGGCATTTTGACCTCAAAATTTACATCCTTAATTTTATGTCCTTTGTCTCCCTATATTTGCTATCTACATATACATTTATTTTCTATGGTGGTCTTTCAGTCAAAATATTTGCAGTATATATTATATATGCATGTGTATGTATGTGTGTATCTGTGTGTAAATGCATATATGTATATACTCTTTGGCAGTACTTGGAAACATATTAATTATGATGATATATTTTTATTTATTTATTTATTTATTTTTGTACATGTATGTTCCCATATCAATCAGATGCATATCCCTTGACCCTACCCACCCAGGTTCCCCCTCCCCCCCATCCCTCCAGACCATTGCTCCAAGTGGTTGTAGGTACTCCTATTCGCCTAGCACAATGACAATAGCTATCTTTTCTACACATGACAGTATAGGTTCCCATGTTACTTCCTCCCATTGTTCGGTCTCCACAATGTCTTTATGTCTATTCTCTGTTTTTTCATGAGTTCACTGTGTGTGTTATCATGACCGTCCTACTAGATCCCATATATATGAGTTAGTATACTATACTTGTCTTTCTCTTTTTGACTTACTTCACTTTTTATGATAGGTTCTAAAGCCAGCCACCTCATTAGGACTGAGTCTTCTGCATTTCTTTTAACAGCTGAGTAGTATTCCATTGTATATATGTACCAGAGCTTCTGGATCCATTCATTTGTCGATGGACATCTAGGTTGCTTCCATGTTCTGGCTATTGTATAGAGAGCTGCAATGAACATTGGGGTACAGGTGCCTCTTTCAGTTTTGATTTCATCAGGATATAGGCCTAATAGTGGGATTGCTGGGTCATAGGGTGCTTCTATTTTTAGTGTTTTAAGGAATCTCCATATTGTCTTCCATAGAGGTTGTATTAATTTACATTCCCACCAGCAATGCAAGAGGGTTCCCTTTTCTCCACATATGATGATATTTTTGATGTCAGGGGTCATAGTGTGAACTTATAGAGTCATAGTGGAATGAGCAGTTACTCCAGAGAACTGACAATAATCTTTAGAGAATCGTTGTAGACCTTAGGCAGTTTCCAAGTGAATACTAGGGTGTGATAAAAACTGTCAACTCAGTATTCTCTTACTGTGGGCAATGATTGAAAATTTATTTAACTTGATTTAGTAAGAAGAACTCAAGTTCTACAGAAGCATTTCATATCTTGTGGATGAATAGTTGTTGTCAGAAACAACCTTTTGTTCCTAATGTATTTTTTCCAACTCTTAGTATCTGTTGATATGAATTATTTTCATTCAATAACAAGTTTGAATCAGGACACTAACCTTAGCCATTTTGCAACCATAAAATTATAATTGCCACCCTTTGTTTGGAGTTTTATAGAAAAACATTCTTCTACCTACCCTTCTCCCACAGATTTATTTTTACATACAATTTAAGTGATCTATACACATTAAAAAAATATTTTAGAAACAATACAGAGAATTAATTTAGTTGTATTTTAATGTGATTTTTTTAAAAGCTCAAATAACATTAAAGACATTTTATAACTTAACAAGGCCTAAGAAATATTAATACTATCAAATCCTGTATAGCTGGTGTAATTACAATAAACCTTTGGATCACAATAAACAGAGTCTAGGAGTTGGATGCGTCAATGAGGAGTTACAAAGATAAGCTATGAAATATCTGAACTCCAAAGTGTGACAGATTAAAATACCCTCTGTTGTAATGGGACAAAATAAAGATTGTCACTGAGATGTGCAGCCAATACTTCTTATAGGTACCAGAAGTGAGAAAAGATGTGACATTAATGTGCAGTCTCGGTGGTTACAATCCTGCTTGTCTGCCTTGATCAAAGCCAAGTTCAAGCCCTCTTCATGAAATTCCCCAGAGAACCTGATTCCCTGGTTCAAGTCAGCTCATACTAAGACTATTATTTGCAGTACATCTCAGATAAAAATTGATTTTATCAAAATAATATGTTTAGAAGTTGTAACTCCTTAGGGAGTGAAGCTTGAGTTGTTAGCCCCCTTATCTGAGAAATTTTCTGCTGTTATTGATATTTAATCATGAAAATATTCCAGACTTGTCTGAGAAAGGGGTCACTCTGGCTTAGGTTCTGGTTTTAACTTAATCACTATTGATTGCTCTCCTTTCTTAGTTACATAATTTACTCCTAGTTGGCAGAGCTCCAGAACTACATGCAGTACTCTAGAAATTAAATCCCATTAGTACTCAATATAACAGGAGGATCAAGAGGGAGGGATTGTCTCAAATTTCCTACTTGTTGTGCTACTATTTATGCATTGCCATATCATGCATGCTTGAACTAGTGATTGAGGGGAAAATAATTCTAATAGGAATTGGCAGTTAGCCCAGAAATCTTACTCCATGCTTTGAACAAATGTTAACATGTGAATCCTCTCCATGTTATGGAGGTTAGTAAAAATTGAAATTAGAATTTATTTTTCAAAATTATGATGGTATATTTCTTGTTTTCTTTTTAAAATGTAAAGATAGCAGTTTGTTCAGTTAGACTAAATGCTGGCTTTCTACTAAAGGCAATAGGATATTATAGGAAATGTGTAAGAAATCAGTCACCTGTCCTTGAATTTTTTTCTCATCAAACTGATCCTTTATGATATGACATTAAACTACAGCTTATTCTATATGTTTTGAAAAATATAAATATAAAAATTAGAAAAAATATATGTTTTGATCATGATGAAATAGAGCATACCAAGATTGTCAGAGATTTGGTTTTTTCCTCCTCCTTTTCATATTTTGGGAAATTATGTTTTTTTTTCGTGTCGTATCTGTCATACCTACTCTTACCTTACTATGTAGAATAAATTTAGATTTCTCCTCCTTTTCATATTTAATGTGCAGTCTCGGTGGTTACAATCCTGCTTGTCTGCCTTGATCAAAGCCAAGTTCAAGCCCTCTTCATGAAATTCCCCAGAGAACCTGATTCCCTGGTTCAAGTCAGCTCATACTAAGACTATTATTTGCAGTACATCTCAGATAAAAATTGATTTTATCAAAATAATATGTTTAGAAGTTGTAACTCCTTAGGGAGTGAAGCTTGAGTTGTTAGCCCCCTTATCTGAGAAATTTTCTGCTGTTATTGATATTTAATCATGAAAATATTCCAGACTTGTCTGAGAAAGGGGTCACTCTGGCTTAGGTTCTGGTTTTAACTTAATCACTATTGATTGCTCTCCTTTCTTAGTTACATAATTTACTCCTAGTTGGCAGAGCTCCAGAACTACATGCAGTACTCTAGAAATTAAATCCCATTAGTACTCAATATAACAGGAGGATCAAGAGGGAGGGATTGTCTCAAATTTCCTACTTGTTGTGCTACTATTTATGCATTGCCATATCATGCATGCTTGAACTAGTGATTGAGGGGAAAATAATTCTAATAGGAATTGGCAGTTAGCCCAGAAATCTTACTCCATGCTTTGAACAAATGTTAACATGTGAATCCTCTCCATGTTATGGAGGTTAGTAAAAATTGAAATTAGAATTTATTTTTCAAAATTATGATGGTATATTTCTTGTTTTCTTTTTAAAATGTAAAGATAGCAGTTTGTTCAGTTAGACTAAATGCTGGCTTTCTACTAAAGGCAATAGGATATTATAGGAAATGTGTAAGAAATCAGTCACCTGTCCTTGAATTTTTTTCTCATCAAACTGATCCTTTATGATATGACATTAAACTACAGCTTATTCTATATGTTTTGAAAAATATAAATATAAAAATTAGAAAAAATATATGTTTTGATCATGATGAAATAGAGCATACCAAGATTGTCAGAGATTTGGTTTTTTCCTCCTCCTTTTCATATTTTGGGGAAATTATGTTGTTTTTCTTTGTCGTTGTCGTTATCTGTCATACCTACTCTTACCTTACTATGTAGAATAAATACATATAAATAAAATGTTTTGTTCTATGTCTATACTGTAATAACACACATGATTATTTGGTGCATTAAGCTAAAACATCAATTATGAAATAAGAATTAAAAAAGAAGAAAAAGAAAACAGCTTACATGGCAATTGGTTAGTAGGCAATAATAGGAAAACCAAGAAAAGTTATCATTGCTTTAATGTTTTACCTTACAGGTAACAGTAGTAAAATTTATAGATGAGAACACTAACAGTTCTAGATGGAAATTGCTTGTCAGAAGTTTTTCCCCCAACGTTTCCACTTTCCCATAATTTTGTCAAATATGCTCTAATAGTTCCTGTGGATAGAACCCTGAGATCATGGGAATCTTAAGGATATAAATTGAATTCCATGGAGTAGATGGAAACTTTGTAGGTATGTTACAGAGCAAGGTCTCACTGCACAATGTGCACAGAAGCCAATACTGTGGCATTGATGTTTGAGAAAACAAAGTCCACCAGCAAGGAGAACAGAAAAAGTGAAAGTTGCTCAGTCATGTCTGACTCATTGCAGCCTCATGGACTGTAGTCCACCAGGCTCCTCTGTCCATGGAATTCTCCAGGCAAGAACACAGGAGTAGGGTTTCCATTAGTTTCTCCAGGCGATCTTCCTGATCCAGGCGTCAAACCCAGGGCTCCCACATTGTAGGCAGATTCTTTACCATCTGAGTCACCAGAAGCACAAGCAAAACAGAGGCAGGGTACAAATCTGACTCCTCCATCCAGGATAATTGATTTATTTCTTGAAAAATAATAGAATTAGCTAAAAAATAGGATATTATAGGAAATGTGTAAGAAATCAGTCACCTGTCCTTGAATTTTTTTCTCATCAAACTGATCCTTTATGATATGACATTAAACTACAGCTTATTCTATATGTTTTGAAAAATATAAATATAAAAATTAGAAAAAATATATGTTTTGATCATGATGAAATAGAGCATACCAAGATTGTCAGAGATTTGGTTTTTTCCTCCTCCTTTTCATATTTTGGGGAAATTATGTTGTTTTTCTTTGTCGTTGTCGTTATCTGTCATACCTACTCTTACCTTACTATGTAGAATAAATACATATAAATAAAATGTTTTGTTCTATGTCTATACTGTAATAACACACATGATTATTTGGTGCATTAAGCTAAAACATCAATTATGAAATAAGAATTAAAAAAGAAGAAAAAGAAAACAGCTTACATGGCAATTGGTTAGTAGGCAATAATAGGAAAACCAAGAAAAGTTATCATTGCTTTAATGTTTTACCTTACAGGTAACAGTAGTAAAATTTATAGATGAGAACACTAACAGTTCTAGATGGAAATTGCTTGTCAGAAGTTTTTCCCCCAACGTTTCCACTTTCCCATAATTTTGTCAAATATGCTCTAATAGTTCCTGTGGATAGAACCCTGAGATCATGGGAATCTTAAGGATATAAATTGAATTCCATGGAGTAGATGGAAACTTTGTAGGTATGTTACAGAGCAAGGTCTCACTGCACAATGTGCACAGAAGCCAATACTGTGGCATTGATGTTTGAGAAAACAAAGTCCACCAGCAAGGAGAACAGAAAAAGTGAAAGTTGCTCAGTCATGTCTGACTCATTGCAGCCTCATGGACTGTAGTCCACCAGGCTCCTCTGTCCATGGAATTCTCCAGGCAAGAACACAGGAGTAGGGTTTCCATTAGTTTCTCCAGGCGATCTTCCTGATCCAGGCGTCAAACCCAGGGCTCCCACATTGTAGGCAGATTCTTTACCATCTGAGTCACCAGGGAAGCACAAGCAAAACAGAGGCAGGGTACAAATCTGACTCCTCCATCCAGGACTTGGAGTGAAATTTAAGGTGTTAGAGTAATTGCAAACTTGACTGATGGGCTAGTCTCAAATCAGTGCATGTATGATCATTAAGCTCCGAGGGCTGTGGGGAGCCAGATTCTCTTTATTAAAGAACCTCTCACTTTGTACAGAGCTCCAGTGACAACATTTCTAATGCTTGGATTCCATAGACTGAAGATTCTAGTAGGTTCAGGGTCTTCCTGGAGACTTAAATACTGATCTTGCCCACATACAATGTTGCCTGTAAAATAACTCAAATTTTGATCAATCAAAAAAATCTGTTATAAGGAAGCAAAACTAATTAAAGCTGATCAAGGTTTTACATGCCATTTCAGGTGTTACATCATCTCCCTCCCCAAATTATTTTCATTTTGTTCTTACCTATCTACCAATTGTTTAAGTATATTCCTCTCAATCAGGCCTGCATGAAATCATCCTGCATTTCTTTCTCACTATTCCATCTCCTTATGGAAACATTACCATACTAAATTTTCTATCAGAGTATCGGTACTTGTGTTCTTTCTTTTCTCTTTTCACCGCCACACACTTCATTCACTTAAGTGCTAATCGCTCAGTTGTGCCTGATCCTTTGCAACCCTATGGACGGTAGCCACCCAGGCTCCTCTGTCCATGGATTTCTCTAGGCAAGAATACAGGAGTGGGTGGCCATTTCCTTCTCCAGGGGATCTTCGCCACCCAGTGATAAAACCCAGGTCTTCTGCAGTACAGGCAGATTTTTTTTACCACTGAGCCACCAGGGAATGAACGGCTGATCTCCTTGCTTCCATTTTTTGGTTGTTTTTTGCTTGTTTTCTGGTTCCTACTTTTCAATCTTGCATATCCCCCGTAAAAGCTAAACTATTAATGCTTTAATAATATTAAGTGCTTTGCTCAAATATTTCAAAATTTCCAATGTATTTCTAGATTAATTCCAAAAATTTTAATACTGTGTTAAGTTTTAGCGGGTATCTTGGTAATAGTTTGCTTTAGGAAGTTTGAATGGGTTGCTTTCCAATATGGTATATTTTACATTTTCATCCCCATCCATATATCATAACTTAAGACTTATACTTTCTATCAGTCTTGATCATTTCCTCTATATAACATTCTTCTCTCATCAAGCTTCTCATATATTGGATATTGCTACTATTCATTTGGTACTTTATGATACTGCCTTTTAAAAAGCCATTCATATATACATGTTTGCCTCCTTAATAGTTTGTAGACTCTTTGATATCAGGGCCCATGTCTGAACAATGTTTAACATGTGGAGTATGCATACTAGTAGTTCAATAAAAACTTTCTGAATGAATGGACAAATGTATAATTAGTATTATAATAATGGGACAGTTTAATATAATTAAATTAGATGTGCATTTTAAAACATCCTGTCCATATTATAATTAAAGTCGAATTTACTGTTCTGCTTCTTCTAGTACTGTATCTAAGACATGAAAACATTTTGAATTCCTACTCAGTTAATCTTTAAATGTATTTTACATGTTAAAGATATAAATCACATAGAAATAAAATATCTTTCTTAGTATTATATGATATCCATGTTACCTACAGTGTTTCATAACTCTTGGTTAGCAATTTTTCCGGTAGAAGAAAATGCCCTCATTTTAAAAAATGCTTTTAAAAATAATTTTGATAAAACCTTACCAGAGGCACTGA
The DNA here is from genome assembly GCA_022376925.1 of Tragulus kanchil. Lineage (NCBI taxonomy): Eukaryota > Metazoa > Chordata > Mammalia > Artiodactyla > Tragulidae > Tragulus > Tragulus kanchil. The sequence continues at coordinate 76,061,573 of JAIOJX010000030.1, forward strand.
TTTGAATATTTTAATTGTAGTGACATCTTTTTAAGAGTAGATAAGAATGCTTTGCCAATCTCATTGAACTCTGCTAGTATCACCAGAAATCAAGGGAAGTTGTATGTTTTTATTTATTTTGACTTTTTGAAATTTTATTTCCAATCTTTGGAATATCTTCCAAACTCAGGTTCCACTATAGAACAGAAGGGTAAAGCATGCTTATTTAAATGTTTTAATGCATTAATGACAATACAATTATTAATTTTAAAATACAAATCAATGATTCTACAATCAGTATGTTCTGTATAAAAGGGTTCACAATTAGGGCTTTCCAGGAATGAATCAAAATCCGCTGGATGTCAGTAAGCTCTGATGTGTATAAATAACTGTAAGAGAATAAAGTGACTTTAAAAACATTTTTTCCTAGTAATAATTCTGATGACACTTATTACTGACATTTTGGGAAATAAAATGGTAATTTAATGTAAAATTGATACAGAATATTTCTTTTAGTGTTAATTTTTGCTTTAAGAAATCATTTTCTAAATTGCATCTTATAAGCCCTTAGTATTGTCAGTAACCAATACTCACAGATGATATTTTGTGTCTTCAGAAAGTATCATTTAGATAACACAAGTTGTATAAATAGAGAAATAGAAATCAAAATCATCATGCATTGTAAATCACAAAGAAGCTAGTTATACAGAATGCATGTTTGGTTTTTGTTTAATTATGCAGAAGTTTCCATCTGTTTATAATGGGTATTGGTTGAAATGTTACCAATTTTAAGATACTGTGTTCTCTGAGTTTATATAAATAATCCAACTTTATGACAAGAAATGGGTAATTTTTACTTGGAAAAATTCTCTTTAAAAATAAATGAAGTTATACACAATTGAGTTATGAAATATTATTAATGTGATTAGCGCTAAACTTAAAAAAATATATAAATTTATTTAGCCCCAAATTCTAATTTAAAAAATTTGAAATGAAATCATTTGTTTTACTAAAAATACTTTACAACCCAGTCTCAATTGATCTCTTTAAAAAATCCACATGACATTTTTCTAAAATATGTTTTAAATTTGTGTTATTTATTTTAAAAACACTGAAACCTTGAGTATGGTTTTAAATAGCCATATCAATTTGCTTCTCAACTTGAATAATTGCAAACACAAAATTTAATATTCTTTTTATTTTATAGAGTTCTGTGGTATAATTTGAAAAACTAACAATGTTCAGTATGAATAGAATTCTAGAAATGTCATATTATATAGTTTTATCAGTTTTAAATTTCTCCTAAGATAAAGTTCCTTGTCTTAATAAAACAAAAACTTTAAAATGGTTTTAAAAAGTATGAGTGGAAACAAATATATTTATGAGTATTAAGTAAACATATAATGTGAATACTTAGTGAAGCCTTTTGGGGTCAGTGTTTAAGTCTGTGCACTTTGACTCCATTGAAAATTAAATTTAACTTTGCATTTTATAGAAGTGTGCAATGCTGTACAGCTATATCAATAAATTACCCATGGCTATACAGCAAAATAAGTGATGTGACTGTAATACAAATCATGATGATGTAACTTAAGAGCCTATAATTTTACCCATAACATGGAACTCCCTCCAAACCAGTTTACCTCGTCTTTAAAATGGACTCAATATTATCACTACTAGAAGAGCAGTTTCTGCTACTGCTGATCATGAGATTACAGGGCAGAGCCAATAATCAAAACATAATTTGAGCAATGTCAATATACATTCGCACTTAGAGAATGTATCGGAAGAGGGAGATAAAGGAATTTGACCTAATGGAGCCTAGTTGTTTATCCTTCTGTTGTTCTGCTCTAACCAGTAAAAAATAAGGCATATAAAATTGGATGACTCTCTGTGTGTGCAAACATATCTCTTTAATACTTGTATTTTTGGAGACTACACGACTGATGAGAGTACAGGTTTGATGCTAGGTATAGATCTCATACAGATTTTAACTTTTAGCTATACTCAGAAGTGCTAGTCTTCAGATTCAGTTTTGTCAATGAGAAAATAGTCATGAATGTATTAAAAGTTTCAAAAAAGTCAACAAAAACCTTCACTCCAACTTATTCTATCTGTGGCCTAACTTTGAATAAAGTTAAGAGAATGCATTGCAGAATCCAAGGTTTCCTTAAGTTACTTGCTTTTAAATTCTGTGTTCATATAACCTCTTTAACAACCAGTTTATAACTTCTGAAGCTATCTTACTGAAGCTAAATAACTTCTAGAAGCCCCAGTATATCTCCTGTTAACAATCTCACAAACCTGGAGCCTTAAGAAAACAATACTGTGAAATATGAACACTTCTGAAGGATTGATAGAAAAAAATGAAGGAAAGCCACTGTGTGCTAAGATTTTATTAGGTAACTCCACCTGCAAAAACAGATGCTATATCTGTTTCAAATCATTTTGTCTGTGATATTTTAGGCATTTTCTAAGTGATAATCAGTCTTGATTTTAGAAGTTAGAAAACTTAAAGTTTTAAAATATCTCTGCTATGCACAGCTATTACAACACCACTTTTTACATACATCTTCTCTATTCAATTAAGATTAATTTTTAATAGAAAAGCAATTGCCATCTAATTTTTCCCCACGCTAATTGAGAAATGATCACTTTAACACCAATTTATAGAAGTTGTTTTTCAGAAAACTGACTACATTCTGGCTAATTATTTAAAATCAGTTGAAAGTAAAACAAAAGAAGTATTTGATTACAGCTTATATAGTCTGACATCTAACTTATGAATGAGAATGTGAGTTAGCCAGGGATAGTGCAAAATCTGCCTCATGTATTGATTATTTGACTCTTTAGCTCCTTATCTTCTCTGTCCTGAGTGCTTTTCTTTCCCAGTGTTTCCCACTTCTCTTCTTGTACGGCCCCTACTCTTCCTCTCTTTGTAGGATCAGGAGCCACTTGATTGGAGCAGGAGGGAAAGGAGTGGGCATCAGAATGGTGTCGATTGCTCTTTTCACCTACCTCAAGCCCAGAAACCTAAGCTTCAAAAAATTACCTGGAGACTCAGACTGTAGATACAGTTTATGCTCCAAATTTTGAGAAGTGCTAGTCTTCAGATTCAGTTTTGTCAATGAGAAAATAGTCATGAATGTATTAAAAGTTTCAAAAAAGTCAACAAAAACCTTCACTCCAACTTATTCTATCTGTGGCCTAACTTTGAATAAAGTTAAGAGAATGCATTGCAGAATCCAAGGTTTCCTTAAGTTACTTGCTTTTAAATTCTGTGTTCATATAACCTCTTTAACAACCAGTTTATAACTTCTGAAGCTATCTTACTGAAGCTAAATAACTTCTAGAAGCCCCAGTATATCTCCTGTTAACAATCTCACAAACCTGGAGCCTTAAGAAAACAATACTGTGAAATATGAACACTTCTGAAGGATTGATAGAAAAAAATGAAGGAAAGCCACTGTGTGCTAAGATTTTATTAGGTAACTCCACCTGCAAAAACAGATGCTATATCTGTTTCAAATCATTTTGTCTGTGATATTTTAGGCATTTTCTAAGTGATAATCAGTCTTGATTTTAGAAGTTAGAAAACTTAAAGTTTTAAAATATCTCTGCTATGCACAGCTATTACAACACCACTTTTTACATACATCTTCTCTATTCAATTAAGATTAATTTTTAATAGAAAAGCAATTGCCATCTAATTTTTCCCCACGCTAATTGAGAAATGATCACTTTAACACCAATTTATAGAAGTTGTTTTTCAGAAAACTGACTACATTCTGGCTAATTATTTAAAATCAGTTGAAAGTAAAACAAAAGAAGTATTTGATTACAGCTTATATAGTCTGACATCTAACTTATGAATGAGAATGTGAGTTAGCCAGGGATAGTGCAAAATCTGCCTCATGTATTGATTATTTGACTCTTTAGCTCCTTATCTTCTCTGTCCTGAGTGCTTTTCTTTCCCAGTGTTTCCCACTTCTCTTCTTGTACGGCCCCTACTCTTCCTCTCTTTGTAGGATCAGGAGCCACTTGATTGGAGCAGGAGGGAAAGGAGTGGGCATCAGAATGGTGTCGATTGCTCTTTTCACCTACCTCAAGCCCAGAAACAGACATAGGTAATAAAGCTTCAGTTCCAACTGAAAATCCATCATGTGGAGACAAAGAAGAAAAATGGATTTACCAAAAGAAACAGAAGTTGTATGCAAACAGAATATGACCTTTACAAATGAATTTGTGCCTCCTCACTCTGGATGCTTTCTCACCATGGACAGGATAGTTCGACCTTTTCTTTTTTTATTGTCTTTTTTTTTTTTTGCATCAAGCAATTAAGGTTGTAAAAGTTGACTTTTCTGACAGGATGGTAATGAGAAGAAATTTTTCATTAGATTCAAAGATTATTATTTTTTTCTAATTCACAGAAATTTGTTCTCTAATTCCACTAGCATCATAAGTTCTTTCTATAGGGGCAGAGTAAGGCATTTAAGTTTGCATAATTCTAAAATACCTGAGGATTGGGGGCAAATTTTATTACTAAAATTTTAAAATGTCAGTAGGCCAAGTTTAAATGACATTTTGTTCAAAAGAGTATAAAACAGCATTCCTACATACACACATACACACAATTCAAAGGATTATATACTTAGTGTTCATAATATAATTTGAAAAGAAATTGCCTTGAAATTACATCTAAGTTGTAATCCAGTACCACCAAATTTTAAATTCTTCATGTTTAAACTTTGATACTATTGAAGTAATATTTCTTTTTTTTATCCTTTGCTGCCATCTGAGAAAATTGCAATACCTATTTAAGATGAAAGCACTTTGAATCAGATTTTCTCAAAATCTACTTTTTACAAGCTATCAGAAATTTCAAAACAAAAGAAGTATTTGATTACAGCTTATATAGTCTGACATCTAACTTATGAATGAGAATGTGAGTTAGCCAGGGATAGTGCAAAATCTGCCTCATGTATTGATTATTTGACTCTTTAGCTCCTTATCTTCTCTGTCCTGAGTGCTTTTCTTTCCCAGTGTTTCCCACTTCTCTTCTTGTACGGCCCCTACTGTTCCTCTCTTTGTAGGATCAGGAGCCACTTGATTGGAGCAGGAGGGAAAGGAGTGGGCATCAGAATGGTGTCGATTGCTCTTTTCACCTACCTCAAGCCCAGAAACAGACATAGGTAATAAAGCTTCAGTTCCAACTGAAAATCCATCATGTGGAGACAAAGAAGAAAAATGGATTTACCAAAAGAAACAGAAGTTGTATGCAAACAGAATATGACCTTTACAAATGAATTTGTGCCTCCTCACTCTGGATGCTTTCTCACCATGGACAGGATAGTTCGACCTTTTCTTTTTTTATTGTCTTTTTTTTTTTTTGCATCAAGCAATTAAGGTTGTAAAAGTTGACTTTTCTGACAGGATGGTAATGAGAAGAAATTTTTCATTAGATTCAAAGATTATTATTTTTTTCTAATTCACAGAAATTTGTTCTCTAATTCCACTAGCATCATAAGTTCTTTCTATAGGGGCAGAGTAAGGCATTTAAGTTTGCATAATTCTAAAATACCTGAGGATTGGGGGCAAATTTTATTACTAAAATTTTAAAATGTCAGTAGGCCAAGTTTAAATGACATTTTGTTCAAAAGAGTATAAAACAGCATTCCTACATACACACATACACACAATTCAAAGGATTATATACTAAGTGTTCATAATATAATTTGAAAAGAAATTGCCTTGAAATTACATCTAAGTTGTAATCCAGTACCACCAAATTTTAAATTCTTCATGTTTAAACTTTGATACTATTGAAGTAATATTTCTTTTTTTTTATCCTTTGCTGCCATCTGAGAAAATTGCAATACCTATTTAAGATGAAAGCACTTTGGATCAGATTTTCTCAAAATCTACTTTTTACAAGCTATCAGAAATTTCAAAACACAATGTTTGAATTACTTATATGAAATTAATAATATTATAAATTCAAAAATATTTTTATATATTGAAACTGAGCTAATATTCACTATAAAGAAAGACTCAAGCCATTGAAATTTATGTGCGTGAACTTCATGGCGAAAGTTTGGCATGTGTTTCCATATCTCTCTAAAATAATAATATCTGAAATGATGTTTAACTTGTCTTTCACCTATGCCATAAAACAAAGGCCCTGTCATTTCGGTTTTGTCTTTAGTTTTCATTGCTTATATTTTTGATATTTTTGAAGCATTCACTCTCTCATTCAGTTAACAACAGGTAGCACGGTATTATGGCAGTACACTGAAGTTCTCTCTTCTCCTGAAGTTGTTTGTGAACATAGCTTTAGAGGCATCATCGGCCATAGCTATTTCATCATATCTTCTACAGAGAGGGCTTGAAAGTCTTCATTTCTTGCTTTGCCCCTAACAACAGACTGTAAAACCTAACAAGCCTGGAGCTTTTATGAATACTTGATCAAAGTTAAAACTTGTTATGCACAAGGATGTAGTGGTGGTCTCCAGGCCAGTGTGTGGGTACAGGGGCTGGCAGATCCCTTGCAGGTCTTCAGTCACAGGCTTTTGCAAGATTCGCTTCATTGCAAGATCTTATGGATAAAATCAAATGTAGTATTTGCATGAAAATATTATTCCCACTGATATTTAATATTTTCAGTAGAATTTCATATATTATGACCACTGCTATAATTGTATTTTTTGGCAGCCAACAACATTTTTTTTTTCTTAACACAAAACTTTTAGGAACTTTGATACATTTTTGTTTTTCTATATAGTGATTGCCTTTACTTAACTGAGTTATCTAGAGCTTAGGGAGAGGTGCTGTGTTTGTTGGATAATAAATATACTTTCATTATTTTTAGATGAAGGATGATTTTAGCTAAAACATATTTTCTTCAGATAATTAAAGTTCCTAAGGTTTAGGAACTGTTTGTATGATCAAATCTAATGTGCTTTCTTTTTTTTTTTTAACCTTTATTTTACTTTTAACTTTTACAGAGTTTTGTTGTTTACAGATATCCATGTTCCCAGATTAGTCATATGTATATCCCCCCCTTCCCACCCTTCCCGACCATCACACAGCACCCCTGAAGGATCCCCTTTTCTCACAGAGCAATGACTAGAGCTATTTTCGTCACTTATGATAGTACAGGCCTTCATGCTACTTCCTTTACGCCTCTCACCCACTGTTCCTTCCCCACAATGTCCATATGTCCACTGTCCATGTCTGTCTTTCTGTCGCTTCACTGCGTGTGCCATCATCACCATCCTACTAGATTCCATATATATGTGTTAATATACTGCATTTGTCCTTCTCTTTCTGACTGACTTCACTTTTGATGATAGGTTCTAGATTTAGCCACCTCATTAGGGCTGATTCTTCTGCATTTCTCTTTATAGCTGTGTAGTATTCCATTGTATATATGTACAAGAGCTTTTGGATCCATTCATTCATCGATGGACATCTAGGTCACTTCCATGTTCTACAGAGAGGGCTTGAAAGTCTTTTCTTCTTTCTTGCTCCTAACAACAGACTGTAAAACCTAACAAGCCTGGAGCTTTTATGAATACTTGATCAAAGTTAAAACTTGTTATGCACAAGGATGTAGTGGTGGTCTCCAGGCCAGTGTGTGGGTACAGGGGCTGGCAGATCCCTTGCAGGTCTTCAGTCACAGGCTTTTGCAAGATTCGCTTCATTGCAAGATCTTATGGATAAAATCAAATGTAGTATTTGCATGAAAATATTATTCCCACTGATATTTAATATTTTCAGTAGAATTTCATATATTATGACCACTGCTATAATTGTATTTTTTGGCAGCCAACAACATTTTTTTTTTCTTAACACAAAACTTTTAGGAACTTTGATACATTTTTGTTTTTCTATATAGTGATTGCCTTTACTTAACTGAGTTATCTAGAGCTTAGGGAGAGGTGCTGTGTTTGTTGGATAATAAATATACTTTCATTATTTTTAGATGAAGGATGATTTTAGCTAAAACATATTTTCTTCAGATAATTAAAGTTCCTAAGGTTTAGGAACTGTTTGTATGATCAAATCTAATGTGCTTTCTTTTTTTTTTTTAACCTTTATTTTACTTTTAACTTTTACAGAGTTTTGTTGTTTACAGATATCCATGTTCCCAGATTAGTCATATGTATATCCCCCCCTTCCCACCCTTCCCGACCATCACACAGCACCCCTGAAGGATCCCCTTTTCTCACAGAGCAATGACTAGAGCTATTTTCGTCACTTATGATAGTACAGGCCTTCATGCTACTTCCTTTACGCCTCTCACCCACTGTTCCTTCCCCACAATGTCCATATGTCCACTGTCCATGTCTGTCTTTCTGTCGCTTCACTGCGTGTGCCATCATCACCATCCTACTAGATTCCATATATATGTGTTAATATACTGCATTTGTCCTTCTCTTTCTGACTGACTTCACTTTTGATGATAGGTTCTAGATTCAGCCACCTCATTAGGGCTGATTCTTATGCATTTCTTTTTACAGCTGTGTAGTATTCCATTGTATATATGTACAAGAGCTTTTGGATCCATTCATTCATCGATGGACATCTAGGTCACTTCCATGTTCTAGCTATTGTATAGAGAGCTGCAATGAACATTGGGGTACAGGTGCTTCTTTCAGATTTGATTTCAAAAGGGTAGAAGCCTAAGAGTGGGATTGCTGGGTCATATGGTGCTTCTATTTTTAGTTTTTTAAGAAATCTCCAGACTGTCTTCCATAGAGGCTGTATCAATTTACACTCCCACCAGCAATGCAGGAGTGTTCCCTTTTCTCTGCACCCTCTCCAGCATTTATTGTCTGGATTTGTGGATGATGGCCATTCTGACGGGTGTGAGGTGATATCTCATTGTAGTTTTGATTTGCATTTCTCTAATTATAAGTGAAGTTGAGCATCGTTTCATGTGCTTTGGGGCCATCTGTATGTCCTCTTTGGAGAGGTGTCTGCTTAGGTCCTTTTCCCATTTTTTGATGGGGTTGTTCGTTTTTCCGGTGCTGAGTTGTCTGAGTTGCTTGTAGATTTTGGAGATGAATTCTTTGTCTGTTGATGTCTGTTCAGATTTTTTGTGATTTCTTTTGCTGTACAAAAGCTTTTAAGTTTCATTAGGTCCCACATGTTCATTTGTCTTTTGAGTTCCGTTATTCTAGTAGGTGGATCAGAGAAGATCTTGCTTTGATTTATGTCCTTGAGGGTTTTGCCTATATTCTCCTCTAAGAGTTTGATGGTTTCTGGTCTTACATTTAGGTCTTTAATCCATTTTGAGTTGATCTTTGTGCATGGTGTCAGGGAATGTTCCAACTTCATTTTTTTGCATGTAGCTGTCCAATTTTCCCAGCACCATTTGCTGAAAAGGCTATATTTGTCCCATTTTATATGTTCGTCTCTTTGTCAAAAATAAGGTACCCGTAGGTGCATGGGTTTATCTCTGGGTTCTCTATCTTGTTCCATTGGTTGATGTTTCTGTTTTTGTACCAATACCATACTGTCTTGATAACTGTTGCTTTGTAGTATAGTCTGATTTTGGGGAGGCTGATCCCTCCAGCTCCATTCTTCTTCCTCAGGATTGCTTTGGCTATTCGAGGTCTTTTGTGTTTCCATATGAACTGTGTTATTCTTTGGTCTAGTTCTGTGAAGAATGTCATTGGTAGATTGATAGGCATCGCATTTAATCTATAGATGACATTTTGTAATATGGTCTTTTTCACAACATTGATTCTTCTGACCCAGGAGCACGGAATATCTCTCCATCTGTTTAAGTCTTCTTTAATGTCTCTCATGAGTGTTTGGAAGGACACCTCCTTTAGCTTAAAAGTGTGCTAATAGGATTGAAAGCCAAAAATGGTGACATCATTTCCAAGATGAATAAGACTTGATTTATTTTTTTTTTAAAATCTACTTACATAGATTTTACAAAGACAGTCTCTATGGTGTGACTGTCCCCATATCAATAGTTACTATTTTAAAAATTAAAATAATTATTTTTCTAGTCATAAAAAATATTAGCTTTGGTTTATCATAAAGAAGTAAATGTGACAGCATCTGCTACTGACATAATAACTTACCTTTATTCTGCTATCGAGGAGAATATTAATTGCATATGCCTCAATTGATATTTTCTAATTTTCAAGAAATTACGCACAAGAAAATTCAAATTCAATTGTCATAATTTTAAGGATGGCATTTTCAAGGTAGAAATATAGTGTCCCAGTCCACTGGATTATATATCCATTCAGTGCACTGTCATTTCCATCTCAATAACAAAAGGCAACATATTTACATGTAAGGATAGCACAAAGGCAGAGAGGAGAAAATAGTTAATGTTTCAGAAACTTCTCTTTACAAACTGATTTTATAAATATAATTGTCAGAAACTGCCATTGAATTTAGAGGTACAGAATTTGAGTATTAGTATGTTAAGAATGTAGACATTTGTTTTCCATTTTATATGTTCGTCTCTTTGTCAAAAATAAGGTACCCGTAGGTGCATGGGTTTATCTCTGGGTTCTCTATCTTGTTCCATTGGTTGATGTTTCTGTTTTTGTACCAATACCATACTGTCTTGATAACTGTTGCTTTGTAGTATAGTCTGATTTTGGGGAGGCTGATCCCTCCAGCTCCATTCTTCTTCCTCAGGATTGCTTTGGCTATTCGAGGTCTTTTGTGTTTCCATATGAACTGTGTTATTCTTTGGTCTAGTTCTGTGAAGAATGTCATTGGTAGATTGATAGGCATCGCATTTAATCTATAGATGACATTTTGTAATATGGTCTTTTTCACAACATTGATTCTTCTGACCCAGGAGCACGGAATATCTCTCCATCTGTTTAAGTCTTCTTTAATGTCTCTCATGAGTGTTTGGAAGGACACCTCCTTTAGCTTAAAAGTGTGCTAATAGGATTGAAAGCCAAAAATGGTGACATCATTTCCAAGATGAATAAGACTTGATTTATTTTTTTTTTAAAATCTACTTACATAGATTTTACAAAGACAGTCTCTATGGTGTGACTGTCCCCATATCAATAGTTACTATTTTAAAAATTAAAATAATTATTTTTCTAGTCATAAAAAATATTAGCTTTGGTTTATCATAAAGAAGTAAATGTGACAGCATCTGCTACTGACATAATAACTTACCTTTATTCTGCTATCGAGGAGAATATTAATTGCATATGCCTCAATTGATATTTTCTAATTTTCAAGAAATTACGCACAAGAAAATTCAAATTCAATTGTCGTAATTTTAAGGATGGCATTTTCAAGGTAGAAATATAGTGTCCCAGTCCACTGGATTATATATCCATTCAGTGCACTGTCATTTCCATCTCAATAACAAAAGGCAACATATTTACATGTAAGGATAGCACAAAGGCAGAGAGGAGAAAATAGTTAATGTTTCAGAAACTTCTCTTTTACAAACTGATTTTATAAATATAATTGTCAGAAACTGCCATTGAATTTAGAGGTACAGAATTTGAGTATTAGTATGTTAAGAATGTAGACAATTTATCATACGTTGGACTAGTTCCTACCTACGACTCAGGCAAATGCATAGAGAGCTCATTTGAGGAACTTCTGAAGGAAAGCTAGAAGAAATATGTAGTTAAAGGGTCTTACATGCACCCCCTGCTTCTTACACTGTTATTTTTTTGTTTAGTTGCTATTTAACTGTTCACATTGTACATAGTGATAAGCAATTTACATTTTAAATTTCCCGAAGAAGCCAAACTATGTTTCAGAATCTTCTAAAGTCGGGCAATATCTAGTTCAGCTCAGTAACCTCACTAAATATTTGTTCATTTTATTTACTAACTATACTCAAGTTTACACATATTCATGAATGTACTGTAGCTGATACAAAGTTGTATAAAATAGTGCATAATGCTGACTTCAAGAAGTTTATTATCTAGTAGAATCTGATAGCTCAAAGAAAGTAACTGTCCTACCCAGACTGTAAGTTCAAAGGTGACAGGTAAATTTCAGAATGTATGAAACAAATATGTGTTAACAGTGATATAAACTAGAGTTAGTTATATCTTCCTAGTAGCAATACATTGCTAATATAATAGCAGCAGAGTTTGAATGTTGCTAAATTACTTGTGTGCTCAATTATACCTTTCATTTTACATGTTGTGTTTGCATTTTTTTCTAAGACTAAAGAAAGCTCTTTACTTTTAAGGATGATTACTGATATTTAATAAAATATATATTGATTGCTTTTAAAAGTTGCAGTTGTTAGCTTATAGTGACAAAAAGAATAACTGTATCTTATTGGAGACCATATGCCTTAAACTGGTTTATTCTCTAAAAGTAACAGCATAGTTGTATGGTGTTAAAATAGCATTTATATCCATCATTTCATAGTGTCTTCAGAAGATTCTTCTAAGTAAGATATGGATATTATTATTTATACTTATAAATGATGAAATCGAAATTTAAAAAGTTCAGCGTTGCACTATAGAGGCCCACAGAGATCAGATGATTGCAGACTGACCTGACTTTGATCTGTGTGTCTCCAAGTCAAGTAGTTTACTCACTAAAACGTCTCCTGTTATCAGCGTGCAACCTGTTGGAATGTTTTTGCTTTATAGAATTATTAACTATAAAATTAATTAGTACCCTTAAGAATCATTGTTAATCTATGACAGAGATTTCCTTTTCTGAATTTAACTTCACTTATTAGCTTTGCTTTTAATAACAATGGGAAGATCTGGAAATATAATGTACATTTATAAATTTTAAGATAGCTTTCAGGAGATGCACAGGTATCTGCTGTACTTGGTTTCCATCCTTAGATAGACTTACACAGTAGTTTGGACTTAATCCACTTAAAAACATTTGCACCTTTGGTTCAGATCATTTCAGTATTTATTGACTACTAATTCCAGACAGCAGAGTTCTAAAAGAATATGCATTCCCTGCTCATAGTAATATATAAATATATAACCAGATAAACATTTATGGAATAAATAATTACAGTATAATATGGTTAAGTGCAATACAAGCAGTGGAAAACAACAGTGGAAAATGATGAATTCTAAAGGACCATACAAGGTCAGATTGAGGAGCATCAGTGGAAACAGCCCCTAGTGACTGGGAGCTGAACATGAACTGTTGTTTAGAGGAGATGGTATGGTTTAATTATCATAAGCCATAATAACCTTGATAAATCTGATATCTACTATCAGAAGAAAGAAGCATTCCCTACGCCAAAGGACACATTTCGGTAGATAGTCTACATTTTTTAACTGGTTAGAAAGTATAGCTCGTCAGCAAAATCTCACTTAATTTTATAGATGCAAGTAAATTTTTCTTAACCTATATGTTTGGGTGATCTTTTCTTAGATAGGTGACTTTATTTCATTTCACTGTCCTTGTCCCATCTCTCTTTTGGGAAGATACTGACTCTTACACTCCCAATGTTTGTAAGGTGTGTGGCTCCACATTTAACTGATGACCAGGGAAGAACAATTCTCAAAGTATGTGTGCTAGACCAACTATAACAGCATCGCCTGAGAACTTGTAGGAAATTCACATTCTTGCCCCCTCCCCACCAGACCTACTGAAACAGAAACTCTGGAATTAGAGCTCAGCAATTACCCCACAGTAAATCCAGTCTGATATATGCTTAAGTTTGAGAACCACTGGCCTAGAAAAAATGCACTACTAGTACTTATAAAAAGTCATAAGACCCAGCTCACTGTGGTTCAATAATCTATCAAAGTTTGTCTGAATGTAATTGTGGAGGATTGCATGCAGGATACACATTCCACCCATTCCTTTAAATCCTCTAAAATCTGACTAAACACACCTTCTGATAGCCTCATAGCTATACCATCATCCTATTGGGTCCATATAAAAGGGTTTAATAGTTACCTACATTGAGGAGCATTACAGTTTTTAAGCCTATTTATTTTGCTACTTTATTTAATCTAAAAAGGTTATAGTTGACTTCTCCAGTGGTTGCTTCTGAGACCCCATGGGGGAAAAATAAAACTCAGATCTCACTGTGAGGAATAGTTCTGTTTATGAGCAACTTACTCCCTTTCATCTTACACAATGAACCTTGTAATTTGATTATGATTCTCTCTGCATATGAGCTTTAGAAATCTTCCCATTCAACCCGTGGTTAACCAGCAAATATAGCACAGTTAATGATGTGCCTGTTTAGTCTTATATTTCAAAAATTTTTCCAACGTTTTTTTACGTTTTTACCCTTTTATTCCATGTAATCAAATAGCCATGTTGAATCCCTTTTTAAAAATAAGTTGAGGGCTTCCCTGGTGGTCCAGTGGGTAAGGACACTGCCTTGCAGGGCAAGGGGCGCCGGTTTGATCCCTGGCCTGGGAAAATCCCAGGTGCCGCGGAGTGGCTGGACTGATGTGTCCAATTACCGAGCCAGAGCTCTGGAGCGCATGCGCCCAGAGCCGGTGCTCTGAGACAACAGAGGCCACCGCGATGGGAGGCCCACAAGAGCCAAAGAACAAAGACGGATGAAAATAGACAAATGAAAGACCAATAGAAGTGGCCCGCCCACCCTCTTCCTCCCCAACCCGACCCCTGCCCAAAAAAAAAAAAAAGTTGAAATTGTTTAGTAATCAACAAATAACATGAAAAACTATGTGATTATGGACAGTAGGAATTTTACAAGATTTTGCCAAGAACTAGAAATGTTTGCAAAAGACCAATACAGGTTTTAATGAATAAAGTGAAATCGAGAATGTAGAGTCCTGCTGCCCCATGGTTTTTACTTTGGTTTTGAGCCCAGCTCTGCTTCCATGTTGCCCTCTGGTGACTGGGTGGATGGGGTCGAGGGAGGTTCTAAAGGGAGGGAACATACGTATAGCTAGGGCTGATTCCTGTTAATGTATGACAGAAACTAACAAAATATTGTAAGGCAGTTATACTTCAGGTGGAAAAAAAAGAATGTAAAGTCCTTCAAGATGCTCTGGTCAATGAAAGAAAATGAAGCATAGAGTAGTAGAGATTTGCTGATGGTCAGTGAGGCTAGTTAATGGTTTGAAGCAAGGCCATGTCTAAATGCTCTTTCTATTGTGTTATGAGGCCTGAAGTCTTCACTACTATTTAAAGTTATATATTACTCTAAAAATATTGTATGTTATATATAAATATACATTGTATGTATCATATTTACTTAGTTTACATGTTCTTTATTTATATTAGAACCTTAAAGTTACAGAGATTTGAGAGATTAGAAACTGAGGCCTTAAACTAATTGCCTAGAGTAATATAGCTATTTAATAGTAGAACCAGGACTGGAATGCAAGACTTCAGCTAAAATAAGGCAAAAAGTTAATGATGTGCCTGTTTAGTCTTATATTTCAAAAATTTTTCCAACGTTTTTTTACGTTTTTACCCTTTTATTCCATGTAATCAAATAGCCATGTTGAATCCCTTTTTAAAAATAAGTTGAGGGCTTCCCTGGTGGTCCAGTGGGTAAGGACACTGCCTTGCAGGGCAAGGGGCGCCGGTTTGATCCCTGGCCTGGGAAAATCCCAGGTGCCGCGGAGTGGCTGGACTGATGTGTCCAATTACCGAGCCAGAGCTCTGGAGCGCATGCGCCCAGAGCCGGTGCTCTGAGACAACAGAGGCCACCGCGATGGGAGGCCCACAAGAGCCAAAGAACAAAGACGGATGAAAATAGACAAATGAAAGACCAATAGAAGTGGCCCGCCCACCCTCTTCCTCCCCAACCCGCGCCCCCCCCACCAAAAAAAAAAAAAGTTGAAATTGTTTAGTAATCAACAAATAACATGAAAAACTATGTGATTATGGACAGTAGGAATTTTACAAGATTTTGCCAAGAACTAGAAATGTTTGCAAAAGACCAATACAGGTTTTAATGAATAAAGTGAAATCGAGAATGTAGAGTCCTGCTGCCCCATGGTTTTTACTTTGGTTTTGAGCCCAGCTCTGCTTCCATGTTGCCCTCTGGTGACTGGGTGGATGGGGTCGAGGGAGGTTCTAAAGGGAGGGAACATACGTATAGCTAGGGCTGATTCCTGTTAATGTATGACAGAAACTAACAAAATATTGTAAGGCAGTTATACTTCAGGTGGAAAAAAAAGAATGTAAAGTCCTTCAAGATGCTCTGGTCAATGAAAGAAAATGAAGCATAGAGTAGTAGAGAGATTTGCTGATGGTCAGTGAGGCTAGTTAATGGTTTGAAGCAAGGCCATGTCTAAATGCTCTTTCTATTGTGTTATGAGGCCTGAAGTCTTCACTACTATTTAAAGTTATATATTACTCTAAAAATATTGTATGTTATATATAAATATACATTGTATGTATCATATTTACTTAGTTTACATGTTCTTCATTTATATTAGAACCTTAAAGTTACAGAGATTTGAGAGATTAGAAACTGAGGCCTTAAACTAATTGCCTAGAGTAATATAGCTATTTAATAGTAGAACCAGGACTGGAATGCAAGACTTCTTATATGTTGTGGTAGAATTTTCTTCCATAGAGAAAGATAAACAACACTTTTTCACATAAAAATTAATTGTAGTGTGTGATAATGCAGTTATTGCAAGACACTATAAGCACAAATAAACATGAAGAATTGGGGAAGTCATTTAATCATGCCTACCTTTAGTTGAAGTATGGCCTGTTCTTTTACCACATTTATCAATCTTTTTTATCCATTCAATTCCATAAATGCATATCACAACTCACTACAGAGGTAACTGAGTGAGCTGTACAGTGATAAATTTTTCTTGTTAGGAGAAATTACACTCACTAACTTGAGCTACTTCAGCATGAAATTGAAAAAGAATCATTTTGTCTTAATTTACATTCTTGATTCAGTGAGAAAAAATGTGGATTAATCCAACAAAACTACAGATGTGTTGCCTCAGACACTAAAGGTAAACTAAATTGCTATCATAGGAAGTTCATTAAATTATACACCCCTGTCCCATTTATTAGAGTAGATTTTTAAAAGCATGATTACCAAGGTTAGTTATGCTGACTTTATATATATTTTTAAATATTTATTTTGTCCTTTTTTTCATTTTATTTTTTGATATATCTTTATACACACACACACACACACACACACACACATGTATATATGTATATATATATATATATACACACACACATACTCCTTTGCATTTTCCATTTCTCACCTAAGCCGTGCACATCATTTCTTAATCAAAATCACTGGGCT
>JAIOJX010000030.1:76083781-76121281 GCA_022376925.1 Tragulus kanchil
ATAATATCCTGTCTTTTTACCAAGGTTTGTGCAGGTTATACCCTTGGCAACATCTGTAAGGTAAAAGGCTGACATACCATAATTAATCAATAACAGGAGTTATTTCTGTCCCTCAAAGAAAATATTGCAAATAGCCCCACTGTAATTCTACTTACTCTTTAAGGCAAAACCTCTGAAGCTACATGAAATGTTTATAATAAAATTCCTCTTGTATAGTTATGATTTACCTATTAAAATGTTTGAGAAGAGGTTCTATCCATATTCGCCCAAAAGAGAAAAAGTCACACAGAGAAGGTTGTGTCAACAAGATAAGCATCTGGATGAAAACTAAACAAATTATGCAAACAGACAGATGTTTTCCATATATGTGATATATGGATAACATTTT
Source organism: Tragulus kanchil (assembly GCA_022376925.1). Lineage (NCBI taxonomy): Eukaryota > Metazoa > Chordata > Mammalia > Artiodactyla > Tragulidae > Tragulus > Tragulus kanchil. Next base: position 76,084,170 of record JAIOJX010000030.1, read on the forward strand.
CAGGTTTCATCCAGATGTTTGGAATCATGTGAACATAACCATAACCTCTTTGTGACCCCTTCTTTTCCCTATCAGGTACACAGATTAAATGACTTCTTTAAAAAGCATTTGGTATGAGATTGAAAAAAAAAAAAGAAAAGCTAAGGGCTTCACTCAGCTTCATCAGTGTTTTCTCTCTCTTTTTTTTTTTTTTTTTTCCTCACTAAAACAACCTGAATTCAGTGGAGATTCCCTGGAGGATGAAGTGGCAACCCTCTCCAGTGTTCTCGCTGGGATAATCCCATGGACAGAGAGGAGACTGGCAGGCTACAGTCCATGGGGTCATAGTCAGACACAATAGTGTGCACGCATGTAACCTGAACTCACACCACATCTCTAGATTAGACAGTTCATCTTCTTTTAACTAGAAATTAATCAGTTTATTTTAACTAGTAGTTGGTTGCTCTGCGCTCAGTTGTATCAGACTCTCTGCAACCTCATGAAATGTAGTCTGCCAGGCTCCTCTGTCCATGGAAATTTCCAGCCAAGAATACTAAAGTGGGTTGCCATTTCCTCCTCCAGAGGATCTTAGCAACCCAGAGATAGATATTATATTACATAAATTATTTTGAAGCATTTATTCAAAATGTTCAGTTACTTCTTTCTCTCCATTTTTCCTACTGACCTTGACAAACTTTCCAGTTCCTTTTATTTTGATTTCTCAAAAGAATGTTGAACCATGAGGATAATATCCTGTCTTTTTACCAAGGTCTGTGCAGGTTATACCCTTGGCAACATCTGTAAGGTAAAAGGCTGACATACCATAATTAATCAATAACAGGAGTTATTTCTGTCCCTCAAAGAAAATATTGCAAATAGCCCCACTGTAATTCTACTTACTCTTTAAGGCAAAACCTCTGAAGCTACATGAAATGTTTATAATAAAATTCCTCTTGTATAGTTATGGTTTACCTATTAAAATGTTTGAGAAGAGGTTCTATCCATATTCGCCCAAAAGAGAAAAAGTCACACAGAGAAGGCTGTGTCAACAAGATAAGCATCTGGATGAAAACTAAACAAATTATGCAAACAGACAGATGTTTTCCATATATGTGATATATGGATAACATTTTCAGGTTTCATCCAGATGTTTGGAATCATGTGAACATAACCATAACCTCTTTGTGACCCCTTCTTTTCCCTATCAGGTACACAGATTAAATGACTTCTTTAAAAAGCATTTGGTATGAGATTGAAAAAAAAAAAAAGAAAAGCTAAGGGCTTCACTCAGCTTCATCAGTGTTTTCTCTCTCTCTCTCTCTCTTTTTTTTTTTTTTTTTCCTCACTAAAACAACCTGAATTCAGTGGAGATTCCCTGGAGGATGAAGTGGCAACCCTCTCCAGTGTTCTCGCTGGGATAATCCCATGGACAGAGAGGAGACTGGCAGGCTACAGTCCATGGGGTCATAGTCAGACACAATAGTGTGCACGCATGTAACCTGAACTCACACCACATCTCTAGATTAGACAGTTCATCTTCTTTTAACTAGAAATTAATCAGTTTATTTTAACTAGTAGTTGGTTGCTCTGCGCTCAGTTGTATCAGACTCTCTGCAACCTCATGAAATGTAGTCTGCCAGGCTCCTCTGTCCATGGAAATTTCCAGCCAAGAATACTAAAGTGGGTTGCCATTTCCTCCTCCAGAGGATCTTAGCAACCCAGAGATGGAACCTGTGTCTCCTGCTGGCAGGCGGATTCTTTACCACTGAGCCACCTGGAAGGTCCTGTTAGTTGGTTATTTATCCATTAAAAGCATGCTGTTGTATTTTCACATATATGTGTCATCAAATGCAGCTCTTTCTCTGTCTTCCTTTATTCTTGCTCGCTTTCTCATTTTTCGAATAAAGTCTTGCTAATTTATATAATAAACTTCAGATTAAACAAGTTACTCATTAAATCAAGATTATACTGGGGGAGGATTTAAGAATTCAAACTGTTTTCAAACATTTGAAGTCATGTAGGAGCACTCATCATACAAATAATGTGCTAATTACAAATTATTCTTTTCTGCTAATTAGGGCAGGTCAGCAGGTGTTCTACTTGGCAACACTTAGCTTCAGTGTTCAAGTTGCTATATGTACTTGAAGTTAATGAAACTGAATTACCTTTAAAACATCAGGCTTTTCATTATTTTCTATGATTCCTTGGACTCAGTCCTTTCGATTAGTTTAATGTAGAGAGGTTTAATTTTGTATACTTTTAATCTATCAATTTTTATAAATTATTTTGAATTATTTGGAGATTAAAGAATATGTAAAATTATGATAATAATTTGCATAAACAAACACACATTTCTATGCTGTATAACTGATTTAAGAAGTCCAGAAGGGCTGTAAGAAAAAGAATAAATCAAGCTGTCTCTAATGTTCTCATTGTCGAGAAGTTGTGGGGCTGCTAGTCAACTTACTCAAAGTTGTGTGAATGAAAATAAGATTTGAACTTTCAGATGAACTCATTTTTGGATGTATTTGTGTTTGCAATCCCTGTAAGACATCCAAGTGGGAACAGTTTTTTCAACAATTAAAATATAGATTGAATCTATAAATATTAAGGTGCTTTATATCAGAGATCGAGATTTGGGAGACTTTAATATTATATGATGCAGAGTCAGACATGACTTAGCAACTGAATAACAAAAAATATGTGATAGCTGAAACCATGCTGGGGTTCTCATGTGGGTTCTCATGTGGCTCAACTGTGAAGAATCCATCTGCTAATATAGGAGACATAGGTTCAGTCCTTGAGTTGAGAATATTTCCTGGAGAAGAAAATGGAAACCTGCTCCAGTATTCTTGCCTGGGCAATTCCATGGACAGGAGCACCTGGCAGGCTCCAAGTCCATGGGATCACAGAGAGTCAGACATGACTTAGTGACTAAACAATGACAACAAAGTCATGTTATCATTTGTTAGTATATGTTCATAATAATTTGTTCATTCATACTAATTTCTTCATTCTTTGGTCAAGTATTTACTAAGCACCTGCTATACGTAAGGTACTGTTCTTAACACTAGAATTGTATACACACACACACACACACACACACTAGTTTCTCCCTTTGTGGATTTTGCATTCTTTCCTTTGGGAGATTCACAATAAGCAAACATATAGTATTGTATGACAAAAAGAGAGGAGGGCAACAGAGGATGAGATGGTTGGCTAACATCACCAACTCAACAAACGAGTTTGAGAAAACTCCAGAAGACAGGTGAAGGACAGGGAAGCTTGGTGTGCTGAAGTCCATGGGATTTCAAAGAGTCAGACATGACTCAGTGACTGAAAAACAACAGCAATAATAAAAAGTATAGTGAAAAATAAAGTTGGAGGTTAATGGCACAGTCATGTAGGGGAGCAATTTTAGAAGTCAGTCTGAAAACTTCTCTGATGAGACTTTGAGATAGGAATCCACTCTCTCTGAGGTTTAGCATGGAGATCAATGTGTCTGGAGCAGAGTAAGCAAATGGGATAAAGGTTTCTGTACAGCCGAAATAGTCAGTCAAATGAAAATGTAACCTATGGATGGAATGGCTAATATCCAAGGTATATAAAGAACTCATACAATTAAATGGCAATAGTAATAATAATAGCCCAGTTGAAAGGGGATAGAATATCTGAATAGACATTTTCTCAAGGAATGCATACAGAATGGGCAGCAGATACATGAAAAGATGTTTAACATCACTATTCATGACTTGCAGGGAAATGCAAGTCAAATCCACATTAAGATATCATTTTACAACTCTTAGAATGATTATTGTTAAAAAGAAATATTGTGTTGGCAAGTGTGTGGAGAAAAGGGAAACTTTGTGCAGTGTTGGTAGAAATGTAAATTGGTACAACTACTGTAGAGAACAGTGTGGAGATTCTTCAAAACATTAAAAATAGAACTGCCATATGGGCCAGCAGTTCTGCTCTGTGTATCTATGCAAAGAAAACAACAAGACTAATTTAAAAAAATACATGCACCCCGCTGTTCATTGCATCATTTCTTAAAATAGTCAAGAATGGAAATGGCTTGTGTTCTTCGATAGGTGAATGTATAAAGAAACTATAGAATGGATGAATCGATGGGTGGATAGATAGAGATATTCATCCATAAAAAGAAATGAAGTCTTGACATTTGTGACAGCTCGAATGCACTCAGAAAGTATTTTCCTAGGTGAAATAAGTCAGAGAAAAGGACAAATAATGTTTGCTTTCTCTTATATGTGGAATCTAAAAAAAATTCATTTATTCAGAGAACAGACTTGTGGTTGCAGTGGTGTGGGTATCTTGGGGTTGGAAAGAAATGATTGAACTGTTTTTTTATTGTTTGAGAGGAGGAAGTTAACCCTGTCTCTGATGATCCTAAATGCTACTTGAAAGTTGATTTATCCAGGACATTGACCAGGCTTGCCCTCTACCTAAGCAAATCTATGTCCCTACCCCTCACACTTTGTTTTTTTTACCAGAATCTATGTTACCTGCCTTCATCTCACCTAATTAAGGACATTTTCAGTCGTCCATTTTCAAACCACACTGTGGTCAAACTCCTTCCCAAGCTGCTGGGCTAGTCGTAATGACACCACACACACAATATGTACACAAAGGAACCAGATCATAGAACCAGAGTCAGACTGTGGGTGCCCAAGAATGAATTTGCTGAAAGAGGTTCTTCGGTTTCAGGCAGACCCTGGAGTTATCTGTGAAAAGCAGCCCTAAACATATGGCTCAGGGCCACTCAGCCTGGAAGGTCAGGCTACAGGGGAAGGTGAGTGGGGCAGGGGATGCCAAGACCCTGAGTGGGAAGAAAGTAAATGATGGGAACTTTGACTAGGCTGGTTGCAGTGGAAATTATACGAAGTTTCACAAATTGTAGGTATGTTCCAAAGATTTTACCAATAAATTGACATTTGCATATGCTGTGGAAGGATGTGAGAGTTAAAAGGAACTCAAGAATCACTGTAGCATTTAAGGTTTGTGGAAATTGATGAGTTGAGAAAGAGCAAGCATTTCCCCTCCCCTCCTTGGTTTGGTTGCTTTATTTGGCTCTGTTACTTTTAGTTGTTGTTGTTGTTCAGTTGTTTTCCTTGCGAGGGGAGGGGTGTCTTGTTACTCAAGTGGAGGCAGTTCAGTTGGTGTGCAAAATTCCAAATGCTTATTTGAGAGGCAAGTGGCATGATCAAGAAAAAACAGACCTGTACCTTGAGTTCACGAGAGGCATGGGAGCTGGAGATACAGGTCTGCTTTGTCAGTGTATAGGTGGTAATAAAGATCACACGTCTGAGTAAAACACATCATGAGAGAAAAGGAGATGGGCATAAGAGGGAAAGGAAGAGAAGAGCTCCAGACATGTCTGGGCACTTAAAATACTTCATTTATTCAGAGAACAAACTTGTGGTTGCAGTGGTGTGGGTATCTTGGGGTTGGAAAGAAATGATTGAACTGTTTTTTTATTGTTTGAGAGGAGGAAGTTAACCCTGTCTCTGATGATCCTAAATGCTACTTGAAAGTTGATTTATCCAGGACATTGACCAGGCTTGCCCTCTACCTAAGCAAATCTATGTCCCTACCCCTCACACTTTGTTTTTTTACCAGAATCTATGTTACCTGCCTTCATCTCACCTAATTAAGGACATTTTCAGTCGTCCATTTTCAAACCACACTGTGGTCAAACTCCTTCCCAAGCTGCTGGGCTAGTCGTAATGACACCACACACACAATATGTACACAAAGGAACCAGATCATAGAACCAGAGTCAGACTGTGGGTGCCCAAGAATGAATTTGCTGAAAGAGGTTCTTGGGTTTCAGGCAGACCCTGGAGTTATCTGTGAAAAGCAGCCCTAAACATATGGCTCAGGGCCACTCAGCCTGGAAGGTCAGGCTACAGGGGAAGGTGAGTGGGACAGGGGATGCCAAGACCCTGAGTGGGAAGAAAGTAAATGATGGGAACTTTGACTAGGCTGGTTGCAGTGGAAATTATACGAAGTTTCACAAATTGTAGGTATGTTCCAAAGATTTTACCAATAAATTGACATTTGCATATGCTGTGGAAGGATGTGAGAGTTAAAAGAAACTCAAGAATCACTGTAGCATTTAAGGTTTGTGGAAATTGATGAGTTGAGAAAGAGCAAGCATTTCCCCTCCCCTCCTTGGTTTGGTTGCTTTATTTGGCTCTGTTACTTTTAGTTGTTGTTGTTGTTCAGTTGTTTTCCTTGCGAGGGGAGGGGTGTCTTGTTACTCAAGTGGAGGCAGTTCAGTTGGTGAATTGCAAAATTCCAAATGCTTATTTGAGAGGCAAGTGGCATGATCAAGAAAAAACAGACCTGTACCTTGAGTTCACGAGAGGCATGGGAGCTGGAGATACAGGTCTGCTTTGTCAGTGTATAGGTGGTAATAAAGATCACACGTCTGAGTAAAAACACATCATGAGAGAGAAAGGAGAGATGGGCATAAGAGGGAAAGGAAGAGAAGAGCTCCAGACATGTCTGGGCACTTAAAATACTTCAAAATTTGTAGAGAACTAGAAGACATGCAAAGAAGGTTGAGAGGTAGCAGCCAGTGTCTATAGTGATAAGAAAAATTAAGGTGAATGGCACCTGGGAAACATGTTTGAAAGATAATCAGAGGAAGAGATGCTCACAATTCATTTATACCCACACCACCTTCATGGCTTAAAAAAAGCAAGATTCATGTTGGTATGTCCTATTTTAAACTTTCGCATTTCAAGTTTTCAAATGGGACCTGCAAATGAGACAGGTCAAAATTTTCAGCTTAATGTCATTAAATTTCTTTGGTTATTGGTAAAGATATAGTTTGAAGCATAGTTTGGAACAGTTTTAAGACATGGTTTTCATTTTCCATCATTGATGTGTCATTTTGTCTCTATAGCTAAATTCCTAAAGAGCAGTGTCTGTTTCATCTAATTTATCCTTGTATAGCTAGGACAATTACTTGGTGTTTAAGGTTTGGTAAAGAAAGGAAATGGGTTGGAAGCACATGGCAAATGAAAATAGGATGGTAAGAAGAGATGTGGTTTGGGCTTAAATGTTGCCTCTGTGAAAGGCCTTATTTTGCATATTCAAAACTTACAAGGTTGATTTTATAATTTCAAACTTTCCTCAAGTCGAGACTGTTCGTAGACAGATGTGTAATCTATTGAACCAAATGGATATAAAGGTAGAATAAAGGGCACTTTAAAAAATACATACTGACATTTCTCTATGTCTCTTGATACAAACTGGTTGTGTGCTGGTGCAGTGAAAAAAGATATGAATCAAAGAAAGAATCCTGCAACAGAAAGCTTTAGCATCAATGCGTATGTGGGGGGAAAAAAGGAATAAATTCAGTAGAGAACCAAAGACCAGCCAAATCTTTAGAGGAGAATTTATCAGACAACTTGCCTTAGGACATGTATTGGAATGCAATAGAGGAGAAGTTAAACTTCAGGGCTTGATAGCTAGACAGTTATGCTACAAAATAAAAATGTGTTCTTCCTAATGGTACATTAAATTCATAATTCATTAGTAACTTTAAAGAAGAATACTCCACTGTGGTGTTTTCAGCTAACTTTTGCTTACATTATTTTTCTCATGAAAGCCAACATACCCTTTTCTGTAAATCTGAGGTTATGTTTAATTGCTAAGGTTTCATTGTGCATAATAGTTTGCTTTGCATAAGTTGTATTTTTAAATAAATATTCTTGTATTTAATTTTCAGAAATACAACATAAACTACTTTCTATCTTTATAAGAAAAAACTTTAAAAACAACAGTAACAACAGAAAATGAAGGGGAAGTGGTACAATACATTCTAATTTAAATGTTCAACCATATTATATAGATTTACTAATTAATTGGATGGAATTTATTATAACTTATTTTTATTTTGTTTGAGTATAACCTGGATATTCTCTTCTTTTTCAATATAATTGGTCATTGGCTTCATATTTGTTTTAGGAAAAAGTGTTCTTCCTGATTGTTTATGTTTTTTTTCCGTTTATGTTATTGCAAGAACTTTTCAAGGTCAACAGAAAAGGCACAGACTTTGATATGACAGAAAGTGTGTTTAGCAATGCTTTCATTAACAACGATGTATGATGTACCAATGGGCTGTTCCCAGATTACTAAGTTTTTCTGCACATAGCCTTTTTTGAACCTGTTGTTCAGAAACAGGAATTCCTGTTCCCATAGAAACAATGCTGTATATGATCCCATACCAAGCCTCAAAAGCTTATTTAACCATAATGTAACTAAAATAATACTTAGAGTTTCTAGATACTTTTGCCTGAGTCCAGACCTCTGAGACCCTCTGGACCTGACAGTAAAGGGAGTGAGATGTAAAATGCAACAGTTCCTCCAGAAGCGCAGGGAAAGGTTTCTCAGAGATGACCTAGGAAAGCCGGCACAAGGCTTGCTCACTGGTTTTTAATTCAGTTCTCTTGGGAAGGGGTTTCATAAAGAGAGGGATCTTGAAGAAGGACAATCTGCTGAGAATTAAATGTGAATCTGAATTATTTAAAAAGTCTTAATTGTATGTGTACACCTTTAACATTAGTGTGATAGTGAGAAATATAAAAGTTATGAAATTTTTGGAGTCAATACTGTTTAAAAAAACTGTAACCGTGAAAAATTGACCTTTCTAGGTCTACTTCCAGAGTATAGTAGAGAGGATTTTATAAAATATTTCCAAAGTTATTTTCTTTTTTTTTCTGTTTTGAAATGTTTGATTTGTGCCATAGTAGTGTCTGCAATGGATAAAATAAGGTGGGAATGGATATGTACTGTATACCTTTCTATCTTTTTTAAGAAAAATTCTTTCAAAAAAAAATTCTTGTATTTAATTTTCAGAAATACAACATAAACTACTTTCTATCTTTATAAGAAAAAACTTTAAAAACAACAGTAACAACAGAAAATGAAGGGGAAGTGGTACAATACATTCTAATTTAAATGTTCAACCATATTATATAGATTTACTAATTAATTGGATGGAATTTATTATAACTTATTTTTATTTTGTTTGAGTATAACCTGGATATTCTCTTCTTTTTCAATATAATTGGTCATTGGCTTCATATTTGTTTTAGGAAAAAGTGTTCTTCCTGATTGTTTATGTTTTTTTTCCGTTTATGTTATTGCAAGAACTTTTCAAGGTCAACAGAAAAGGCACAGACTTTGATATGACAGAAAGTGTGTTTAGCAATGCTTTCATTAACAACGATGTATGATGTACCAATGGGCTGTTCCCAGATTACTAAGTTTTTCTGCACATAGCCTTTTTTGAACCTGTTGTTCAGAAACAGGAATTCCTGTTCCCATAGAAACAATGCTGTATATGATCCCATACCAAGCCTCAAAAGCTTATTTAACCATAATGTAACTAAAATAATACTTAGAGTTTCTAGATACTTTTGCCTGAGTCCAGACCTCTGAGACCCTCTGGACCTGACAGTAAAGGGAGTGAGATGTAAAATGCAACAGTTCCTCCAGAAGCGCAGGGAAAGGTTTCTCAGAGATGACCTAGGAAAGCCGGCACAAGGCTTGCTCACTGGTTTTTAATTCAGTTCTCTTGGGAAGGGGGGTTTCATAAAGAGAGGGATCTTGAAGAAGGACAATCTGCTGAGAATTAAATGTGAATCTGAATTATTTAAAAAGTCTTAATTGTATGTGTACACCTTTAACATTAGTGTGATAGTGAGAAATATAAAAGTTATGAAATTTTTGGAGTCAATACTGTTTAAAAAAACTGTATCCGTGAAAAATTGACCTTTCTAGGTCTACTTCCAGAGTATAGTAGAGAGGATTTTATAAAATATTTCCAAAGTTTTTTTCTTTTCCTTTTTTTTTCTGTTTTGAAATGTTTGATTTGTGCCATAGTAGTGTCTGCAATGGATAAAATAAGGTGGGAATGGATATGTACTGTATAATGGTTTGTGATATTGTTATAGTGAATAATAGCAATTATATAGATGATTATAGTTACCAAGAGTATCAAAATGGTACCTAGTAGAGCAATAGTTCTGACTTGATGAATCATCAGAATCACTTGGGGATCTTTTAAAAAATTTACATTCTTAGATCCCATCTCAACCTAATTAAATCAGAATCTTTGTAAGTACAAGACTTTCTCTTTGTAACATAGTCTCCTTTGTAATTCTGATGACCATCTACATAGGGGACTGTCACGATAGATGTCCCAAGTAAACTGAAATGAGAATTTAGCATAATTTGCAGTTTTCATAACAAAGTTTTTTGGATAGAGGAATCCTTGAAATTGGTTTGTTTTTCCATATTTTTCAGGATCTTTCTGAAGTTCTATTTAAACATAAATCTACAGAGCAAACCATTTCCTTTTAAAGGTAGCTTTCAGCTAAAAAGTCCTAATTCTTAGAATCTGGCATGATCAACTTTTCTTATTTAAATGTTCATTGGGAATGGCCAGTGTTAAATTATCCTTTCTTATAGATTATTAACAAAGGACATACAGTAAATCAAAAACTCTTACTTATTTTAAAACAAACTAGTGGCTAAAATTTATGATGTGGAAAAATATTTGTGACATTGTGGCCACCTCTGAGTATAAATTTTATTTTTAGTGGTTATGTATTTCAACTTGATTTTTAAAAGCATCTCAAGGTAATTCATGGAAAAAATCTCTATTATGTTTCTGTATCTGTATATGCTATTTTTCCTGTTCTCACTGGTTTTAATTCAGTTCTCTTGGGAAGGGTTTCATAAAGAGAGGGATCTTGAAGAAGGACAATCTGCTGAGAATTAAATGTGAATCTGAATTATTTAAAAAGTCTTAATTGTATGTGTACACCTTTAACATTAGTGTGATAGTGAGAAATATAAAAGTTATGAAATTTTTGGAGTCAATACTGTTTAAAAAAACTGTATCCGTGAAAAATTGACCTTTCTAGGTCTACTTCCAGAGTATAGTAGAGAGGATTTTATAAAATATTTCCAAAGTTTTTTTCTTTTCCTTTTTTTTTCTGTTTTGAAATGTTTGATTTGTGCCATAGTAGTGTCTGCAATGGATAAAATAAGGTGGGAATGGATATGTACTGTATAATGGTTTGTGATATTGTTATAGTGAATAATAGCAATTATATAGATGATTATAGTTACCAAGAGTATCAAAATGGTACCTAGTAGAGCAATAGTTCTGACTTGATGAATCATCAGAATCACTTGGGGATCTTTTAAAAAATTTACATTCTTAGATCCCATCTCAACCTAATTAAATCAGAATCTTTGTAAGTACAAGACTTTCTCTTTGTAACATAGTCTCCTTTGTAATTCTGATGACCATCTACATAGGGGACTGTCACGATAGATGTCCCAAGTAAACTGAAATGAGAATTTAGCATAATTTGCAGTTTTCATAACAAAGTTTTTTGGATAGAGGAATCCTTGAAATTGGTTTGTTTTTCCATATTTTTCAGGATCTTTCTGAAGTTCTATTTAAACATAAATCTACAGAGCAAACCATTTCCTTTTAAAGGTAGCTTTCAGCTAAAAAGTCCTAATTCTTAGAATCTGGCATGATCAACTTTTCTTATTTAAATGTTCATTGGGAATGGCCAGTGTTAAATTATCCTTTCTTATAGATTATTAACAAAGGACATACAGTAAATCAAAAACTCTTACTTATTTTAAAACAAACTAGTGGCTAAAATTTATGATGTGGAAAAATATTTGTGACATTGTGGCCACCTCTGAGTATAAATTTTATTTTTAGTGGTTATGTATTTCAACTTGATTTTTAAAAGCATCTCAAGGTAATTCATGGAAAAAATCTCTATTATGTTTCTGTATCTGTATATGCTATTTTTCCCTGTTCACACTACTGTGTATAAAATTACAATATAAGTACGAATATGTATTTTGAAATATATTTATTTCAGTATTTAACCACAGGGTTAATATTTCACATACTGTTGGTAAATTAATTGTAGCCACCAATATTCAATTACATTTTGATCTTTAAATATGTTCTTTTTTTTCCTTTTGTGTTAAAAGTTTTCATTGACTGAAAATTTTAGTTGATTGATAACATAGTGGAAGTAGCACTTGACAGTGAGATATTATACAGACCCCACAATGTAATAAAGACAATTTTATAAGAATCTCATGTAACAATAGTGGAATTTTTGATCCAAAGATTCTATTAAATGGTAAGGAATTCAAAGTTTTGGTGGAACTTATCACTTTATAAGTAACTTGGTATCATTCTTAAAGTAAGTAGCCAAAGAAATTTAAAAAATTAAAAATTTTCTTCTTTTTTTGTCACTTTTTTTTTTCAATTGCTGTGGCCCTTCTTATCTTGTACCATGCTTCTGTTCAACTCATGGTTTTTCTCTGGTGGTTATCATCTAAATTATCTGTGGGGGACCTTTTTATTTCACAGAACAGTGACTGCCCTGTGGATAAGTGTGTTCAAGGTGTTCTGTATTTATCCCGGTACATTACATTTCTCATCTCTGTGTTTCCAAGACATGCTAAAAATGACATAACTGAAACCTTTAAAAACAGTGCTTAAAAAAAGAGAACAAAGAGGTAGCACCACCATGGAAGTCTAAGTCGCCAGGGTCTAATTTGGTGTTGGCAGGGTGAGATATTGACAGGGTCACCTTTGTTTTACAGCTATATCCATGGCTGTGGAATCAAATGAAGGTCCTGAATGTGTATTTTGATTGAATTGGACCCCATGTTCATTGGGAACCAGTGTTAAATTATCCTTTCTTATAGATTATTAACAAAGGACATACAGTAAATCAAAAACTCTTACTTATTTTAAAACAAACTAGTGGCTAAAATTTATGATGTGGAAAAATATTTGTGACATTGTGGCCACCTCTGAGTATAAATTTTATTTTTAGTGGTTATGTATTTCAACTTGATTTTTAAAAGCATCTCAAGGTAATTCATGGAAAAAATCTCTATTATGTTTCTGTATCTGTATATGCTATTTTTCCTGTTCACACTACTGTGTATAAAATTACAATATAAGTACGAATATGTATTTTGAAATATATTTATTTCAGTATTTAACCACAGGGTTAATATTTCACATACTGTTGGTAAATTAATTGTAGCCACCAATATTCAATTACATTTTGATCTTTAAATATGTTCTTTTTTTTCCTTTTGTGTTAAAAGTTTTCATTGACTGAAAATTTTAGTTGATTGATAACATAGTGGAAGTAGCACTTGACAGTGAGATATTATACAGACCCCACAATGTAATAAAGACAATTTTATAAGAATCTCATGTAACAATAGTGGAATTTTTGATCCAAAGATTCTATTAAATGGTAAGGAATTCAAAGTTTTGGTGGAACTTATCACTTTATAAGTAACTTGGTATCATTCTTAAAGTAAGTAGCCAAAGAAATTTAAAAAATTAAAAATTTTCTTCTTTTTTTGTCACTTTTTTTTTTCAATTGCTGTGGCCCTTCTTATCTTGTACCATGCTTCTGTTCAACTCATGGTTTTTCTCTGGTGGTTATCATCTAAATTATCTGTGGGGCACCTTTTTATTTCACAGAACAGTGACTGCCCTGTGGATAAGTGTGTTCAAGGTGTTCTGTATTTATCCCGGTACATTACATTTCTCATCTCTGTGTTTCCAAGACATGCTAAAAATGACATAACTGAAACCTTTAAAAACAGTGCTTAAAAAAAGAGAACAAAGAGGTAGCACCACCATGGAAGTCTAAGTCGCCAGGGTCTAATTTGGTGTTGGCAGGGTGAGATATTGACAGGGTCACCTTTGTTTTACAGCTATATCCATGGCTGTGGAATCAAATGAAGGTCCTGAATGTGTATTTTGGAATTGTCCTCAAATTTCAGGATGCCTCATTTGTGTATACCAGTGTCTCAGCTGTTGCAGACTTGGTAATGAATTAGTATTGGACTCAGAAATTGAGTTTCTGCCAGAGGATTCTGGCAGTGAACATTCTCCTATAACAACAGACGAAAGATAGCAGTAGGAATGCCAGGGGACTTCACAATAGAATGTCTCAGGATTCAGTGTAATGGCTTAACTTCAACATAAAGACGATCAGAGCAAGAGCAGCTTATTGTTCCACTCTGGTGAGTGGTGTGTTAGATGCCAGTATGTAAATGAAGATAATTACAAGAGAGTGCCAAAATGTGTCCTCCATGAGAAAGCTTGCAGTTCTTAACTAGATCGTTCTGCAATCATAAGAAGCCTTTGTAGGGGGCAACAAATCCCCCTTCTATGAAAGGTTTAATATCTTTTGGGACATTGGGAGAAGAGTGCCATTTTGAGCAAAGGCCAATTGGGATTCCTCCAAGATTACAAATGATCTTCCCAGTGTGACTCTCAGAAATAAAGTTTTAATTTCCAGTTTTAACTGTCCATCTTTCTATAAGCATTCTTTTATAAGCTTTCTTTCTGATAACAAGCCAGAGTGATTAAAGAGGAGAAACATTAAATTGGAAAGTGTTTTTTTTTTTTTTTTTTAAATGTGTGGTTAAACAGCTTACTCCTTTGGACAGAAGCTTTATATATTAAGAAATGTTAGCAACTTTTTGAAGAGATTTTAACACATGCTCTGTCACAGGATAAAGTAACTAAGTTCTTAACAATCTTGTGGGTTATTTGCTTTTTAAGTGTTTTCTCTTACCTTATAGAAAAATTCTTTCTGGAATGCAGTGACATTACTCTTTTCATATTTCAAAGCATATAATATAATATAACATAATATAATATTTCTTCTTAATGACTAGACACATAGAGTTTATCCCGTATGGAATTTTTTTAAATGAGTTCTTCCTCATACTATTTTTATATACTGTATTGTGGATAATTCTTTTCAAAGGCAGAGCATGACCAATGAAATTTAGTGATCTATATCATATAGTGTGTAATGTAATGAAAAAATATTATCATGTAATTATTTACCTGTCAGTGATTAAAAGGCAAACTCTGATTGCCATTAATTTCTAATAAGGGAAGGAAAGCAAATTAAAATGAAGTATTTTTCCCTGTTTAAAAAGACTATAAAGGAGTGAGAATGCTCAGTACTGTTGAGTCTGATGGATGGACACACTCATGCACTTTGGTGAGGTTGAGAATGGGTACCACCATTCTGGGGAAGCATGATAATGTGTATCAAAATTTACTATCTGAGTATGATTTGACTCCAAAAGTTAAACTTTTGAGAGAGAATTATAAGGCTGAATTAACAGGAAATTCATTACAGTGTTACTTAAAATTGCAAAAATGGAGAAGGGTAAATATCAGAGAACACATTAAATGAAAAGGAGATTTGTAAGAATGAGAAACAATGGTAAAATTATTTACTGAATTTGATAGTTTTTTTAAAATTCCAAGCAGCTGGATTGTCTTTGCCTAAGTAAATTATTCTTTCACATAAAGTATTTAAGTGTATATGAATGTGAGTAAATATTAAAAAGGTTTTAACAGAATTCAAATTTTGTAAAGTAACTGAATCTAGAAAAGCATGAAAAATATTTACATTTTTATGTTAAAATTTTTTAAACTGGGTGACAAAAATGCCCATGTGTATAGATTCTTTTTCTAGACCTAAGATTAAAAGGCAGATTAGAGAATGGTTTCCTTTTCTGCCTAAAATATTTTCCTAAAATAATTGAAGAACTCTAACTGAAGAAAGTGAAATACAGCTTTTATGATAATCAATAGTATTTTTTTTTTTCTTTTAGATTTTGACTTAAATGAAAGAGATGATGTGGGAAAGTCATGGGTAAAAAATTTTAATATAACTTGATAAAGGAAAAGAAGCCTTATTTATGCTAATTTCAGTGTCGTAGATCACAACTCAATCCTCCAGAGTCATCATGTGAAGGCTTGAAGGAGACTCACCATATGCAAGGCACTGTGACTATTCCTGTAGGGAATGCTGGGTTTCTTCCCTCAGCGTATAGGATAATTCTTTTCAAAGGCAGAGCATGACCAATGAAATTTAGTGATCTATATCATATAGTGTGTAATGTAATGAAAAAATATTATCATGTAATTATTTACCTGTCAGTGATTAAAAGGCAAACTCTGATTGCCATTAATTTCTAATAAGGGAAGGAAAGCAAATTAAAATGAAGTATTTTTCCCTGTTTAAAAAGACTATAAAGGAGTGAGAATGCTCAGTACTGTTGAGTCTGATGGATGGACACACTCATGCACTTTGGTGAGGTTGAGAATGGGTACCACCATTCTGGGGAAGCATGATAATGTGTATCAAAATTTACTATCTGAGTATGATTTGACTCCAAAAGTTAAACTTTTGAGAGAGAATTATAAGGCTGAATTAACAGGAAATTCATTACAGTGTTACTTAAAATTGCAAAAAATGGAGAAGGGTAAATATCAGAGAACACATTAAATGAAAAGGAGATTTGTAAGAATGAGAAACAATGGTAAAATTATTTACTGAATTTGATAGTTTTTTTAAAATTCCAAGCAGCTGGATTGTCTTTGCCTAAGTAAATTATTCTTTCACATAAAGTATTTAAGTGTATATGAATGTGAGTAAATATTAAAAAGGTTTTAACAGAATTCAAATTTTGTAAAGTAACTGAATCTAGAAAAGCATGAAAAATATTTACATTTTTATGTTAAAATTTTTTAAACTGGGTGACAAAAATGCCCATGTGTATAGATTCTTTTTCTAGACCTAAGATTAAAAGGCAGATTAGAGAATGGTTTCCTTTTCTGCCTAAAATATTTTCCTAAAATAATTGAAGAACTCTAACTGAAGAAAGTGAAATACAGCTTTTATGATAATCAATAGTATTTTTTTTTTTCTTTTAGATTTTGACTTAAATGAAAGAGATGATGTGGGAAAGTCATGGGTAAAAAATTTTAATATAACTTGATAAAGGAAAAGAAGCCTTATTTATGCTAATTTCAGTGTCGTAGATCACAACTCAATCCTCCAGAGTCATCATGTGAAGGCTTGAAGGAGACTCACCATATGCAAGGCACTGTGACTATTCCTGTAGGGAATGCTGGGTTTCTTCCCTCAGCGTATAAGTTACATCTCAAATGTCTAGAACCAGCTAAGCTCTTCGTGTGTTTTACAAGTTTAGAAATGTCTAAAGAAGTGTTCTTTTCAATTAAATATGATGTTTAAATGTTAATGTTTGTCATATCACCACTAGCTTAAAATAAAATAAAATGTTGATGAGAATCTAGCCTAAACTTGGTATGATAGCTGGAACACAAAATGGAAACACCCTCACAAAATGTGTTCCTCTCTAAGGTGAATTTGCCCAAGATCTCTAAAATCTATCTTTGTGAATTAGCTTCATAGTGTATTGCACAGACATACATGTGTTTCATTATTTGCATTGTGAATAACATAGCCTAAAAAACATAAAATTCCAACCATTGTCTTAATATAAATATATTCTTTCTTCCATTCATTCAATCAGTACTTTTTTGCATAATGCAATATTTCATCAGCAGATGGTAATCAATGATAAGAATTTCCTCTTTGCAATAAGTTTTGTGTTTCACTCTTGAGACTGTCAGTCTGCGTAATAGCTAGATCGTGGAAGCAACCTGGATGTCCATCAACAAATGAATGGATATAAAGAAGCTCTAGTACAGATATACAATGGACTCCTTCTCAGCTGCAAAAAGAAACACAGAAGATTCAGTCCTAATGAGATGGATGAATCTAGAACCTATTATACAAAGTGAAGTAAGTCAAAAAGAGAAGGACAAACACAGTATACTAACACACATATATAGAATCTAGTAAGTTTATACTGAAAAAACGCCTCTGACCTAAGATTAAAAGGCAGATTAGAGAATGGTTTCCTTTTCTGCCTAAAATATTTTCCTAAAATAATTGAAGAACTCTAACTGAAGAAAGTGAAATACAGCTTTTATGATAATCAATAGTATTTTTTTTTTTCTTTTAGATTTTGACTTAAATGAAAGAGATGATGTGGGAAAGTCATGGGTAAAAAATTTTAATATAACTTGATAAAGGAAAAGAAGCCTTATTTATGCTAATTTCAGTGTCGTAGATCACAACTCAATCCTCCAGAGTCATCATGTGAAGGCTTGAAGGAGACTCACCATATGCAAGGCACTGTGACTATTCCTGTAGGGAATGCTGGGTTTCTTCCCTCAGCGTATAAGTTACATCTCAAATGTCTAGAACCAGCTAAGCTCTTCGTGTGTTTTACAAGTTTAGAAATGTCTAAAGAAGTGTTCTTTTCAATTAAATATGATGTTTAAATGTTAATGTTTGTCATATCACCACTAGCTTAAAATAAAATAAAATGTTGATGAGAATCTAGCCTAAACTTGGTATGATAGCTGGAACACAAAATGGAAACACCCTCACAAAATGTGTTCCTCTCTAAGGTGAATTTGCCCAAGATCTCTAAAATCTATCTTTGTGAATTAGCTTCATAGTGTATTGCACAGACATACATGTGTTTCATTATTTGCATTGTGAATAACATAGCCTAAAAAACATAAAATTCCAACCATTGTCTTAATATAAATATATTCTTTCTTCCATTCATTCAATCAGTACTTTTTTGCATAATGCAATATTTCATCAGCAGATGGTAATCAATGATAAGAATTTCCTCTTTGCAATAAGTTTTGTGTTTCACTCTTGAGACTGTCAGTCTGCGTAATAGCTAGATCGTGGAAGCAACCTGGATGTCCATCAACAAATGAATGGATATAAAGAAGCTCTAGTACAGATATACAATGGACTCCTTCTCAGCTGCAAAAAGAAACACAGAAGATTCAGTCCTAATGAGATGGATGAATCTAGAACCTATTATACAAAGTGAAGTAAGTCAAAAAGAGAAGGACAAACACAGTATACTAACACACATATATAGAATCTAGTAAGTTTATACTGATAAATACACACGCCTCTGCGTGTATTTTCCATTGATGGAAAAACGATCATAGAGAACAGACTTAGAGACACTGGGGAGAGGGAAGAGTGGGTGAGAGATATGGAAAGAGCAACATGGAACCCTATACTATCTTATGTAAAAGAGATAACTATTGTCAATTTGCTGGGGGTCTAAGGGAGAGTACATGGAGGCTATGTGATGGCTTAGAGGGGTGGGATGTGGCGGGGGGAATGGGATATATATATGACTAAACTGGAATTATACATACCTGTAAACAAAAGTCTGTAAAATCAAAAAAGCAAAATAAAAAGAACTTGTGATTGTGGGGAAAAAAAAAGACTAGTAACTTGTAAGCTGATGGAAAGAAGGCATTTATTCATCATTGATAGGGATGGGGTCATACAGGAATATGGACTGGGGCTGGGATTAGAACTTGGAATTTCTGTGGTCTGTTGGGCAGCTCTGCCTTTTGTTTCTATGAACACTCTTAATTTTAGCTGTCGGGAGCTGTCTTGTAGAGCTTCTGACTGGGTCTGCACGTGAACTAATCATGGCCTCTCCTCAAATGGTTTTGCCCTCACCTTCTCTTTCCCCTTCTGGGACTGGCCTGGTTAGCTTCTGGATTAGTATACACAGGCTCTGTGCCTCCAGGCTCTCCTTTAGATCTCCCTAGCATTTCCTCCCCTTGGTGCCAAGCAGGGTCATAATCTTTGCCTCAGGGTTCCTGGCTACTGATCCTCATCCTTGCTGAGGGGAGGGTAAATAGAGAACAAAAGTTTTGCATTTTTCTTATCTGTGTCTTGATTACAGGAAGTAAAATAAGAACTCTAAAAGAAACCTTTTCAGCTTTGTTTGTTCTGGCTGTTTCGAAAACCTGTACACTTACTTGTCTTTTGGGTGGTCCACCTCACCCTTTCTTATTGCCTTTAAGGTGGTCACATGAACATTCTTTCTCAGAGAAAAGCTGCCTAGTCCCTCAACTCACTCCCCTAACTAACCTGTAAAGTATAATTAAGAGGATTTGATTACTTATTAGTACTAAAAAAATTTCCTCCGATGAGATGAATAGTATTAATCTTTCCATGAAAAACTTGGTGTACAAAAAAAAAAAAAAGCCCAGGATTTTGGCAACATTTTCTGAAATACTTTTCTAGCTCTGGTTGCCAGATTTAGCAAGTAAAAATATGAATAAATTCAAATTTAACCAGGCATCCTCTATTTTATCTGGCAGTCCTACTTCTGAATCCATGAGAACATAGTACCTATTATTTCATGGTTAGTCTGTGTTTGGTTGTGATAGAAGATGATTATTAGAATTTTTCATCTTTAATAATGGTTCCTTCTCCATAACCAGCATCCTGAATCAAGTGCTTAATAACTACAAAGACACTGCGTTTTAGGACTAGTAAAGCCCCTTTAGTATATAAAATTATATGGCAGATTCTTCTCATAAATAATAAGGAAAAAGAAAAGCAATTTGAATCAGATCTTGGAATTCTTTATATTGTTCTACTTGGCATACCTAACAATGCTCGTAGTAACACAGATTTGTTTTGTTCTCTTTATTCCCCAGGCAAATTTTGACTTAAATCTTTTACTGTGTAAGTCTTTTCAATGAGATACTCTTCCTGACCACCCCCTGTGGAAAAGACAAGAGTGTCAAAGTCAGCCAAATAGTTTTTCAAATCTCTTATGCCATTTCAAGGATATGTGAAACAGCTTGGACATATAACCTAACTACTTGGAGTGAGCTTCAGTTTACATAGCTATGATAAAGAAGGGTATTAGAGAAGGAAATGGGATAGTGTGAGCTAGGATTTGGAATTATAGCTGGCATGTGATGAGTACCTAAGAAGTATTTCTTCTTCCTTTTTTCCTTTTTGTTTTGACTCAGTCCCTATAACCATTTTTTTTGTTTGTTTGTATTTCCTTTTAATGGCATGCAGCACATGCCTGCTTTGTACTGTGCTTATATTTGAATATAGTTTCTTCTTATTGTTTTCAGTTGCTCAGTCATGTCTGACTCTTTAGAACCCCAGGAACTGCAGCATGCCAAGCTTCTCTGTCCTTCAGCATCTCCTGGAGTTTGCTCAGACTCATCCATTGAATTGGTGAAGCTGTCCAATAATCTCTTCTATCACCCTCTTCTCCTTCTGCCTTCTGTCTTTCTCGGCAGGGTCTTTTCCAATCAGTTGGCTCTTTGTATCAGGTGGCCAAAGTATTGCAGCTTCAGCTTCAGCATCAGTTCTTCCAATAAATATTCAGGGTTGATTTCCTTTAGGATTGACTGGTTTGATCTCCTTGCAGTCCAAGGGACTCTCATCTTTCCTACTTTATCAAATGATCCTTGAGGGCAGGTGATTGAGAGTACAGGATGCACTGTGTAAGACTATATTCATGCAGATGTGGTGATGCAGACCTAGAGAAGGAGAAGGTATAAAGATATAGCTCAACGGTATGTTCATAGAGTTATAAACCCTTTCACTCAGCCTCAGAGAGACAACTTTGTAAAATGTAATAGAACATGAATTTGGTAAGATATTCTTCCTCTCTAGTGGGCCTTTTTTTGCTTGAATAGATTGCTGAGAACTAAATAAATATTGAACTAAGTTTCAGGAATTACAGTGTGCCAGGCTCATTACTAACAATGCTCGTAGTAACACAGATTTGTTTTGTTCTCTTTATTCCCCAGGCAAATTTTGACTTAAATCTTTTACTGTGTAAGTCTTTTCAATGAGATACTCTTCCTGACCACCCCCTGTGGAAAAGACAAGAGTGTCAAAGTCAGCCAAATAGTTTTTCAAATCTCTTATGCCATTTCAAGGATATGTGAAACAGCTTGGACATATAACCTAACTACTTGGAGTGAGCTTCAGTTTACATAGCTATGATAAAGAAGGGTATTAGAGAAGGAAATGGGATAGTGTGAGCTAGGATTTGGAATTATAGCTGGCATGTGATGAGTACCTAAGAAGTATTTCTTCTTCCTTTTTTCCTTTTTGTTTTGACTCAGTCCCTATAACCATTTTTTTTGTTTGTTTGTATTTCCTTTTAATGGCATGCAGCACATGCCTGCTTTGTACTGTGCTTATATTTGAATATAGTTTCTTCTTATTGTTTTCAGTTGCTCAGTCATGTCTGACTCTTTAGAACCCCAGGAACTGCAGCATGCCAAGCTTCTCTGTCCTTCAGCATCTCCTGGAGTTTGCTCAGACTCATCCATTGAATTGGTGAAGCTGTCCAATAATCTCTTCTATCACCCTCTTCTCCTTCTGCCTTCTGTCTTTCTCGGCAGGGTCTTTTCCAATCAGTTGGCTCTTTGTATCAGGTGGCCAAAGTATTGCAGCTTCAGCTTCAGCATCAGTTCTTCCAATGAATATTCAGGGTTGATTTCCTTTAGGATTGACTGGTTTGATCTCCTTGCAGTCCAAGGGACTCTCATCTTTCCTACTTTATCAAATGATCCTTGAGGGCAGGTGATTGAGAGTACAGGATGCACTGTGTAAGACTATATTCATGCAGATGTGGTGATGCAGACCTAGAGAAGGAGAAGGTATAAAGATATAGCTCAACGGTATGTTCATAGAGTTATAAACCCTTTCACTCAGCCTCAGAGAGACAACTTTGTAAAATGTAATAGAACATGAATTTGGTAAGATATTCTTCCTCTCTAGTGGGCCTTTTTTTGCTTGAATAGATTGCTGAGAACTAAATAAATATTGAACTAAGTTTCAGGAATTACAGTGTGCCAGGCTCATTAGTTCAAATGCGCATATCTATTTGGAAAGGTTGCTATAAAGCTAAAAACCAGGAATCAGTCTCAATTGACCAGTACTTATACATGGAAGAACTGATACACACTGGAGGAGGATACATGATTTCAAGTGTTCACTTGAAACAATACTGCTTTAGACTTTAAAATATGTTTGAATACATTATCTTCTCTGATTTGAATATTGCCTGTAGGCAAAGGTAAATATTATTAACTGCATTTAGTAAACAAGACAAAGCTTGTTGTAATGAGTAGTTAAAGTTCATCAAGGAATAAAAGGCAAAAAATATATCGTCTGAAATCTAGTCAATACAGTTATATCATACTTTCTATCCTAATTGCAAATGGCAGCTTTTGAATAGTGAGATAGGCCAATGATAGGAGCATCATAGTTTTTTTGTTCCTGTCTTTTAAAAACTGATTATGCATTCTTGAGATGTGTAATAACATTGCATATATTGTAAGTGATTTGTATTCTTTTACTTGATATAATATAAGGTGTCATGGCTTTTGGCCAGGTTAAGAGTTTAAAAAGATGCTGACTGAGTAGGATAATCCTAAATTAGAGTAGTGGAAAAGTAGACAGCTCTTCACTTCTGGAGGCAAGATTCCAGAAGGCAGCCATGTATCTTTGTGTCATCAGTGTATGTGGAAGTACATACTCTGGCATCTTAAATATCCAGTTTTACTCTAGAGGCTACGTTTCTCAGAACAGTAATAGAAAAACTTCGTGATTTTTGTTTCTTCGACAGTTCCAATCTTTCTTTCATTCTTAGTATATGACTGCACTTCCTTATTTTCTTAGTTCATTGAGATCATCCAGTTGAAATCTTTCCTCTTTTTAATGTCTGAAGAGAAATTACTTCTCATCCCTTTTCTCCAGCCTATCGTAGGGGGTGATGCATTTCTTTTCCTCTGCAACTGTCGCCTGCATATGCTTCTTTTTTTTTTTATTTTAGATTTATTTATTTATTTTGGGTGGGAGTCGGGTTGAGGGAGGGGAGCAGGTAGGCCACTTCTATTGGTCTTTCATTTCTCTATTTTCATCTGTCTTTGTTCTTTGGCCCATGTGGGCCTCCCATCGCGGTGACATCTGTCGTTGCAGAGCACCGGCTCTGGGCGCACGTGCTCCAGAGCTCCGCCTCGGTAATTGGACACATCGGTCCAGCCGCTCCGCAGCACGTGGGATCTTCCCAGGCCAGGGATCGAACCGGCGCCCCTTGCACTGCAAGGCGGTGTCCTTACCCACTGAACCACCAGGGGAAGCCCTGCATATGCTTCTTGACTGAGCCTCTGTCTCCTCCAGTGACTTTCTCATTTCTCTAATCTTTGTTATAGCTTCTGCTTCTCCCAATTAGCTCATTATTGACTTTTCTTTATTTGAAACAACAGCAAACAAAAGCTGTGAAACTATGTTTCTCCTTTACTTTGGTCTTGACAGAACTTATCAAAAGAATCATTTATACTCAGGACCATGGTTTTCCCCCCATTGATTCTGCAATAACTCACGGCAATCTAACTTTGCTTTAATGCTCTATGGAAACTGATATCTGATAGGTCATATGCAAACTATCAGATCAATAAGAATTTTCAGTACTCCTTAGTCTCTTTGAGGCTTTGGTTTGAGAACAGATATTTTTCCCTTCAAAATTCTTTTATTTTTATTCTTTCCTTTTTTATTTTTTTCTAGCTTTTTTGAGATATATTGACTCAACTTCCTTGAGTTGACATTACATTTCTTCTATTTAAATACATAACAGTTTTGGTGAAATATAGTTTACATGCTATAAAATTTATACTTTTAAAGTGTATATATAGTTCAATGACTTTTGGTATATTCACAGAGTTTTGCAACCATCACCACTGTCTAAATCCAGAATATTTTCACAAACCCAAAAGAAACTCCACACTCATTAGCAGTCACTCCCCACTCTCCTCTCTCTGCAGCCCCTGGCAACCAGCAATTTACTTTTTGTCTCTATGGATTTGGGTAATCTGGACATTTCATATAAATCAATCATGCAATGTATAGTCTTTGTGACTTCCTTCAATTAGCATAATGTTTTCAAAGTTCACCCATGTTGTAGAAAACTTTTATGGTGGAATATCATTCCACTACTTGGATAGACTACATTTTATTTATCCATTCATTGACTAATGCACATTTGATTTTATTCCATCTTTTGGTTCTTATAATAAAGCTGTTATGTACAACTGTTTATATGGACATATATTTTAATTTCTCTTGGGTGTATACCTAGTTGTAGAATTATCTGGTCATATGGTAATTCTATGTTCAACATTTTGCAAACAGCTTCTTGACTTCTGTTTCTGTGCTCTCCTTATCATTCATCACCTTCCATTTTTTTTTTTTTTTTTACTATTTTCTCATCTTTTCTAGAGAAAATGTAGATGTTCCCCAGATTTTGGACCTGACTTTTCCTCTCTTTTCAGTCTCTTTTCCAGCAACCTAATGATCTTCCTTTGTCTTCACTGCCATCTAAATCTTACTTTTAGAAATCTCTTGTCAACCTGATCACTGTCAGCATAGAGTTCAAAATTATTAATAAACTAAAGAAATCTTCACTTGGTTATTCTTCCAGCAGGCAGACAGCATCATCTTCTTTCCAAAGCTTGTGTTTCATATTCTCATTTCCCATTTTCCAATAGTGACGCAGTTATACTCAAATCCTTGACTTAAACATTTGAAGTCATCATTACCTCCTTCTTAGCTTTTTTCCTGAACCCAGTTACTAAATCCTACCAGTTCTTTAGACAGTTCTTCTTGTGATCCTTGTTTTCTACTGAAATATTTTTTATTATTCTTATTATCTGTTATTTAGATAGTCACACATTCCTTTTACTGACTTCTCAGGTGGCTTAGTAAGTAGCAAAGAATATACTTGCCAGTTCAGGTTTGATCCCTGGGTTGGGAAGATTCTCTAGAGTGGGAAATAGCAACCCACTCCAGTATTCTTGCCTGGAAAATTCCACGGACAGAGAAACCTTGTGGGCTATAATCCATATGGTTACAAAGTCAGACACAACTGAGCATTGGTGCACATACCTTTAACTGGTCTTTCTACCTCGTATCTTTCCTCACTCTCTTCCTTGCTTCTCATCTGCCCTTCATGACATGACTTCAGTATTGTCCTGGTCCAGGCACACCCCATCATTTCTAGATTTAACAACATTTGTCCTTACCTGCTAAATATATCAAGTCTTTTTGCCATTTATTATTTAGTTATACTTATTAATGAGTTCCAGCAAATCTTGCCGTGAGGTAACACTACTAAGTTAAGTACATGTTCTATCCACAGTCAATTATTTTATTTTTGCTATGTTTGACCCTGCATGTTATTTGCTTCTATTTAATGTGGTCACCTAATGTCGTCTCCAAAAGATGAACTATCTCTCATTTAAGTTCAGCCCAAATGTTATATTTCCATAAGTTTTATCTGATCTCTGCAACTGAAAATAATCTCTTCCACTTATAAACTCCTGAAATGTTTTTAAAACTTTTTTTTGGCCTTTTGACATTACACTACATGTTTCTTATTAGATAGTAAGCTCTTTGATGGTAGGAACAATGACATATTGCCCCAATCTCTGCAACCATGCAGTCCTTATTAGTTATTTGATTTGTACATGGGACACACTTGCCAAAATTTTTTTGAATGACAAGTAATTTTGAAGTATTTTATTCTTACAGATATTTTCCTGAATGCTACCTCTTTTACAATGTTACTTTTCAATTGCCTATGAAATATTTTTTATTATTCTTATTATCTGTTATTTAGATAGTCACACATTCCTTTTACTGACTTCTCAGGTGGCTTAGTAAGTAGCAAAGAATATACTTGCCAGTTCAGGTTTGATCCCTGGGTTGGGAAGATTCTCTAGAGTGGGAAATAGCAACCCACTCCAGTATTCTTGCCTGGAAAATTCCACGGACAGAGAAACCTTGTGGGCTATAATCCATATGGTTACAAAGTCAGACACAACTGAGCATTGGTGCACATACCTTTAACTGGTCTTTCTACCTCGTATCTTTCCTCACTCTCTTCCTTGCTTCTCATCTACCCTTCATGACATGACTTCAGTATTGTCCTGGTCCAGGCACACCCCATCATTTCTAGATTTAACAACATTTGTCCTTACCTGCTAAATATATCAAGTCTTTTTGCCATTTATTATTTAGTTATACTTATTAATGAGTTCCAGCAAATCTTGCCGTGAGGTAACACTACTAAGTTAAGTACATGTTCTATCCACAGTCAATTATTTTATTTTTGCTATGTTTGACCCTGCATGTTATTTGCTTCTATTTAATGTGGTCACCTAATGTCGTCTCCAAAAGATGAACTATCTCTCATTTAAGTTCAGCCCAAATGTTATATTTCCATAAGTTTTATCTGATCTCTGCAACTGAAAATAATCTCTTCCACTTATAAACTCCTGAAATGTTTTTAAAACTTTTTTTTGGCCTTTTGACATTACACTACATGTTTCTTATTAGATAGTAAGCTCTTTGATGGTAGGAACAATGACATATTGCCCCAATCTCTGCAACCATGCAGTCCTTATTAGTTATTTGATTTGTACATGGGACACACTTGCCAAAATTTTTTTGAATGACAAGTAATTTTGAAGTATTTTATTCTTACAGATATTTTCCTGAATGCTACCTCTTTTACAATGTTACTTTTCAATTGCCTATGAAATACAGAATATGGTATTCAAATAATAATTTATTTTCAGATATTACACTATACTTTAGTAGCGTGTATTTTCAGTAAATCTCTAATATGAAATTTAAAATTATAAAACTGTGTCAGTAATGAGTCTTCCATCAATATCCAAACAAATGATGATATTGACCTTTTAATGAGAAAAAAAAAAAAAGGTGTGATGATATGGGAGAAACAAAGTAAACCCAAAATGTGTTTGGAAAAAACTAAAATATTTTATAGCAGAAAGAGAAATAACTGAAAGAATACACGTAAACTATTGTATTTCCTGGAACCTGTACCATGGAAAAGAGATGTTGTAAAACTATTTGAATAAAGTTAGTTCCAATTCATCTTTACCTTTCATGTTTGAAAATTAAGACAGACTGCCTGCCTTAATATATATATATGAACAGGAATTATATTTAGTATTCCTATAGGTTAAATTAGTGTTTCTTATGTGTTTAAATAGCCATTTATTATCATTAGCAGCCAAATAAAGAAGGATATAGATATATGAATACCATATAACTTGGTATTGTCTACTGCAGCCTGTGGAATGCCAGCTCAGAGGAAAAGAATGTATTTATTCCATTAAACTGAGTGTATAATTTGAGACCTGAAAAATAAACAAAAATCGCCTGTCCTAGCGATTAGTTACCATTAACTCACAGACTTATTTTATGCAAGGATGCCTCAAGTCATCTGGGAGTTTGGAGCCATACTGAAATATACTGAGCATTAGGTTTGGATCTGAATCTTGCGGCATTTGTTAAAACTTTTTTTTGGCCTTTTGACATTACACTACATGTTTCTTATTAGATAGTAAGCTCTTTGATGGTAGGAACAATGACATATTGCCCCAATCTCTGCAACCATGCAGTCCTTATTAGTTATTTGATTTGTACATGGGACACACTTGCCAAAATTTTTTTGAATGACAAGTAATTTTGAAGTATTTTATTCTTACAGATATTTTCCTGAATGCTACCTCTTTTACAATGTTACTTTTCAATTGCCTATGAAATACAGAATATGGTATTCAAATAATAATTTATTTTCAGATATTACACTATACTTTAGTAGCGTGTATTTTCAGTAAATCTCTAATATGAAATTTAAAATTATAAAACTGTGTCAGTAATGAGTCTTCCATCAATATCCAAACAAATGATGATATTGACCTTTTAATGAGAAAAAAAAAAAAAAGGTGTGATGATATGGGAGAAACAAAGTAAAACCAAAATGTATTTGGGGAAAAAACTAAAATATTTTATAGCAGAAAGAGAAATAACTGAAAGAATACACGTAAACTATTGTATTTCCTGGAACCTGTACCATGGAAAAGAGATGTTGTAAAACTATTTGAATAAAGTTAGTTCCAATTCATCTTTACCTTTCATGTTTGAGAATTAAGACAGACTGCCTGCCTTAATATATATATATGAACAGGAATTATATTTAGTATTCCTATAGGTTAAATTAGTGTTTCTTATGTGTTTAAATAGCCATTTATTATCATTAGCAGCCAAATAAAGAAGGATATAGATATATGAATACCATATAACTTGGTATTGTCTACTGCAGCCTGTGGAATGCCAGCTCAGAGGAAAAGAATGTATTTATTCCATTAAACTGAGTGTATAATTTGAGACCTGAAAAATAAACAAAAATCGCCTGTCCTAGCGATTAGTTACCATTAACTCACAGACTTATTTTATGCAAGGATGCCTCAAGTCATCTGGGAGTTTGGAGCCATACTGAAATATACTGAGCATTAGGTTTGGATCTGAATCTTGCGGCATTTGTTAAAACTTTGGAGGATGACTTGTGGATCCATTCCATAACACACACAGCACCTTGATTTTCTCTTCTTTGGATCCACATCATGGATGTTAAGCCTGACATTTAACTGGTAAATAAGATGCTTTGTAGTTAATTGCTCACCTTTATTATGGTAACATAAAATAAATGACCATATCTTCTCAGTTTGGCCTCCATACTGATCTGCAACATAAACATAATATATCCATGCATTTGTTCTTTAACTTTATGTAAAATATACAGTAACACAAAAATAAAATTATTTTGAAAAATGTATTTTCTAGTAATTAGCTTTTTTTTCCCCAACAAACTTAGTCTAATTATGTATTAGACATGATAAAATGAAAGGTCAATCGCTACAGATGCATAATTTCACTCTGATAGATTGCTGTTTGAAAATAGGTTATGACAATTAGATGATTAATTTGCTTCTATTAAATAGCATTATGAGACTTCAGATTACATTTATCAGTATATTCTCTTTAGTAGGAACATAATGAGAAGAAAGACCAAACAGAATTGGAGTTTGTCTCCTTTGTGGAAGGATCTGAGTATACTTATTATCAACTACACTTGTGAAAATAATTTAAAAATGAAATTGTTTGAAAACTTACTATATGCTCAATATTCAAAGTAACACATCAAAAATGTCATATGGTAAAGGTTAAAATATCTGAGTGTGAGGAGCCAAATTCTAGGTATCCTGCTGGTAAATTTTTTTTGGTTCTGGTTATCTGCAGAGTATACACCCCTTGTCAGTTTAAGTAGGGAGTGCCTGTGTAAACATTCTTGTTTCGCCTGTTCCACATAATCATTTCTTGTATCGTATTTCTTCTGACCTCGCTATCTGAAACCAATTACAGGAGATCCATTTGGGCTGCATCTATTTTCGTAAGAAGCCTAGGCAGCAGTGTTTTTCTCAGAGATGAATATCAACATCAAATATGCTTCTGAGTGCTTTGTTATTTATGTTTCAGAGAGATTTTGTAGCCTTCAGCTCTCAATAATGCTAAAAAGGGCAAAATAAAAATCGCCTGTCCTAGCGATTAGTTACCATTAACTCACAGACTTATTTTATGCAAGGATGCCTCAAGTCATCTGGGAGTTTGGAGCCATACTGAAATATACTGAGCATTAGGTTTGGATCTGAATCTTGCGGCATTTGTTAAAACTTTGGAGGATGACTTGTGGATCCATTCCATAACACACACAGCACCTTGATTTTCTCTTCTTTGGATCCACATCATGGATGTTAAGCCTGACATTTAACTGGTAAATAAGATGCTTTGTAGTTAATTGCTCACCTTTATTATGGTAACATAAAATAAATGACCATATCTTCTCAGTTTGGCCTCCATACTGATCTGCAACATAAACATAATATATCCATGCATTTGTTCTTTAACTTTATGTAAAATATACAGTAACACAAAAATAAAATTATTTTGAAAAATGTATTTTCTAGTAATTAGCTTTTTTTTCCCCAACAAACTTAGTCTAATTATGTATTAGACATGATAAAATGAAAGGTCAATCGCTACAGATGCATAATTTCACTCTGATAGATTGCTGTTTGAAAATAGGTTATGACAATTAGATGATTAATTTGCTTCTATTAAATAGCATTATGAGACTTCAGATTACATTTATCAGTATATTCTCTTTAGTAGGAACATAATGAGAAGAAAGACCAAACAGAATTGGAGTTTGTCTCCTTTGTGGAAGGATCTGAGTATACTTATTATCAACTACACTTGTGAAAATAATTTAAAAATGAAATTGTTTGAAAACTTATTATATGCTCAATATTCAAAGTAACACATCAAAAATGTCATATGGTAAAGGTTAAAATATCTGAGTGTGAGGAGCCAAATTCTAGGTATCCTGCTGGTAAATTTTTTTTGGTTCTGGTTATCTGCGGAGTATACACCCCTTGTCAGTTTAAGTAGGGAGTGCCTGTGTAAACATTCTTGTTTCGCCTGTTCCACATAATCATTTCTTGTATCGTATTTCTTCTGACCTCGCTATCTGAAACCAATTACAGGAGATCCATTTGGGCTGCATCTATTTTCGTAAGAAGCCTAGGCAGCAGTGTTTTTCTCAGAGATGAATATCAACATCAAATATGCTTCTGAGTGCTTTGTTATTTATGTTTCAGAGAGATTTTGTAGCCTTCAGCTCTCAAGAATGTGTCACGCTGTGCTGTTTATACATTGAAGATATTAATGGGCGTAGATGTCATTTTTCATTTTAACGTCTCAAATGCAACAGGCTGATAGGTTAAGCATTCCTATTTTTATGAGGAGAGATATGAGTGATGTCTGTTTTTTTCCAAAATATACATATATTTACTTTGAAAAAAAAAAAGAAGTTATTTATAGACCTGGCAGTACTTAACATTTTTTATTTCACTGGGTGTTTTCAAGCTCTTCTCAAACAACTTTGCTCCTGGTAAAAGTTATCAGTGTTCTTGAAGACAAAAAAAAAGAAGTATTGATCTGGCGGGTCATGAAGTTTTCTTCATTCTTAATTCTCATAATGACCCACTCGTTAGAATTATTCTTTGTCTGATTCTTAACTAACATAAAGTGATGACTACTTTGGATGGATGATATGCTTCAGCTTCATGTCACAAAATTTTTGTTTGTTTGAAATTACATAGTAAGTATTAGGAATGATATTTTCAATAAATATTGATAGGAAAATGCACTTAATTCTGGAAAATGCATATATTCCCATGCTTCTGTTGCTTAACAAAAGTATACCTTTATTATGAAGATTTGTATTCATCTTTTCAAAATATTTTAATTTAATCTCATTCTAATTTTTAAAGTGTCCTATCTTTTCTTTAGCTTTACTAGAGTTAGATAACTTCATTAAGTGAAGTGCACCCTTAATTCAAAACAAACGTGGTTTTGGAAACCAGATATCGCTTGACTTCCTTAGAAACCTTTCTTCTTGTTCATTTGCATCAGACTCAGTTATTATTAAAAGAAATTCTTCAAATGTCTTTTGCCTTTTGTTCTAAATTTATTTATTTCTTTTTTGCACAGAGTGATTGTATAAATGCCTAAATGGTTCATAGAACTTAACGAATAGTTCCTTTCTATTTACCAGTTGAAGTAGACGAGCAATTTTCAAATTAATATTCTATATAATTTGACACCCAACCCACCTTATGTTGATGGCAGTATTTTATCTCATAATCTTTCATAATTTAAGTAGCTACAACAATAAATTGAAAAGATGAACTAAATATCTCTGAGCATTTGTTTATTGAAATTCAGTCCTAAATATTATCCAGAATACTGGAAATAAAAATGTCATGGGATGCCTGCAGTTAGAATACAGACTGACAAAGATTTCTGCTTATGAGTTTTAAATCTTTCCTGATCTCTTGAAATTGTTTTTTGTCTTCCTATCTCCTATGTTTACTATAGCAGTCTCTATTGCTACAAAATTAATGTTGATATAAGCAAGTTGTTCTTTTTTCATATGAGTTTGTGTTGAAGGGTGGTTCTGTATTATTTTAAAGATAACTGTAAATTCGTATGAAAACCAAGGTACATTAAAGGTAGAAACATATTTTAGCTAGCTATTTTGTGGTATTCCATTATTATTATGGACTCCTTTAAAAATGGTGTATATTTTTTATAGTGACATTTTCATGAAATGCAGTTCTAAATACTATCTACTTTAATGTGTTTCTACATGCACTGGGTGTTACATATTCCATTGGCTTACATGTTAGGGCTGCATTAAATGGACACTCTGCGAGGTGGTGAAGGAGATAGGGTTCTAGATTTGGGAGATAAGAGCCCTAGCTTTTGATGAGACTCTGCTACTGTTTTGAGATGTTAGTCAAGTATTGTAATACTGGTTTTTCAGTTACCTGTCTACAAAATGTGAAAGCTAGGCTAAACAACTTCTAAAGTTGTGTCAAATTTTATAATTCTTCAGTAATTTTATTACTAAAAACTGATCAAATAATCAGAATATTAGAAGTGTTTAGAGTTCCAGATATCGCTTGACTTCCTTAGAAACCTTTCTTCTTGTTCATTTGCATCAGACTCAGTTATTATTAAAAGAAATTCTTCAAATGTCTTTTGCCTTTTGTTCTAAATTTATTTATTTCTTTTTTGCACAGAGTGATTGTATAAATGCCTAAATGGTTCATAGAACTTAACGAATAGTTCCTTTCTATTTACCAGTTGAAGTAGACGAGCAATTTTCAAATTAATATTCTATATAATTTGACACCCAACCCACCTTATGTTGATGGCAGTATTTTATCTCATAATCTTTCATAATTTAAGTAGCTACAACAATAAATTGAAAAGATGAACTAAATATCTCTGAGCATTTGTTTATTGAAATTCAGTCCTAAATATTATCCAGAATACTGGAAATAAAAATGTCATGGGATGCCTGCAGTTAGAATACAGACTGACAAAGATTTCTGCTTATGAGTTTTAAATCTTTCCTGATCTCTTGAAATTGTTTTTTGTCTTCCTATCTCCTATGTTTACTATAGCAGTCTCTATTGCTACAAAATTAATGTTGATATAAGCAAGTTGTTCTTTTTTCATATGAGTTTGTGTTGAAGGGTGGTTCTGTATTATTTTAAAGATAACTGTAAATTCGTATGAAAACCAAGGTACATTAAAGGTAGAAACATATTTTAGCTAGCTATTTTGTGGTATTCCATTATTATTATGGACTCCTTTAAAAATGGTGTATATTTTTTATAGTGACATTTTCATGAAATGCAGTTCTAAATACTATCTACTTTAATGTGTTTCTACATGCACTGGGTGTTACATATTCCATTGGCTTACATGTTAGGGCTGCATTAAATGGACACTCTGCAAGGTAGTGAAGGAGATAGGGTTCTAGATTTGGGAGATAAGAGCCCTAGCTTTTGATGAGACTCTGCTACTCTTTTGAGATGTTAGTCAAGTATTGTAATACTGGTTTTTCAGTTACCTGTCTACAAAATGTGAAAGCTAGGCTAAACAACTTCTAAAGTTGTGTCAAATTTTATAATTCTTCAGTAATTTTATTACTAAAAACTGATCAAATAATCAGAATATTAGAAGTGTTTAGAGTTCCATCAGATATTGGTAGAATATGTAATGGAATCTAAGTCAAGAATGATGGAAACACTTAACCCTAAAAACAATATTTTGTTGTTGTTCTGTCACTAAGTTGTGTCCAAATCTTTGTGACCCTGTGGACTACAGCACACCAGGCATCCCTGTCCTTCACTCTGTCCCAGAGGTTGCTCAAACTCATGTCCATTGAATCAGTGATGTCATCCAGCCATATACATTCTGCAATAATTCCATTCAAACACAGATTCAAATTATAGGAAGATTATATTGTAGTTTCACTTTTAAGTTCTGAGAAACACATATGCTGTCTTTATAGGTGAAAAATAATTTATTATGGTGCTAAAACTCTCCTTTCCTTTACTTACTGTTCTCCTTTACCAGAATTTTACTCATTGCCTTCTGATGGTATCTGACAACACAGAGACACTCTGTAATACACTCTCACCTGGAAGCCTGGAGACCTTGAAAGCACTTGATTTCACTAGGCCTCATTTCTCTCATTTGCTAAGATGAGGGAGTCAAATTGCATGACTTCTAATATCACTTTTAATCCTAGCCATTCATGATTTCAGGATCATGAACTATGTTCATTAGAAGTCTTTAAGAATAATATACAACCATGGAATTAATTGTAAACTATATGTATGTGTGTGTGTGCATGTGTGTGTATAAATCATCCCAAAGAACATAACCATCCCAAAGAAAAAGAAAAGCAAGAAGCAAAGTGGTTATCTGAGGAGGCCTTAGAAATAGCTGAAGAAAGAAGCAAAAAGCAAGAGAGAAAGGGAAGGATACATCCAACTAAATGCAGAGATCCAAAGAAAAGCAAGGAGAGACCAGAGGGACTTCTTCGATGAACTGTGCATAAAACTAGAAGAAAACAACAGAAAGGGAAAGAATACAGATCTCGTCAGGAAAATTGGAAATATCAAGGGAACATTTTTCGAGATGGTCACAATAAAGACAGAAACAGTAGAGACCTAGTAGATGCTGAAGAGATCAAAAAAAGATGGAAAGAATACACGAAAGAACTGTACAAAAAAGATCTTAATGAACCAAATAATTACAATGGTGTGATCAGCCATCCAGAGCCAGGCATTCTGAAGTGTGAAGTCAAGTGGGCCATAGGAAGAAGCACTGTTGTTAATAAAGCTAGTGGATACAATCTTATTCCAATAGAGCTATTCGAAACCCTAAAGGATGATGCCATCAAGGTGTTGCATTCAGTATGTCAGCAAATATGGAAGACCAATCAGTGGCCACAGGAATGGAAAAGGTAAAATCCTCATCCCAGTTCCCAAGAAGGATAGTATTAAAGAATATTTGAAGCCTCAGACAGTTGCACTCATCTCCCATGCTAGTAAGGTCATGCTTAAAATCTTACATGCTAGGCTTTAATATTATGCAAGCCAGGAACTTCCAGATGTTCGAGCTGGGTTTGGAAAAGGCAGAGGAGCAAGAGATCAAATTACCAACATTTGCTGGATCGTAGAGAAGCAAGGGGGGTCTAGAAAAACCTCTGTTTTTATTTCATTGACTACACTAAAGCTTTTATTTATTCTTAAGAGAGGGAGTCACTTGATTTCACTAGGCCTCATTTCTCTCATTTGCTAAGATGAGGGAGTCAAATTGCATGACTTCTAATATCACTTTTAATCCTAGCCATTCATGATTTCAGGATCATGAACTATGTTCATTAGAAGTCTTTAAGAATAATATACAACCATGGAATTAATTGTAAACTATATGTATGTGTGTGTGTGCATGTGTGTGTATAAATCATCCCAAAGAACATAACCATCCCAAAGAAAAAGAAAAGCAAGAAGCAAAGTGGTTATCTGAGGAGGCCTTAGAAATAGCTGAAGAAAGAAGCAAAAAACAAGAGAGAAAGGGAAGGATACATCCAACTAAATGCAGAGATCCAAAGAAAAGCAAGGAGAGACCAGAGGGACTTCTTCGATGAACTGTGCATAAAACTAGAAGAAAACAACAGAAAGGGAAAGAATACAGATCTCTTCAGGAAAATTGGAAATATCAAGGGAACATTTTTCGAGATGGTCACAATAAAGAC
Organism: Tragulus kanchil; assembly: GCA_022376925.1. Lineage (NCBI taxonomy): Eukaryota > Metazoa > Chordata > Mammalia > Artiodactyla > Tragulidae > Tragulus > Tragulus kanchil. Next base: position 76,120,608 of record JAIOJX010000030.1, read on the forward strand.
AGAAACAGTAGAGACCTAGTAGATGCTGAAGAGATCAAAAAAAGATGGAAAGAATACACGAAAGAACTGTACAAAAAAGATCTTAATGAACCAAATAATTACAATGGTGTGATCAGCCATCCAGAGCCAGGCATTCTGAAGTGTGAAGTCAAGTGGGCCATAGGAAGAAGCACTGTTGTTAATAAAGCTAGTGGATACAATCTTATTCCAATAGAGCTATTCGAAACCCTAAAGGATGATGCCATCAAGGTGTTGCATTCAGTATGTCAGCAAATATGGAAGACCAATCAGTGGCCACAGGAATGGAAAAGGTAAAATCCTCATCCCAGTTCCCAAGAAGGATAGTATTAAAGAATATTTGAAGCCTCAGACAGTTGCACTCATCTCCCATGCTAGTAAGGTCATGCTTAAAATCTTACATGCTAGGCTTTAATATTATGCAAGCCAGGAACTTCCAGATGTTCGAGCTGGGTTTGGAAAAGGCAGAGGAGCAAGAGATCAAATTACCAACATTTGCTGGATCGTAGAGAAGCAAGGGGGGTCTAGAAAAACCTCTGTTTTTATTTCATTGACTACACTAAAGCTTTTGACTGTGTAGTTCATAACAAACTGTGAGCAGCTCTTAAAGAGATGGGAATACCAGATCATCTTACCTGTCTCCTAAGAAAACTGTA
>JAIOJX010000030.1:76126281-76241281 GCA_022376925.1 Tragulus kanchil
ATTGAAGCTTATTACTATTAACCAGGGAATAACTGATAGTTTACCTTTCAAAAAATATTTAGATATTGCTCACTTTTCACTTCTAGGCTCTCCAAGCAGCAAGACAACTTCTCTTACAGCAGCAAACAAGTGGATTGAAATCTCCTAAGAGCGGTGATAAACAGAGACCACTACAGGTTAGTAAAATATTCCTATCCTTGAGGTCTTACCTTAAAAGGTGTTTGTAATAAGATGTGCAGACCCATTTGCATACATACAGAAAATTATTACACTTGCATATATGAATAATTTTAATTCAAAAAGAGGACTCATCTTCTTGAAAGAGAGAAAAAAAAATCTTCTACTAGCTTAGATTTCAAAAGTTCACGAAGTCACTTATTGGACAAATTATGTAACAACATTTGGTATATAAAGGCATTAAGATTTTTGTATGAAATTCTCTTGTGGAATTTTAATGAAATTTTATTTAGAAACAGGTTAAAATGTGAAATTTCTTCGTTAAAAACAAAGTCATGCTAAAATGTTAGGGAAGGAAACAAAGCAGTCTTAAGACAACCCTTCTGCAGTTGTATCCAAGTGACAAATGCAGAAAAGACCCAAGGTTGCCAAAAAAACTGTTTTAGTTTGCCAAGGAGCTATTGCTATTGCTACAGTTATAAAAACACATTCTGGAGTTTGTTGTCCTTATTCACTGTGTTTGTCCTGTGAAACTGATAGTATATATGTCTTTTAAAGTAACTTTTTGCCACAAATATAACCATTAGTTTATAGAGCCTTAACCAAAATATATAGAAAATTAGGGGGAAAAATGTTTTTAGAAGGTATTTTTGAAATGTTTGGAAGGTAGAATCTGGAATTGCATAAAACATTGTTCAAAATGTTTATCAGTTGTGTTGAAAGATAAGCAATGTTTTTTCCTTTTGAATCATGGGTTATATACATGTCTATTAAGGCAAGCTTAGTTTTGTTTTTAAGTCAACGTCGTTCTTATTGCTTTATTTTAACAAAATAATCTTGAAAAAAAATTTTATGGCCTATCTGTCTGTTTTCATTTTCAGGTTTGCCCTCAGATGCTAGTAACTAATTTTTACAGGTTGCCCTTCTAAAGCTTAGTTTGTGTGACAGAATTATTGGCTACTGATCTACATAATCCAAAAGCTACTCATTACCTAAAAATTGAATTAAATGCATAATCCCTATTCAAATGTTAGATGAGAATATATCTTCTTGGGAACAAACCCATTTTGGGGGATTGGGTGGAAAGAAAGGGATCCTGGGGTTTGGGGAATGTGATGTACTGAGGTCTGCCATGATTGCAAATGAAAGTTATGTTAAGTCAGCCTAAGTTTAAGATTCATTTCAATTTTTTTCTCTTGTTAAATGGATTTCACATTCTTCTGATTTAACTAGTAATTCTGTAGTGACAAACTTTGCTCACTCCCAGGTAAGCTCCTAAGTAATTATGGTTTTTGAAGTATTTCCATCAAATTATCTGATTCCATGACAGCCCCTTTACATGACAGAGAAATTTACATAGAAGTCACAGAAAATAGCAAATGAAATGTTTATCCTTACTATGGCTTCAGAATGAGAATTTTGCTTTCTTGTTGGTATAACAAAGGAGACTAAGATACTGGTAAAATGAGCCAAAGGTAGAAAAGTTGATTGTTTCACATATCTGAAAAATACTATATATCGTCCCAATTCTGTTTTTATCATATTTCTTCACAAAATAAATGAAATCCTGAGTTGTTCCTCTCTGAATCTAAGTCCAGTGGAAGTTTCTTTATTGTTGGTTATCACAGTATCTTTGGAAAGAATGGCTAGGCTTCACTTTTTCTACTTTGTTTTTTGTCGTTGTATTGGAAGGCAAAATGTGGTGCTTTATTGAACTGAAATATATGTAATTTTTTCTCGGAAAACACACAAACACATATAATGTGGAAATAAATATTAATGCCTCTAAAATAAGAAATTATTGTTCATGTACCAAATGCTGTTTAAATACCATTTTAAATAGAGTTCCACAATTAAATTATCGCCCAAGAGTGATTAATAGTATTATAAATATCTTTTAACAATTTTAGTTGCTAACCATTACCACAGGTTTTCATTGTGTCACTTATATTTAGTGTTTTGTGATTCATGTTATAAAGACTACATATCCATTGTACCTATGATAAAACTCTAGCAGTTTATTATTACTTTATAATTTTAGTGGTTTCTCATGCCAGAATGCCATAGGAATGAAGAGTCAGTTGTTTTTTATGAATAATAATTTAGAACTAATGAATGAAGATGTATTTTTTCACCAAAGTATATGCTGCAATTAATATGAGTCTACAATTCTAGTATTTCATAGTACTTGATAAGTTCAGCAACTGGAAACATGCTGGCATTGTATTAAAAGTCTAATAAAAGCCTGATGCCATTTTATACTAGCTTACAGGGTATCAAAAGGAGATATTAGGTAATGTTTGTCTTTGCATCTGCAAATGCTATTTAATGTGAGTTGTGCTGTTCACCACTTATGTTAAAAAGGGTATACTATTTTGTTAAAATTTTAAACATTTAATATGGAAGTAATACTTCTATGTTTAAAAAAAGGGTATAACTTTTTTTTGTTAAAAATTTTATTAATATACAAAATAGCAAATGAAATGTTTATCCTTACTATGGCTTCAGAATGAGAATTTTGCTTTCTTGTTGGTATAACAAAGGAGACTAAGATACTGGTAAAATGAGCCAAAGGTAGAAAAGTTGATTGTTTCACATATCTGAAAAATACTATATATCGTCCCAATTCTGTTTTTATCATATTTCTTCACAAAATAAATGAAATCCTGAGTTGTTTCTCTCTGAATCTAAGTCCAGTGGAAGTTTCTTTATTGTTGGTTATCACAGTATCTTTGGAAAGAATGGCTAGGCTTCACTTTTTCTACTTTGTTTTTTGTCGTTGTATTGGAAGGCAAAATGTGGTGCTTTATTGAACTGAAATATATGTAATTTTTTCTCGGAAAACACACAAACACATATAATGTGGAAATAAATATTAATGCCTCTAAAATAAGAAATTATTGTTCATGTACCAAATGCTGTTTAAATACCATTTTAAATAGAGTTCCACAATTAAATTATCGCCCAAGAGTGATTAATAGTATTATAAATATCTTTTAACAATTTTAGTTGCTAACCATTACCACAGGTTTTCATTGTGTCACTTATATTTAGTGTTTTGTGATTCATGTTATAAAGACTACATATCCATTGTACCTATGATAAAACTCTAGCAGTTTATTATTACTTTATAATTTTAGTGGTTTCTCATGCCAGAATGCCATAGGAATGAAGAGTCAGTTGTTTTTTATGAATAATAATTTAGAACTAATGAATGAAGATGTATTTTTTCACCAAAGTATATGCTGCAATTAATATGAGTCTACAATTCTAGTATTTCATAGTACTTGATAAGTTCAGCAACTGGAAACATGCTGGCATTGTATTAAAAGTCTAATAAAAGCCTGATGCCATTTTATACTAGCTTACAGGGTATCAAAAGGAGATATTAGGTAATGTTTGTCTTTGCATCTGCAAATGCTATTTAATGTGAGTTGTGCTGTTCACCACTTATGTTAAAAAAAAAAGGGTATACTATTTTTTGTTAAAAATTTTAAACATTTAATATGGAAGTAATACTTCTATGATTCTCTCACAGCCTACTTTTTTTTCTTCTTAACTAAGAGTTTAACCAACGTTTCATAAGAGAGTTGCTATAAATTATCTTTTAGGATTAAAAAAATGATAATTGAAAATGTTTCAAAATCTGTACTTCAAGGAAAAGTAATTGGCGTTAATAATAGATATTTATGGCTTTTACTTTATCAGGCATAACATATTTTTAGAAGACCAAAAGAGATATGTGGTTTTTATTTTAAGATATAGTTTTGGTGGAGAACAATTTTATAACATTTGAAAGAAAATACAGATTAAAAAAATCTGTTTTAATGGCTCAAGTCACAAGAACAATATTTGGTTGCTTTGTTAACATTCAACTGAATTTCTTTTAAATGTCTGAAAGTGGTGGCCAGATTTGAAGTGTGACATGGTAGAGAAAATATTTCTAGCAAACTAGTATTTATCTTCTGTTATTTTTCCATTTACACTTTTTTTCAGGTGTTCATGCTAAAGATGGCGTAGATATTAGCATATCTAATGCAACATGAAAGAATAAAATCACATCTGACAAGTTTGAGTACTGATTGTAATAGTGATTTCACTTTCATGTATAGATATCTGAATATATGTATTTGAAACATGTTTACATATTCTGTTCATTATATGAAACAGCAATTGAATAGATCCAATCAGTAGGTACATTGATAAATGACATATTGATGAATAATATATAAAGATTGTGATACAAATGGGAGCTGATATTAACCTAAGAATTACCAGATATTTCTTCTTTATGATCTTACTGTGTCTCACAGAAAAGCATAAACTAAGAGCTGAAGGCAGCCTCTCATTTTGTTTTATTTATCTATATTTACTCCTTACATTTCTAGACTTTCTGTACTCATTGTGTTCCATAATGAGAAAAATCAGCCAAAGGAGAGTAGATGATGCGTTCAGTTTTGTGAAACTAATTTCCAGATTAATTCTTAAAAAGTAAAACGACACACACTTATGTGCACACAAACACACCTGAATATACACACATGCACACTTCCATAATCTTTAACTTAAAAAAAAATTTGTGAAATACATTATCAATTTTCTAGCCTATGACAAATCGACTTAATTTAGTTTAGGTATGAAAATTGGTCGCATTATTGTTCTTGTTACATTTACAGCCATGAGACAGACTTGTGGTTCTTCAACAGCTGTGCAGAGCAGAGACGTAAATTTAAGGTAAATGCCATTGCTTTGCTATCTTAGATGAATATTAGTATATAGCACTGTAATCACTTCCTTCATTGTAGGTTAATATCTAATAAAGGTTTCTCTTTCCCAATAGGTCATTTAAATTTTTTGTAATTCTGTGCTAAATAGTTCAAGAATGGAATAGTAAAAGGTAAAAGTGAATTAAACCTATCAATCTAATTCTGACTCTGCTGCAAATTAGTTGTATGAGTTTGAGGGGGTCGCTCAGTATCCTGAAAAGAAAGACATTGGGCTGCCTGATAAGCAAAGTATAATATTCTATGGTTAAAAATTTATTTTACTTTTTTTTGGACTAAGTAACAGGCATCTTAATTTTTTAGGATTAGTTGTATCTTGTTGGATATTGGCTTATTCAGTAAGAAGTATGCTTGTGTAGTTGTTTGTTTTCAGTTACAAAGCATTTTGTTAATACACTATAGCCAAATAATGCTTTGGAATCAAAGTATCAAATCTCATATGTATGAAAATCGTGTTGTAAGTGTCCTTTTTTATAATATCTTAGGAAGCTTTATTTAATTCCTTGAAATAGTTTTATAAATTACTTTTAGGAAATACCTAAGCTATACAAGGAGTTATTTTTACCATGTAAAGTAGTTTATTTGCTTAATAAACTACATTAAGTATGCTATAATATACAATTGGACAAATTTCTGCCATCCTCTGCTTCACTCCAAATTGTTGAAGGAAGCATTGGCCAACAAAACAAGAAATTCTGCAGTGAACTAATCAGTATTCTGACATTTCATATTCCAGGGGAAAAAAAATAAAAAGAATAAAATGTACAAATAATAAAATATTTATCCTGGATTAGAATACTAACTCTGTTAGTTACAGAGTTGAACACTGATAAATATGTTTTAGGAAATCATTACAGTCCATTCATTCACTGCTAAAGAATGAAGTTAAATATTTCCCTCCAAAATTAGTTTTTGACTTCTCGTTATAAGACTTATAGAGAAGATACTTCCAAATACTGAAAGCAACATAAGCAAGAAATTTGTGATATGAGTTTAAGTAGGATCACCTACTGTGATGCAGAAAACTTAGAAAGAACTTTTAAAAGGTGGGTGTTTTTTTGCTATCTATATTTTCTGCATATTAAAAATAATAATATATTTTATATCATAAATTAAAAAAAAAGTTTCATTTAAAAATCTACTGTGAAGGACAGATTGTGCTTTGTTTGGTCCTGATTTTCCCATTCTAGTAAAGAACATTTTTTAAAATGCAGTATGAAATAGACAGTCTTGTAAATATATTATAGAACAGAATATTTCTTAAAATATTGTGATATTGCCACCTGTGGCCAGATGCACAAGGCTAACACTCTGTAGAGGAGGGTCTGAGACCTCCAGTCCACTGTTGCTAAGTGCACTTGGATGAAAAACAGAATTACCTATTCATGGCATGGAGAACAAAGAACATGTGTTTTGGAGTCTGAAGCCTATCTTTGCTCTCAATTAGTAAGACTTTGGGTGGAGTAATTTAATCTCTTGAAGCCTGTTTGTTTAACTCTAAAATAGGAATAACCTTACTCACTTTGCAAGATTGTTGTAAAGACTGAAGATAATGTTAAAGTAACAAGCAGATATCATTGCACTTGTACTGAATTAGTAAATAATTTTTATCAGCTCCAGGAAATTTGCATTTAATCCAACATTATGATAAACATTATAGAACATGTTACATTTTATGTGGTCATAATTGTCACAGTTCAGTATTTAATATGATATAAAGTGTGTCTATAAGAAAGCAACAGGGGGTGTTTCAGGTACTGATCAGAGTGTGTCTGCTTCCTGTAGACCTGTGTAGCACGTGTGTGCCACACTTACCACACATAAGCTCAGGTTTTAGTGTTGGTCTTCCCTGCTAGACTGCAAGCTCTAATACAGCAGGAATCCTGCATGTCCTGATTATCTCCAGTGCCTAGTGAATAAGAGAGCTCAATAAATACCTGCTGGAAAAATGGATGTGGGTAGGTTGAGCTGAATGGAGAGGAGGAGGTTGGAAGTGGGAAAACTTTCATCCATTTAGTGAAAACTGAGTATCATGTGTAATATCATCAGGTACTTATGATTTGGTTGAGGAGACAGTAAGCATTTCACACAAGTATCAGGTCACAGTGGATGTGCTACAGGTACCAGAAAGTGCTATAAATATTTTATTTTATCTTACTCTATTGAGTGTAGTTGAATTACAATATATATTGTAATATAATAGATTGTAATTACAATAGATTTTGATGTACAACATAGTAATTTGATTTTTATAGATTACACACCATATAAAGTTATTATAAAGTATAGACAATATTTCCTGTGCTGTGCATTACATCCTTGGAACTTATAGATGACATGCTTATTTTATAACTGGTAATTTGTACCTCTTAATCCCCTTCACCTATTTTGTATCTCATTCCACCCCTCTCCCCTCTGGTAATCAGTAATTTGTTCTTTGTATGTGTGAGTCTGTTTCTGATTTGTTATATTTATTTGTTTTGTTTTTTAGATTCCACATATAAGTGAGAGTATTCAGTACTTGTCTTTCTTTGTCTGACTTATTTCACTAAACATAATATCCTCCAGGCTTCCCCGGTGGTGCTGGTCATAAAGAAACTTCACAGTACAGGACATGTAAGAGGCATGGATCTGATCCCTGTGTCAGGAAGATTCCCTGGAGGAGGGTATGACAAGCAACTCCAGTGTTCTTGCCTGGAGAATCCCATGGATAGAGCAGCCTGGCAGGCTACAGTCCAAAGGGCTGCAAAGAGTTGGACATGACTGAAGTGAGTTAGCATGCAAAATACCCTCCAGGTCCATACATGTTGTCACAAATGGCAAAATTTCATTCCTTACATATTAAATTGATCCATTCATCTGTTGATGGACACTTAAATTATTTCTGTAGCTTAATTATTATAAGTAATCCTGCTATGAACATTGGGGTGTATAAGTCCTTTTGAATTCATGTTTTCATTTATTTTTTTAAAAATAAATACCCAGGAATGGACTTGCTGAATTGTATGGTAGTTCTATTTTTAATTTTTTGAGGAATCTCTGTATTGTTTTCCATAATGGGATAAACATTCCTTCTGATCATGTATGAGGATTGCCTTTTCTCCACTGACAAGTGGAAGATGGAATCTCATTGTGGTTTTCTTTCCCTGATGATTAGTTATTTTGAGTCTATTTAGCATTTTAAAAAGAAAATTATTAATTCAGGCTCAGGTAATCAGTGAAGGGTTTGTAGAGAGGTAGCATCTATGTCCTGTCAATCCTAAAGGAAATCAACCCTGAGTATTCATCAGAAGGACTGAAGCTTCAGTACTTTGACCCTCTAATGCAACAAGCTGACTCAAGGGAAAAGACTCTAATGCTAGGAAAGATTGAAGGCAAAAGAAGAGGGTGACAGAGGATGAGATGGTTAGATAGTATCACTAACTTAAGGGACATGGATTTGAGCAAACTTTGGGAGATAGTGAAGGACATAGAAACCTCCATTGCAGTCCATGGGGTCACAAAGAGGTGGACATGACTTAGTAACTGAAAAGCAACAACAAGCATCTATGTTAGGCTTAAAGAAAGAGAATTTGGTAGAGACAATAAAGGGAAATTTTTGATGGAGAAATTTTCAAAAGATATCATCAAAGATGTAGAGATAGGAAACTGTGAGGTCTCATTAGGCAAGAGTAAGTATTCAAAAGTTTGCTTTGGTCAGCATAGAGAGTTACACTAAAGGAAAGATGAATGAATCGGAGGACTAGAAAATATACACTGCAGGTTGTATAGAGCCTGAAAGATCAAGCTAATGAGTCTGTACGGTTTAGATAGCAGATGTTGTTAATGGTTTTTGATAGGGATATGATATAACGAAAGCAGTGTTTTCATGAAGATCTAATCAACAGTGGTGTGCCTGGAGGGTGATTTAAGTAAAGGGAATTTAAGAGATCTGGAATAAGGTACTCTTTTAAAAGTTATTGAGACTGGTATAACATGAAATGAGCTTTAGAGCTGAATTTGAGGTGATGGCATGAAAATAAACTGAAATAGCAAGGTTTTATACCATTAGGAAAAGTTTGGCAGATAAGTCAGACTTAGATAAATGTCTGTACAGTAATCCAGAAGTCATAGATGAATCCATAGAAGTGAACGTTTCTGAAAAAAAGTAACCTACAAAGAGGAGCTCATGAACATGAGTGTTTTTAAAGCAAGAGGAAAAAGCAAAATAAAGAGCGGAAAAGAAGAATCAAGCTATCTTGTGCTGTGTTGAGTAAGGTTAAGGAAAGGGAGCATTTTTTAAAAAGTGGAGCGTATCTTGTCAACCACATCGGACAATGGCCATAAGGATGAGCATTTTCATTCTTTTTTTTTTTTAATCATTTGCCAGTAACTCAAGATCAGCATAGTGAAAGCCATATATGAGAAGCCCACAGCGAACATTATCCTCAATGGTGAGAAACTCAAAGCATTCCCTCTAAGATCAGGAACAAGACAAGGGTGTCCACTTTCACCACTCTTATTCAACATAGTCCTGGAAGTTCTAGCAACAGCAATAAGAGAAGAGAAAGAAATCAAAGGAATGCAGATTGGAAAAGAAGAAGTCAAACTCTCTCTATTTGCAGATGACATGATATTATATATAGAAAATCCCAAAGACTCTATTACAAAACTACTAGAGTTAATCAGCGAATTCAGCAAAGTCGCAGGATACAAAAGCAATATACAGAAATCACTGGCATTCCTATACACAAACAATGAAAAATCAGAAAACGAAATTAAAGAGGCAATCCCCTTCACCATTGCAACCAAAAGAATCAAATATCTAGGAATAAACCTACACAAAGAAACAAAAGAACTGTACACAGAAAATTACAAGACACTCATGAGAGAAATTAAAGAAGACTTAAACAGATGGAGAAATATTCCATGTTCCTGGGTCGGAAGAATCAACATTGTGAAAATGACCATACTACCAAATATCCTCTTTAGATTCAATGCAATCCCTAATCAAACTTCCAATAACTTCTTACAAACCAAAGAGGGTGATTTAAGTAAAGGGAATTTAAGAGATCTGGAATAAGGTACTCTTTTAAAAGTTATTGAGACTGGTATAACATGAAATGAGCTTTAGAGCTGAATTTGAGGTGATGGCATGAAAATAAACTGAAATAGCAAGGTTTTATACCATTAGGAAAAGTTTGGCAGATAAGTCAGACTTAGATAAATGTCTGTACAGTAATCCAGAAGTCATAGATGAATCCATAGAAGTGAACGTTTCTGAAAAAAAGTAACCTACAAAGAGGAGCTCATGAACATGAGTGTTTTTAAAGCAAGAGGAAAAAGCAAAATAAAGAGCGGAAAAGAAGAATCAAGCTATCTTGTGCTGTGTTGAGTAAGGTTAAGGAAAGGGAGCATTTTTAAAATGTGGAGCGTATCTTGTCAACCACATCGGACAATGGCCATAAGGATGAGCATTTTCATTCTTTTTTTTTTTTTTTTTTAATCATTTGCCAGTAACTCAAGATCAGCATAGTGAAAGCCATATATGAGAAGCCCACAGCGAACATTATCCTCAATGGTGAGAAACTCAAAGCATTCCCTCTAAGATCAGGAACAAGACAAGGGTGTCCACTTTCACCACTCTTATTCAACATAGTCCTGGAAGTTCTAGCAACAGCAATAAGAGAAGAGAAAGAAATCAAAGGAATGCAGATTGGAAAAGAAGAAGTCAAACTCTCTCTATTTGCAGATGACATGATATTATATATAGAAAATCCCAAAGACTCTATTACAAAACTACTAGAGTTAATCAGCGAATTCAGCAAAGTCGCAGGATACAAAAGCAATATACAGAAATCACTGGCATTCCTATACACAAACAATGAAAAATCAGAAAACGAAATTAAAGAGGCAATCCCCTTCACCATCGCAACCAAAAGAATCAAATATCTAGGAATAAACCTACACAAAGAAACAAAAGAACTGTACACAGAAAATTACAAGACACTCATGAGAGACATTAAAGAAGACTTAAACAGATGGAGAAATATTCCATGTTCCTGGGTCGGAAGAATCAACATTGTGAAAATGACCATACTACCAAATGTCATCTATAGATTCAATGTGATCCCTATCAAACTTCCAATAACTTCTTCACAGAACTAGACCAATGAATAACACAGTTCATATGGAAACACAAAAGACCTCAAAGAGCCAAAGCAATCCTTAGGAAGAAGAATGGAGCTGGAGGGATCAGCCTCCCCAACTTCAGACTCTACTACAAAGCAACAGTCCTTAAGACAGTATGGTACTGGCACAAAAACAGAAATATCGACCAATGGAACAAGATGGAGAACCCAGAGATAAAGCCACACACCTATGGGTACCTTATTTTTGACAAAGGAGGCGAACATATAAAATGGGACAAAGACAGCCTCTTCAACAAATGGTGCTGGGAAAATTGGACAGCTACATCCAAAAAAAATGAAGTTGGAACATTCCTTGACACCATGCACAAAGATCAACTCAAAATTGATTAAAGACCTAAATGTAAGACCAGAAACCATCAAACTCTTAGAGGAGAATATAGGCAAAACCCTCAAGGACATCAATCAAAGCAAGATCTTCTCTGACCCACCTACTAGAATAGCGGAACTCAAAAGACAAATGAACATGTGGGACCTAATGAAACTTAAAAGCTTTTGTACAGCTAAAGAAATTACAAAAAAGCTGAACAGACAGCCCACAGAGTGGGAGAAAATCATAGCAAATGAAACAACAGACAAAGAATTCATCTCCAAAATCTACAAGCAACTCAGACAACTTTGCACTGGAAAAACGAACAATTCAATCAAAAAATGGGAAAAGGACCTAAACAGACACCTCTCCAACGATGACATACAGATGGCCCAAAACGTGAAGACATACAGACGTGATGACATACAGATGGCCCAAAGCATGAAACGATACTCAACTTCACTAATAATTAGAGAAATGCCAATCAAAACTACAATGAGATATCACCTCACACCCGTCAGAATGGCCATCATCCACAAATTGACAGACAATAAATGCTGGAGAGGGTGCAGAGAAAAGGGAACACTCCTGCATTGCTGGTGGGAGTGTAAATTGATACAGCCTCTATGGAAGACAGTCTGGAGATTTCTTAAAAAACTAAAAATAGAAGCACCATACAACCCAGCAATCCCACTCTTAGGCTTCTACCCTTTTGAAATCAAATCTGAAAGAAGCACCTGTACCCCAGTGTTCATTGTAGCTCTCTATACAATAGCTAGAACATGGAAGTGACCTACATGTCCATCGATGAACGAATGGATCCAAAAGCTCTGGTACATATATACAATGGAATACTACACAGCTATAAAGAGAAATGCAGAAGAGTCAGCCCTAATGAGGTGACTGGATCTAGAACGTATCATCAAAAGTGAAGTCAGTCAGAAAGAGAAGGACAAATACAGTATATTAACACATATATATGGGAATCTAGTAGGATGGTGATGATGGCACATGCAGTGAAGCGACAGAAAGACAGACATGGACAGTGGACATATGGACATTGTGGGGAAGGAACAGTGGGTGAGAGGCGTAAAGGAAGTAGCATGAAGGCCTGTACTATCATAAGTGAAGAAAATAGCTCTAGTCATTGCTCTGTGAGAAAAGGGGATCCTTCAGGGGTGCTGTGTGATGGTCGGGAGGGGTGGGAAGGGGGGGATATACATATGACTAATCTGGGAACATACATATCTGTAAACAAAAAAACTCTGTAAAAGTTAAAAGTAAAATAAAGGTTTAAAAAAAAATTAAAATAAAATAAAAAAAGAAAAAAAAAAGATCAGCAATACTAATTTTATGTGTAATGAATAGAAAAAAAATTACTTTAATGTAAATGTTAAACAGAATATAGATAATAAATATACTTTCACTTCTCTGCTGTGTCTCTAGTCATATAAACAAACATATATTTCATATATAATACTGAGTTCCCATAAATTAAATTTGGGAGAATACTGCTTTCTAGGAGGTCACATTTCTCTTTTCTTAACTATCCAAGCAGTTGTCAATTTCTGTAATCCATTAGGATTTTAAGTATATATTCCTTGACTTCTCTACCTTAACATAATGCTGGAGAGGGTGCAGAGAAAAGGGAACACTCCTGCATTGCTGGTGGGAGTGTAAATTGATACAGCCTCTATGGAAGACAGTCTGGAGATTTCTTAAAAAACTAAAAATAGAAGCACCATACAACCCAGCAATCCCACTCTTAGGCTTCTACCCTTTTGAAATCAAATCTGAAAGAAGCACCTGTACCCCAGTGTTCATTGTAGCTCTCTATACAATAGCTAGAACATGGAAGTGACCTACATGTCCATCGATGAACGAATGGATCCAAAAGCTCTGGTACATATATACAATGGAATACTACACAGCTATAAAGAGAAATGCAGAAGAGTCAGCCCTAATGAGGTGACTGGATCTAGAACGTATCATCAAAAGTGAAGTCAGTCAGAAAGAGAAGGACAAATACAGTATATTAACACATATATATGGGAATCTAGTAGGATGGTGATGATGGCACATGCAGTGAAGCGACAGAAAGACAGACATGGACAGTGGACATATGGACATTGTGGGGAAGGAACAGTGGGTGAGAGGCGTAAAGGAAGTAGCATGAAGGCCTGTACTATCATAAGTGAAGAAAATAGCTCTAGTCATTGCTCTGTGAGAAAAGGGGATCCTTCAGGGGTGCTGTGTGATGGTCGGGAGGGGTGGGAAGGGGGGGATATACATATGACTAATCTGGGAACATACATATCTGTAAACAAAAAAACTCTGTAAAAGTTAAAAGTAAAATAAAGGTTTAAAAAAAAAATTAAAATAAAATAAAAAAAGAAAAAAAAAAGATCAGCAATACTAATTTTATGTGTAATGAATAGAAAAAAAATTACTTTAATGTAAATGTTAAACAGAATATAGATAATAAATATACTTTCACTTCTCTGCTGTGTCTCTAGTCATATAAACAAACATATATTTCATATATAATACTGAGTTCCCATAAATTAAATTTGGGAGAATACTGCTTTCTAGGAGGTCACATTTTCTCTTTTCTTAACTATCCAAGCAGTTGTCAATTTCTGTAATCCATTAGGATTTTAAGTATATATTCCCTTGACTTCTCTACCTTAACTTAAGTAAGAGGAAGAAAGAAATAGAACATTAATATTGTTAAGGGAGCTCTCCATAGGATTTAAGACTTAGGCTGTGAGTTTTACCTAAGGTATTTGGAGGTGTTGTACAAGCTAAATTGAATGACAAAGTGAGGAACAGTAGCAGTACATGATTGAAGACAGTGAAATTATTTTAAAATTCACTTACATTTAAGATTCATTGTGTTTCCTCTATCAATTCTATTCATTTCTATAATCCTGCATTCTCCATTTCTACTTGGTTTTCTTAACATTTCTCTGCTACCTTCATCTTTTGCATTATAGGTTTTCTTCCTTTACCATTCTATCCTTTTCTCTCATCATGGAATCTTGTATATTTTACTTAATCTCTGTCCCTTCAATCTCCATTTTGAGAAACTAATAACTTTAAATGCCTGTAATTATTAGGCATTTGAATGGCTAAAAGGTATTCTAACAATCATTTTATTAACAAAATAGTGAAGCTATGTGACTTCTTCAAATCCAGTTCCAACATTTTAGTTCTTATCTTGCCTCAAGAATAGTTTAGTTTATGCTATTTTAAGTTGTAGTTTCAGTATGAAAGCAGCTTGACCCTTGACTATCTCAGATACTTAGGAGAACCTGCTCTTACTGATGACATTTATAGATGGCTCTTTCAAAGTCAATCATCAGGTTGGTTTTATCCTGCATTCTTTAAATTCTTTTGCCAGATTTCCCAGAAAACTCATTAAAGGAATTCAAACTAGAATTGCTTGAAATGATTGTACTAAATGGGTGGATTTTCTAAACAAATCTTAGGGTGTGCTGATCATGATTGTTTTAATAACAGTGAATTTGGAAGCACAGCATTTGAAATGATCAACGTGTAATGAAGTATTCTTTCAAAAATATTTAAGTTTCCTTGTCTTAATATGAAAAGTATATAAGTTCATTAAAAATCTAATCATGATTTTTAAGTTAAATTATGGTTGGTCAGTAAGTTGCTTTTCCCAAAGGCACTTAATAAATTATAATAAATTGCTATTCTGTAGTAGGCTTTTAAGATGAAAATGATGTTCTCTGATTAGATGAGGATGAAACCACTCATGAGAGCTAATTATAGTAGACCCTTGATATTCTCAAGGTATGCAACCTGAGATCTTCATGAACCTTCAAATTCAAGAAATTTCCAGTTCAAAAATACAAGAGGTCTGAGCAGTCTTTCTTCCAAGGACTGTCCTTATTCTGAATCAAGTTACCAGCATCACGTACACAATATCACATAAATTAAAGTTCCAACTTTCAGTGAAGTTTACCTCTTGATTAATGTCAATTTTTTCTAATGAAACTTTTTTTTTTTTTCATATCACAGATTTTTATACATAAGTGAGAACAGGTAGAGAACAGTAAAGCTGTATTTACAATAGAAGACTCTGTAAGATAGATAAGTTAATGTGTGTGAGAAGTCAGCAATCTAAAGACTGCATCAGCCCCTTGCATTCTTAGTTTAGTTTCGTGACTTGACAAATTTCTCAGGTGTAATGTCTTGGAACTTTGAGGTAATTGGAAAATAACATCAATCCTCAACATCTGAGCATTTTAAGATCTTAGAATCTAACATCAATGAGGAAAGTCTAAAATGTACACAGAAGTCCCCTCTCCTTTCTCTGCTGGTGTTTCATTTGAAAAATTGAGTCACTCAATATTAGTGTTACTATCTTCCTCCTTGTTACTTGTAAATATCCAGTGACATCAGTAGATAGCCTGGGGTATTCCTTCAGAGTAAAAGTTGCCTGGCATGTTGTCAAAAGACATAAGGGAAGGTTGTGTCTTGGGTATGAAGAGACCTCATAGAAGTTCAGTAATAAGTAGAGGTTTTATTTTAATTACCATTGATCATTGATGGGTTTGACCTAGGCATTTTGAACCTGGTGTTTTATCCCTCAAATTAGGGAGACTGTTTAGATTCAGTTCACAGTTGAAGGTCTTGAATCACATCCAGCTTGGCTAAACATATTTGATGGCTATGTTAAAAGAAAGGATTTGTTTGATCATACTGACTTTTATCGTTTTGTTTTCATAGACATAAAACCTGTAGCATCTAGTAGTTAAGCAATTTGGTAATACAAAATAGACAGTTCCTTTACAGAGTATATAAATTCTTACGCTTCTAGTGCTAACACTTGCATTGCTGTAAAAGCTGCCACCTTGATATCTTCTACTGCAAGTGCTACTGCACATTCTCAAGTGACAAACAAAGGAACACACTGAACATTATGATGTGCTGTTATGAGAAGAATCTGTTGTCTCATTGAAAACTGGAGTAAATTCTTCAATAAAATGTCCTTGTAAAAACAAAAACACAAAGGAGAAAACATTCTCTCCACTCCAACTTCTTCCTGTAGACCCAAGCATGTAATAGACATTTAAAACATAGTCATTAGTGACTAAAATATGATTAGAGGTCTAGTTTCTCAAAAATGTTGGCCTCACTTGAAGTTTCTGTTTTATTCCAGGAGAACTTTATTTTCTTTAATCAATGACCATTGCCACTCATCTTCATAGTCTTAGAGTTCGCTTTGGTTAACGATAGTTTGTAAATCTAAGAAATTATTTGAAAATCTTCTTCAAATGGAGAATCTTGAGTTCACTCAAGAACATTGAGTTAAAATATGAGGGGATGAGATCTTAGGAAATCAAAATATTTTAAATTCTCTTTAGAGATTCTAGTATAGCTCGTCTACAGAGTAGTCTGTGGGTACCCTGCAGCTCTTCTGCAGTACAGAAGTGGTGCCCTAGAATAAAAAGTATAGAGTCTGAAATCTCATAAGTCTGTGTCATTTTTCCTCTGAGACACTTGGTTTTCCAACCTGCACAATGAAGTACTGGTTGCACTATTGATAGCTCAGTGTCCATCCAGATTCTATAGTCGTTTAATCTCAGTTCTGTGTTTTGTTTGTTTTTTATATATGCCTTTATATATGAGCTAACTAAGAAGAAATCCTTGAATGATTTAGTGATGTACCTCTCTCTGTTCATTCTTTCCAGGGGGCATTTTCAGCAATATTGTGAGAATTTTTATATAAAAGCATAAGATCTTATCTTTGATTTTTTAAAATAGTATCTGCTTTCTAAAGTCCTTAGTATATATTTCCTATGCTCGACTCCCTTTAGATATTAGAAACCTTAGAAAAAAGCTTAAGTAGTCATGTCCTGAAGATAGTTTTATCTGGGGCCAGTGGTTTCCTGACTTTTATCGTTTTGTTTTCATAGACATAAAACCTGTAGCATCTAGTAGTTAAGCAATTTGGTAATACAAAATAGACAGTTCCTTTACAGAGTATATAAATTCTTACGCTTCTAGTGCTAACACTTGCATTGCTGTAAAAGCTGCCACCTTGATATCTTCTACTGCAAGTGCTACTGCACATTCTCAAGTGACAAACAAAGGAACACACTGAACATTATGATGTGCTGTTATGAGAAGAATCTGTTGTCTCATTGAAAACTGGAGTAAATTCTTCAATAAAATGTCCTTGTAAAAACAAAAACACAAAGGAGAAAACATTCTCTCCACTCCAACTTCTTCCTGTAGACCCAAGCATGTAATAGACATTTAAAACATAGTCATTAGTGACTAAAATATGATTAGAGGTCTAGTTTCTCAAAAATGTTGGCCTCACTTGAAGTTTCTGTTTTATTCCAGGAGAACTTTATTTTCTTTAATCAATGACCATTGCCACTCATCTTCATAGTCTTAGAGTTCGCTTTGGTTAACGATAGTTTGTAAATCTAAGAAATTATTTGAAAATCTTCTTCAAATGGAGAATCTTGAGTTCACTCAAGAACATTGAGTTAAAATATGAGGGGATGAGATCTTAGGAAATCAAAATATTTTAAATTCTCTTTAGAGATTCTAGTATAGCTCGTCTACAGAGTAGTCTGTGGGTACCCTGCAGCTCTTCTGCAGTACAGAAGTGGTGCCCTAGAATAAAAAGTATAGAGTCTGAAATCTCATAAGTCTGTGTCATTTTTCCTCTGAGACACTTGGTTTTCCAACCTGCACAATGAAGTACTGGTTGCACTATTGATAGCTCAGTGTCCATCCAGATTCTATAGTCGTTTAATCTCAGTTCTGTGTTTTGTTTGTTTTTTATATATGCCTTTATATATGAGCTAACTAAGAAGAAATCCTTGAATGATTTAGTGATGTACCTCTCTCTGTTCATTCTTTCCAGGGGGCATTTTCAGCAATATTGTGAGAATTTTTATATAAAAGCATAAGATCTTATCTTTGATTTTTTAAAATAGTATCTGCTTTCTAAAGTCCTTAGTATATATTTCCTATGCTCGACTCCCTTTAGATATTAGAAACCTTAGAAAAAAGCTTATTGTCTTTGAAGATAGCCATCTGGGGCAGTGGTCCTGAATGCTGATCTCATTGTCCACTGCCCACTTTTTACATCATCTATGAGCGGCAGAGTCAAACTCATTATGGTTCCTCCAGTACTACTTCATGTTTCCATGAAGGTAACCTTTCCCTTCTGTTTTGTCAGTATGCCCTTCTCTCTCTTTCCATCCTGAAAACTTCTCTGAGGCTTTTAAATCATCATTGTCAGGTACTCTATGAAGCCTCCTTTGAAACCCTCACCTGCCATACACACAACATAGAATTAAGTCCTATCTATATTATCTCTGTGTCATATATATACTTCTCTTCTTGCATGAATCACACTGAAGCTTGTTTACTATAAGTTCTTTGAAGGTTAGGACTCTTTACATCTTCACTTTTCCAGAATCTCATACACAGTACATTTTGAATGAATGTGTGGAGTCCTAATTGGGTTTCCCCAGTGACTCAGCATTAAAGAATCCACCTGCAATACAGAAGACATGGGTTCAATCCCTGGGTTGGAAGGATCCCATGGAGAAGAAAACGGCAGCTCATTCCAGTATCTTGCCTGGGAAACCCCACAGACAGAGGAGCAGGGCAGGCTACAGTCCATGGGGTTGCAGAGTCAGACCTGACTGGGCACATGTACATACAACCCCTAGACCAATGCTAAGTGATAACCCTGTCAATTCCTCCTTTATGGCTCCAAATATGTGTGTGTGTGTGTGTGTGTGTGTTTTCTTCAGTTGCCTACTGGGGCATCTCAACTCAGATCAACTTGTTTCCAACTGAGATTATTTATCTCTCCCCACACTTGTCCAATATTTTTGTCAACTTTTCTCATCACTCTTTTTATTTGAAGTGAATGGATCATTTCTTCAGGAATTCTCAGTCTCAGGAGGACAGAATTGGCAGAACTTCATTCTGTGAAGGCTGCCTGTTTGGGAAAGGCTGACCACTCTAAAAGTAATGGGAGATCCCAGGGCTATGTGTGATTCTGTCCAAAGCAAACAGAATTTTCCTTGTGAGTGTTTATCATCACTTCATCAAAGGCTCCATGAGAATAAGAATTAATCATTCATTTGGATCTGAGATACTATAAATGCATAATGATTTTTAATAATCTCACCTTTTCTGATAGGTCTTGCATGCTTTCTGGTAATGAAATAAAATGAAGTGAGTCCATCTTCTTAAAATGCATCATTTTCATGCAATTAGTACAATTGGATTTTATCTTTCAAACAAAAAAGTAGTATTATTAATAATATAATGAACTTTCTTTAGAGAAATATGTCATAAATTTAGAAAGCAAAGAAAGTAAGCCAAATAATTCTATTATTTTTATTCTCTATGGTAAAATTGTGAATGTTTAAAGATATCTAGATATTTTTATCAGCTCTGCACGTATATAGTTTCTTTTAATTTTATTTCTACTATTCATTTGCAATAGACACAATCTCTAAGGCCTTGTCAGTTCACACAGGTACATGGTGGACTAGGTGAAAGGAGGAGGAGGAAGTAGATTGTTCTTAACAGCTCACTGCGTCTTCCCTAGTGGCTCAGTGTCAAGGAATCTGTCTGTCAATGCAAGAGATGCAGTGGGTGTGGATTCAGTCCCTGGGAAGATGCCCTGCAGAAGGGAATGGCAATCCACTCCAGTATTCTTGCCTGGAGAATTCCATGGACAGAGGAAGTTGACAGGCTACAGTTCATGGAGTCACAGAGAGTTGGACAAGACTGAACATGAACACACAGTAACACAACAGCTCGTTTACAGTCTGAAAAAAGTATTCATGTCTCTCTCTCTTTCTGAATATCTCTCTCTCCTCCTCTCTCCAGCACTCCTCTTTTTTCATTTCTCCCTCCCTTGCTGTCCGGTCGTGACTTTCAGGCCCCATATCGCAATCCTTTCTTTGAACACTAGAATACTGAAATCAATGAAATACATACACATACAGTAAATACACATACATAGGTCCTTCCTGAGTTTTTAAAGATACTATACTAGAACTTGTTGAAAGGAATGTGCATGAGATATCAAGTTTCTGATGGAGGACTATTAAATGGGTTACTCAATGCTGAGATGTAACTTGCCATCACCAAAGGTCAAAATAATATTTGTTAGTAGTGTCATAGTAAATGCAGATTGCTTTAAAAGAAACACCTGTGCTAGGACTAGTTCTTAGAAACCACATCAGAGGGATTTCCCTAGCTGTCCAGTGGTTAAGACTCCCTGCTTCTACTGCAGGGGCAGTAGTTCAATTCCTGGTTGGGGAACTAAGATGCATGCTGCATAGTGCAACCAAAAAAAAAAATGTTAAATTTGTTTAAAAACAAACAAACAAATAAAAAAGAAGCAGCACTCAGAAATGAATACTTGGATAGTTGATGTGGTTATGGTATTTGGCATTCCATTCAAGAATTTCCAACACTTCTGGACTAGAGCAGAGGTTAGTTAATATATTTGATTCCCCTTCCCTCCATTTAATGTTTGCTATTCTGTACAAGGACATATCTATTTAATAAAAGAGAGAGTTCACGAGTAATGTGGAAATAAATTGAAAAACCCTAGTTTATGCAATTTCATGTGAAACATATATTATCATGCTCCAATGGAAAAACTACAAGCTATAAACAAAATAGCAGTAAGAGTTCAAAACTGGTTTACAGTATTTCCATGTATTAGAATTCACATCCTCAGTCAATCAGTCCATCAGAGGAACATGACTAAATGCCCTCCATGTATTAGACACTTTGCTAAGCAGACACCAGATACCATGGGATTCAAAGATGTTCCTATTCTCAGGGAATTGGCAATCCGGCTAGACAAAAATTCAAGATAATAACCATTCTTCTAAGCCATTAAAAAAAAAAAATAACTCAGTAGGTTAAGGTTAAAAATAATAAAAAAAAAAAACCTCTTGACAGTTATGGCTTTTTATGGAATAAATTGCCCTTTTCTCCTAAGTGTTTAGTAAATGAGCCATCACTTATAAACTGAGCAGATTAAAGTTTTATTCACTTTTTGCCTCCTGAGGCTTTGTTTGTGGTTACTTAAATTTTGTTTAGGACTGAGTTTTTAAAGATACTATACTAGACTGGAAGGAATGTGCATGAGATATCAAGTTTCTGATGGAGGACTATTAAATGGGTTACTCAATGCTGAGATGTAACTTGCCATCACCAAAGGTCAAAATAATATTTGTTAGTAGTGTCATAGTAAATGCAGATTGCTTTAAAAGAAACACCTGTGCTAGGACTAGTTCTTAGAAACCACATCAGAGGGATTTCCCTAGCTGTCCAGTGGTTAAGACTCCCTGCTTCTACTGCAGGGGCAGTAGTTCAATTCCTGGTTGGGGAACTAAGATGCATGCTGCATAGTGCAACCAAAAAAAAAAATGTTAAATTTGTTTAAAAACAAACAAACAAATAAAAAAGAAGCAGCACTCAGAAATGAATACTTGGATAGTTGATGTGGTTATGGTATTTGGCATTCCATTCAAGAATTTCCAACACTTCTGGACTAGAGCAGAGGTTAGTTAATATATTTGATTCCCCTTCCCTCCATTTAATGTTTGCTATTCTGTACAAGGACATATCTATTTAATAAAAGAGAGAGTTCACGAGTAATGTGGAAATAAATTGAAAAACCCTAGTTTATGCAATTTCATGTGAAACATATATTATCATGCTCCAATGGAAAAACTACAAGCTATAAACAAAATAGCAGTAAGAGTTCAAAACTGGTTTACAGTATTTCCATGTATTAGAATTCACATCCTCAGTCAATCAGTCCATCAGAGGAACATGACTAAATGCCCTCCATGTATTAGACACTTTGCTAAGCAGACACCAGATACCATGGGATTCAAAGATGTTCCTATCCTCAGGGAATTGGCAATCCGGCTAGACAAAAATTCAAGATAATAACCATTCTTCTAAGCCATTAAAAAAAAAAATAACTCAGTAGGTTAAGGTTAAAAATAATAAAAAAAAAAACCTCTTGACAGTTATGGCTTTTTATGGAATAAATTGCCCTTTTCTCCTAAGTGTTTAGTAAATGAGCCATCACTTATAAACTGAGCAGATTAAAGTTTTATTCACTTTTTGCCTCCTGAGGCTTTGTTTGTGGTTACTTAAATTTTGTTTAGGACTGAGTTCCTAAATCTAAGGGATATTGAGGTGTGGATACAAGTCTAATGATAACAAGTAATATGATAGAGATGGTTAAAGGGAGAATGGGAAAGCTGATCACAAAGGGTATTTACCCAGACTGAACAGAGAAAAATGTATTTTAATAGTATTTTCACATTCAAAGGAAATCATCATGCCAAGGGCAGTAGTCATTTATTTTTCTACATTACTGAGACTAAGGCAAGAATATGCTGAATCTTCATGTCAATACAGGATGGTGGCTTGGATGGTAAAGAATCCACCTGCAGTGAACGAGACTAGGGCATGAGCCTTGGGTCAGGAAGACCTCCTGGAGAAGGGAATGGCTACCCACTCCAGTATTCTTGCCTAAGAGAATGCCATGAATGAAAAATTTGGTGGGCTACAGTCCATGGGGTTGTAAACAGCTGTACATGAATGAGCAACTAACACTTCCAGTTTTTGGTTGTTCATATTCTGTGAAACCAGTTTGCAATATCCTTATTTTGAGTGATTTTAAAAGTAATATGTACTTATAAAAATGAATCAGAAAGCACAGAAAAATATGAAGAACTCAAATACACTTGAATTCTAACTTTCCACTGATCTTATTAACATATATCTATGTATTTACCAGTATTTATGTGTACATCTATGTGGCATCATCATACCAATCTAGAAATGAATGCAGTTTTATATTTTGTAGTTTCTCTTTAAATACAAGAATCATTTGCATCTAGTCGTTGCAGTATAGCTTAGTTTGTGTGTGTATGTAAGTCCCTCAGGCCTGTCATAGAAAACCAGGAATATGTTTGTAAGTACCCTGTTGTTACTCGGTTTACACTTTGTTGTCAAGCTAAGAGGCCAGGCTTTTTGGTGCATGGGAAAGACTCTGGGTTCCCAGATCAACTCCAGCACTCACTAGCTATATGACTTTGGTGAGGAAAGTTCAGTGTGACATCATTTTATTTCCCTGTCAACTGAGAAGCTTTGACTCAATCTGTAACCCTAAAAATTTGTTATCCTAATGCTTTATTTTCACCAAAAATCTATGCTTATATGATAGCAGCTTATATTTACAAAAAAATAGCCTTCTTTATTATATGACAACTTTTTAACTTTGATAGTTTTTGCCTTCATAGCCAAAGAAAAATAAAACCATAGAAACAAGATTATTTTAAAATTTGGAAATTTATGATTCATTAACTGAGGGTAAAATATTCTGATAACTCAGAGAAAAGTGAAATTTGTTGTTAGAATAGTATACAGTACATATTCATTATATACAAATACAGTTTTCATCCCATTAGGTTCCACATGTCCCCGATATGTTAGCTTATATGTTGGAGAGTACTTTTCTGTGTGCTCAATTGTATATGTAAGACTTTTCATGAAGAACAATAAAATAAGAATATTTAGAAATATGATTTTATAGAGGTCACAACTGTGAAAATTGTTTCTCCCACAATCACTGTAACTTGGCTTTATTGCCCAAATTATATAGTATAAAATTAGTCCATGGGGTTGTAAACAGCTGTACATGAATGAGCAACTAACACTTCCAGTTTTTGGTTGTTCATATTCTGTGAAACCAGTTTGCAATATCCTTATTTTGAGTGATTTTAAAAGTAATATGTACTTATAAAAATGAATCAGAAAGCACAGAAAAATATGAAGAACTCAAATACACTTGAATTCTAACTTTCCACTGATCTTATTAACATATATCTATGTATTTACCAGTATTTATGTGTGCATCTATGTGGCATCATCATACCAATCTAGAAATGAATGCAGTTTTATATTTTGTAGTTTCTCTTTAAATACAAGAATCATTTGCATCTAGTCGTTGCAGTATAGCTTAGTTTGTGTGTGTATGTAAGTCCCTCAGGCCTGTCATAGAAAACCAGGAATATGTTTGTAAGTACCCTGTTGTTACTCGGTTTACACTTTGTTGTCAAGCTAAGAGGCCAGGCTTTTTGGTGCATGGGAAAGACTCTGGGTTCCCAGATCAACTCCAGCACTCACTAGCTATATGACTTTGGTGAGGAAAGTTCAGTGTGACATCATTTTATTTCCCTGTCAACTGAGAAGCTTTGACTCAATCTGTAACCCTAAAAATTTGTTATCCTAATGCTTTATTTTCACCAAAATCTATGCTTATATGATAGCAGCTTATATTTACAAAAAAATAGCCTTCTTTATTATATGACAACTTTTTAACTTTGATAGTTTTTGCCTTCATAGCCAAAGAAAAATAAAACCATAGAAACAAGATTATTTTAAAATTTGGAAATTTATGATTCATTAACTGAGGGTAAAATATTCTGATAACTCAGAGAAAAAGTGAAATTTGTTGTTAGAATAGTATACAGTACATATTCATTATATACAAATACAGTTTTCATCCCATTAGGTTCCACATGTCCCCGATATGTTAGCTTATATGTTGGAGAGTACTTTTCTGTGTGCTCAATTGTATATGTAAGACTTTTCATGAAGAACAATAAAATAAGAATATTTAGAAATATGATTTTATAGAGGTCACAACTGTGAAAATTGTTTCTCCCACAATCACTGTAACTTGGCTTTATTGCCCAAATTATATAGTATAAAATTAGTTTTATATTCCTAGAGTAACTTGTCTTCGTTCTTGGTAAGGATTTACAATCCACTTATCTAAATAGAAAATAGTTCTATCATTATAGTCACTTGAAATAGTGTTTTCTAGTATATTTGAAGCTATGAATTGAAATATTTCAGATACTCTAAAAAAGAACACTGAACTATTTCACTAGTAAACATGTTTACTACTGTTTATTTATCATAATGGCTATTATTCATTCAGATAAATCTCCATGAGTGATAGGAAGCAATATAGGGCTGGATTCAAAATACCTGGACCACAGCACTGTTACAGGTTTTGAGGACTTGGGAAAACCACCTAACTCTTCTGACCCTGTTTTCATCTATATGGGGAGAGTTGCTAAATAATGTGCATGAAAATGTAATAATAGAAATGTAAGCTACAACGAATTTCTTTAGTATTTTTTTCTAGTAGACTGAAAGCACTATAAAAGTAAAATTCTGAATGAAATAGTGACCTAAGATGCAGCCTGTCAGTGATTACCTCGTCACAGGTCAACAACATATAAATATACAGATCAGTTTTGTTGATTGCTCCTGCTCATTACTGCGCATGCTCTCATTTCACTTTTTAGGAAATAAATAACATCTTCAGAAAGCTCTAACTTTATTTCCCATTCATTAGAGGAGATTAAAGAGAAACAGTTTTGTTGACAAATTACATGAGTGTTTTATATTCCACCAGTTGGAATCTACTAAATGATTTAAATACATGAAGTAGAAGAATATGTTTTAGTAAGAAACTGACTTCCTCCCTGATGGCACTGAGCATGTGAATACCCACAAACACAAGATGGATCTTTTAGACAATGAAAGCAAATCTGTTTGCTAAACTCTGATATATTATTGTTAAAGTATAAATAGAACCCATTTTTCAAAAATTGACCACAAATATGCCACAGTTATCTGAGCTGCAAAAACATCTCTAGGGCTTCCCTGATAATTCCATGGTAAAGAATACACCTGCCAATGCAGGAGACATAAGACTCACAGATTTGATCCCTGTGTGAGGAAGATCCCTGGAGAAGAAAATGGCATCCCACTCCAGTATTCTTGCCTGAGAAATCCCAGGGACAGAGGACCTTGGTGGGCAGTCGTCCATGGGGTCACAAAAGAGTTTGACACAACTTAGCACCTAAAGAACAACAGACACATCTCCAGATTTTGTGTCGTTCTCCATTAATGCTCTTGCTCTGGGTTTTGTATAAAGATTGTATTCCTTATTGAGGTTTTCTAGTTATATTTTATTGTTCTTTTTAATCCTTTCCTATCTAAATATGTATTACTTAAGAAAATTAACTGCACAGATAAAAATCAGTACCATCATAAGCTGGCAAAAGAGGAGGCCAAAATGTAAGGGATAGCATTATTGGCTTATTTCACTAATTAATAGTAAACAAATAAATATTATAGCTTCCACAAGACTTTTACCATTTTTTAAAGTCAGGAAACACTTACAAAATAAAATATCTTCATAAAATAACATGCGTGCATTATTGTCTGGAACATGCACATACCCATTGAAATTAGCAAAATGTGATTTGTCCTGCAGCTGCTTCAAATTAAGAACAGGTGTAGGAGACAGATTATGCAAATACTCATATTAATGTAATTGTCAAATTGGTGTGTTTACCATTGTGCTTTTAAAGAGTAGATTGTACTCCTATTTTAAATGTAAATTAGTTTCATTCTTGAGAGCAGCTATTGGGTAATGGAAACTTGATCCTGGATTGGAAAGGAATAGTTTCTAATAGACAATAACCTGATTCTAAAATCCGACGTTTTGTTTCTGAATAAACTCTTTCACACATAAAATAATGACAATTCTATATTATTTTTAGTAAATACATAATCATGAAAGTTTGTGCAAGTTTGAGTTCATTCTGGAAGTAGGCTACTATTTTCTTCTTCTTTTTTTTATTGTGGTGCACGGTCATTTACTTTGATAGATTTTGATCTCCCATCTTTCCTAACTGAGAACTCATCTCAGCTTTCCATCTTTATGGATCTAAACTTTCAAGAAATATGTTCTTTGGAAAAGTTACATTATATTTAATCTAATCACAATCTTACCTCATAGAATCTAGTTACTTTCCATTGTATTTTAATATTTAAAATGTCTAAACACTAATTTTGGTATTTCAAGCTATGTTTTGTGAATACAGAGCAGTCTTTTACTACTAATTCATTCATGTATCTCTGTGAGAATCTTATACATGCCCAATGCCATGATACAGACACACTTCTGCTCCTAAAAGGGTTTTATCTTAGATTCTAATTGTTCTGCTACACCTTAGTGACCAGTGTGTTCCCCATTATATCTAAATATAATGTGGGTGATAGGTCAGTGGAAAGAAAGGCTAAGGAGTCAACCAGAGATGTTAGGGAAATCACATTTCTCAGGTTCCCATCTTATTTTAATGCCTATTTTTCTTCTAACAAGAGAAGGGTCCTAAAGCATTTATGATTTTATTTCACTTGACTAGCATTTATTTAGGGCTTACTTTGTATACCTGGTAGTGTATTTCTGCTTTTCATTTTACAGAATAAGAAACTGAGCCCTAGGAAGGTTAAATCACATTGTCTAAGGTTCTCAGGTCGTATAACTGGTAGTCTGTGCAGGGATGAACATTCAGGTCATCCTGGTTCCAGTCCCTTTGCCTCTTGACTTGCCACCAGTCACTGATAACATGCAGCTTCTTAATTGCTGCTTAAAATATCTCAAGTTATTTTTTTGGAAAATATGATCAAAATAGGGCAATGACAAATGAGAAAACTGCCTTTTCCTTAATTGTCAAAGAGTAGATTGTACTCCTATTTTAAATGTAAATAGCAGAGCAGCTATTGGGTAATGGAAACTTGATCCTGGATTGGAAAGGAATAGTTTCTAATAGACAATAACCTGATTCTAAAATCCGACGTTTTGTTTCTGAATAAACTCTTTCACACATAAAATAATGACAATTCTATATTATTTTTAGTAAATACATAATCATGAAAGTTTGTGCAAGTTTGAGTTCATTCTGGAAGTAGGCTACTATTTTCTTCTTCTTTTTTTTATTGTGGTGCACGGTCATTTACTTTGATAGATTTTGATCTCCCATCTTTCCTAACTGAGAACTCATCTCAGCTTTCCATCTTTATGGATCTAAACTTTCAAGAAATATGTTCTTTGGAAAAGTTACATTATATTTAATCTAATCACAATCTTACCTCATAGAATCTAGTTACTTTCCATTGTATTTTAATATTTAAAATGTCTAAACACTAATTTTGGTATTTCAAGCTATGTTTTGTGAATACAGAGCAGTCTTTTACTACTAATTCATTCATGTATCTCTGTGAGAATCTTATACATGCCCAATGCCATGATACAGACACACTTCTGCTCCTAAAAGGGTTTTATCTTAGATTCTAATTGTTCTGCTACACCTTAGTGACCAGTGTGTTCCCCATTATATCTAAATATAATGTGGGTGATAGGTCAGTGGAAAGAAAGGCTAAGGA
This sequence comes from Tragulus kanchil, assembly GCA_022376925.1. Taxonomy (NCBI): domain Eukaryota; kingdom Metazoa; phylum Chordata; class Mammalia; order Artiodactyla; family Tragulidae; genus Tragulus; species Tragulus kanchil. The sequence goes on from JAIOJX010000030.1 coordinate 76,155,111, forward strand.
GTCAACCAGAGATGTTAGGGAAATCACATTTCTCAGGTTCCCATCTTATTTTAATGCCTATTTTTCTTCTAACAAGAGAAGGGTCCTAAAGCATTTATGATTTTATTTCACTTGACTAGCATTTATTTAGGGCTTACTTTGTATACCTGGTAGTGTATTTCTGCTTTTCATTTTACAGAATAAGAAACTGAGCCCTAGGAAGGTTAAATCACATTGTCTAAGGTTCTCAGGTCGTATAACTGGTAGTCTGTGCAGGGATGAACATTCAGGTCATCCTGGTTCCAGTCCCTTTGCCTCTTGACTTGCCACCAGTCACTGATAACATGCAGCTTCTTAATTGCTGCTTAAAATATCTCAAGTTATTTTTTTGGAAAATATGATCAAAATAGGGCAATGACAAATGAGAAAACTGCCTTTTCCTTGAAAGTCTCCATTGTTTTGAATCCAGGTTAATTTGTGATTAAGATAAAACAGTGGTGATGAATGGAAGGGGTTGGAGGGATGTGTGGGACCTCCCTCATGAAGGGGATTTCCATCACCACTACCTCTAGAAGATTCTACTGGAGTGACTCTTTGACTTCTTTCCTCCCTTTCTCTCCTATACCTTACCACCCCTGTCTGTTGGGAAGCACTGTTAAGAAGGCAAAAGGACTTGGTAATGAAGTCAGATATTTGATGGGGATCAAATCATAATCAGAGATGCCAACAAGATAAGGTTCTATGCTTGCAGCTTGCAGTTTCTATTCCTCATTAAAGAGTCTATCATTTATCATTATTGGCAAGAAAAGGAGCTGCCACTGAGACCAACAGGGGATAAAAAGTAGCTGATACAAGGGCAGCTGCTGCTTTCCCTGCAGGGATCAGAAAGGGAACTGCTGCATCCTTCAGTCCCCTCGTAAATTCCTGGGGTGATCATGATCTGAATCATTCCCCCTAACGAGTAAAGCATGCAGTAAAAGGGATGCTGATAGCCTCTGAATTTGGATAAATGAAAGTATGAGGCAATGTTTTGTTTTGATAAATAACAGATACAGCAGTGACTCTTCATGCTTCATTCATTGATTCAAATCCTAGTCCCAAAGTGTATTTTCATGGGAAAGATCACTAGAAGGTAGTGAAAGGTCTTGCCCAATCCACAGGCTCCTAGGACATACAGGGGTGATACCTCTATGAAGGCACAGTGCCCTCTGTAAGCGAAGCAGTGAATGCATCCATTTGGTTGTACCATTCACTGCTTTGGAAATTTCCAATGAGGTTAGTAACAGAAACATTTCAGGAGTACTTTTAATAGGAGTTTCTTCTAGTTTGATGCTTTAAAGTATGTTGCTACAAGCCCATCAAGTAAACTGACATTGCTACTCACAAAAAAATTAATAACATTATAGATATTTTGTATTCTTTTCTGAAGAAAACCCTAAAATGAGTTGAAAACTGTACTATATCTCTAATCCATTACTGTTTTATTCCCTGTATTATTGCTTAAACTTATTTTGTAATTATTTTACTTTATCAAAAATTGAAATTAATACATTAATACAACTTTTACATTAAGCAAGAAAAACTGTTGCTTTTGAAAAAATGCCCGATCCCTACCCTGAATTCTTGGACTCTAACCGTATGTCCATATATTCTTGGACAAGGCCTAAAGGTCAAAATCAAAGATTTGTTCTGTGCTTAGCATCTGATTTGAAATATTCAGAATATAGACTTACTCAGATATTGGAAGCTGGATTAATACATATGCCAGCCATCCTGAAAGCCATTTCAAATGACTGGATTTTAATAATATGCAGGGAAGCACTTAAGGCAAGATTAATAAGTCAGAGGGAAAATTGGCCAACAAGATAAGGTTCTATGCTTGCAGCTTGCAGTTTCTATTCCTCATTAAAGAGTCTATCATTTATCATTATTGGCAAGAAAAGGAGCTGCCACTGAGACCAACAGGGGATAAAAAGTAGCTGATACAAGGGCAGCTGCTGCTTTCCCTGCAGGGATCAGAAAGGGAACTGCTGCATCCTTCAGTCCCCTCGTAAATTCCTGGGGTGATCATGATCTGAATCATTCCCCCTAACGAGTAAAGCGTGCAGTAAAAGGGATGCTGATAGCCTCTGAATTTGGATAAATGAAAGTATGAGGCAATGTTTTGTTTTGATAAATAACAGATACAGCAGTGACTCTTCATGCTTCATTCATTGATTCAAATCCTAGTCCCAAAGTGTATTTTCATGGGAAAGATCACTAGAAGGTAGTGAAAGGTCTTGCCCAATCCACAGGCTCCTAGGACATACAGGGGTGATACCTCTATGAAGGCACAGTGCCCTCTGTAAGCGAAGCAGTGAATGCATCCATTTGGTTGTACCATTCACTGCTTTGGAAATTTCCAATGAGGTTAGTAACAGAAACATTTCAGGAGTACTTTTAATAGGAGTTTCTTCTAGTTTGATGCTTTAAAGTATGTTGCTACAAGCCCATCAAGTAAACTGACATTGCTACTCACAAAAAAATTAATAACATTATAGATATTTTGTATTCTTTTCTGAAGAAAACCCTAAAATGAGTTGAAAACTGTACTATATCTCTAATCCATTACTGTTTTATTCCCTGTATTATTGCTTAAACTTATTTTGTAATTATTTTACTTTATCAAAAATTGAAATTAATACATTAATACAACTTTTACATTAAGCAAGAAAAACTGTTGCTTTTGAAAAAATGCCCGATCCCTACCCTGAATTCTTGGACTCTAACCGTATGTCCATATATTCTTGGACAAGGCCTAAAGGTCAAAATCAAAGATTTGTTCTGTGCTTAGCATCTGATTTGAAATATTCAGAATATAGACTTACTCAGATATTGGAAGCTGGATTAATACATATGCCAGCCATCCTGAAAGCCATTTCAATAGACTCTGTACACTGGCATTTGTTTTAGAAATAATTGCATGCAAATGTGGTTTAGCATCTGTACTATGTCTCTTAATCCTAACCAGGCATTTTCCATTAGATGTAGTCTGAAAATCACATTAAGAAAAATATATCATCTGTGAAATTATAGTCCAAATGCCCCAAATAGCAGAGAAAGGGGCAGTATCCAGTTAAATCTAATGTGAAGCATTCCTTTTTTTCCTCCTGAATCCAAAATTTTTTAATGTTTATTTAATTTGCCTCAGTGCTGCATTATAAAATTGAACTGAGATTTTCTGTTTTCCAAATTTTACAGTTTATTTTATCACAAAACTTTCTTGAAGATAACCTTATACTGCTATGTAAAACTACTAATTTTTTCTTATAATATAAAATACAAGTTTTTTTTTTTAACCTTTATTCAAATACAATTCAGATAAGTTAAATTTTAGTACACTGTATTCTTGCAAGCGGTTTTCCAAGTGGAATTTTGTTACTGAACTGACTTTAAATGTACTATAAGTTAAAAAAATAGGGAAAGAATATTAAAAAAATAAAACATATGCAGTTCTAGAAAAGCAACTGGCTGAAAGGAAGACCAAGGGGAGTTCCTGGAAAAACAAACTTATTTCTTGCCATCACTGAGATTTATAAGAATATCTTGTGTCCTTCTGCTTTGGTTATAGTCACTACTTCAGGTTTGTAGTACTTCAGAAATGTGTTTATGTAGTTTACCCTTCTATAATCCTCCAAGAGAAAGGCAAGTGGTTGTATACATGTGATGTTGAGAAATTTGAAGCACCCAAAAGCAACTTTGCTTTAAAGAATGCACTAGAAGCTCTGACTTCTGCTTCTGTCTCCATCTCTGCCACCCTCTCTCTTCACTAGTGTTCTGTTCTGTGACAGTGCTGGACTGTCAGTTTCTCTGAATGAAGCGGAGGGTCCTATACCTTCGAGTCTTCCTAAAGGATGCTGCTTTGGTCTTAATGATCTGCATTTCCAGCCACCTCACACCCATTTGTATACTAATGCCCATTTATTATCACCTAGTCTAAAATCCGTTTCTATCCACTGTCTGCCAGGTAAGTACCCCTTCTCCATGCTTCTGTAGAAACCTGTGCATCCCTCTGTTGTAGTACTTACTATGATTGCCCATCAGATTACCCATCACTAGTAATTTGTCTTCCCAATTTGCTTTTAACCTCTTTGGTTAGGGACTCCTACTTAACCTGGTATCTCAGTTCTTAACCTAGTAAGTAGTTTTCTGTAGTATCCTGCAGAAAAGAGAGGAACCCACCCAAAATTTAAATGTCAAAGCTAATGATACTCTACATACCAGGAGAATTTGAGAGAATTTTGATCAGTCACATGGGAGACACCAGGGATCGGGGGGAGAACTGATAGGGCAGAAGCAGTTCCAGGCTGACCTGGGACAGCAGGAGGTACAGGCTGGGTCTGTGTAATGGCTCTGGGGTAGAATGGGGTAAAAACTTGAGTTTTTTCTCCTGGGGTAGAATTCAAATACAATTCAGATAAGTTAAATTTTAGTACACTGTATTCTTGCAAGCGGTTTTCCAAGTGGAATTTTGTTACTGAACTGACTTTAAATGTACTATAAGTTAAAAAAATAGGGAAAGAATATTAAAAAAATAAAACATATGCAGTTCTAGAAAAGCAACTGGCTGAAAGGAAGACCAAGGGGAGTTCCTGGAAAAACAAACTTATTTCTTGCCATCACTGAGATTTATAAGAATATCTTGTGTCCTTCTGCTTTGGTTATAGTCACTACTTCAGGTTTGTAGTACTTCAGAAATGTGTTTATGTAGTTTACCCTTCTATAATCCTCCAAGAGAAAGGCAAGTGGTTGTATACATGTGATGTTGAGAAATTTGAAGCACCCAAAAGCAACTTTGCTTTAAAGAATGCACTAGAAGCTCTGACTTCTGCTTCTGTCTCCATCTCTGCCACCCTCTCTCTTCACTAGTGTTCTGTTCTGTGACAGTGCTGGACTGTCAGTTTCTCTGAATGAAGCGGAGGGTCCTATACCTTCGAGTCTTCCTAAAGGATGCTGCTTTGGTCTTAATGATCTGCATTTCCAGCCACCTCACACCCATTTGTATACTAATGCCCATTTATTATCACCTAGTCTAAAATCCGTTTCTATCCACTGTCTGCCAGGTAAGTACCCCTTCTCCATGCTTCTGTAGAAACCTGTGCATCCCTCTGTTGTAGTACTTACTATGATTGCCCATCAGATTACCCATCACTAGTAATTTGTCTTCCCAATTTGCTTTTAACCTCTTTGGTTAGGGACTCCTACTTAACCTGGTATCTCAGTTCTTAACCTAGTAAGTAGTTTTCTGTAGTATCCTGCAGAAAAGAGAGGAACCCACCCAAAATTTAAATGTCAAAGCTAATGATACTCTACATACCAGGAGAATTTGAGAGAATTTTGATCAGTCACATGGGAGACACCAGGGATCGGGGGGAGAACTGATAGGGCAGAAGCAGTTCCAGGCTGACCTGGGACAGCAGGAGGTACAGGCTGGGTCTGTGTAATGGCTCTGGGGTAGAATGGGGTAAAGATACCTTGAGTATATTTTTAAATTCCCCTTCAGTGGCCAGTAAGGAGGTACACACACAAACTTTCGGTCCAAATGTGGAGCCACAGGGGAAGGGGAGGTTGAAGCCTAAAAAGAAGTCAATGGTCAAAAAAAAAAAAAAAAAAGAAAATGGAGTAAGACCCTTTATTGTAAGCCCCATTAACCTGATGGTCATTTAATCTTTGTTGAATAAAATACTGAACAAACTACAGTCAATCAGTAGCCTCTCAGTTATCAACAAGTGGATTTGAGTGCCTCTATGTCCTGTGCACTGTAATGCTCAATGCTTTCTCATTCCCATGGAAAGTTGTTTTACCTGGCCTGTTTCTTAGTCTCTGTTACCTCCCCCAACCGCCTTAAAGCAATAAGAGACATCTGTATTTTCTTTTGAATGTAACATAAAAAAACTGAAAACTAAGGACTGTTATTCTTATATGAGCATAAGCTACTTCTGCCAAACTTCAATATACCCAGGGGGAAAAAATCCCCTGCATAGAGTCCATTCGTTTTATCTATTAAGTAATTATTGTATAACTTTAAATATTGTCTTCCATTCTCCAGATGATCATGAGAAATCCAGCTCCCTGGTTCTTTTTTTTTTTTTTTTCAGAAGAGATTAAATATATTCTCTTGAACACAGCAAATGAGCATACAAGTAAACAAAAATTGAATATTCTACCAGTACTCTCCAGGAGTATCTCATGACAGAGGTGTCTGTTGACTGCTGTTTTTATTTCCTCTTAAAATATGATAACTACATCACTAGTGGGAACAATAATAAGGGCAGTTTCTGTTTTTGAGTGACTTTAGGTGCATGAAAGAGACTTGATTAACATCCCTAGAGATTCAAGTTATCTATGGAGTCAGTAGACAGGTGTGAGTCATATTGTTCTCACTGACAGTGGTGGGTCATCTGCCCCATCCTTGCCAGCATGTGAGGTACCAGGGCCCTTTGGGTTTTGGTTGGGTTTATCAGTCACATGGGAGACACCAGGGATCGGGGGGAGAACTGATAGGGCAGAAGCAGTTCCAGGCTGACCTGGGACAGCAGGAGGTACAGGCTGGGTCTGTGTAATGGCTCTGGGGTAGAATGGGGTAAAGATACCTTGAGTATATTTTTAAATTCCCCTTCAGTGGCCAGTAAGGAGGTACACACACAAACTTTCGGTCCAAATGTGGAGCCACAGGGGAAGGGGAGGTTGAAGCCTAAAAAGAAGTCAATGGTCAAAAAAAAAAAAAAAAAAGAAAATGGAGTAAGACCCTTTATTGTAAGCCCCATTAACCTGATGGTCATTTAATCTTTGTTGAATAAAATACTGAACAAACTACAGTCAATCAGTAGCCTCTCAGTTATCAACAAGTGGATTTGAGTGCCTCTATGTCCTGTGCACTGTAATGCTCAATGCTTTCTCATTCCCATGGAAAGTTGTTTTACCTGGCCTGTTTCTTAGTCTCTGTTACCTCCCCCAACCGCCTTAAAGCAATAAGAGACATCTGTATTTTCTTTTGAATGTAACATAAAAAAACTGAAAACTAAGGACTGTTATTCTTATATGAGCATAAGCTACTTCTGCCAAACTTCAATATACCCAGGGGGAAAAAATCCCCTGCATAGAGTCCATTCGTTTTATCTATTAAGTAATTATTGTATAACTTTAAATATTGTCTTCCATTCTCCAGATGATCATGAGAAATCCAGCTCCCTGGTTCTTTTTTTTTTTTTTTTTTCAGAAGAGATTAAATATATTCTCTTGAACACAGCAAATGAGCATACAAGTAAACAAAAATTGAATATTCTACCAGTACTCTCCAGGAGTATCTCATGACAGAGGTGTCTGTTGACTGCTGTTTTTATTTCCTCTTAAAATATGATAACTACATCACTAGTGGGAACAATAATAAGGGCAGTTTCTGTTTTTGAGTGACTTTAGGTGCATGAAAGAGACTTGATTAACATCCCTAGAGATTCAAGTTATCTATGGAGTCAGTAGACAGGTGTGAGTCATATTGTTCTCACTGACAGTGGTGGGTCATCTGCCCCATCCTTGAGCTCAGTCTCACCTCTGCAAACAGCTGGGCTTGTGGATGAAAAGTGTCCATATCTTTTCTATGCTTAGCTCTTTTGCTGAAGTTTCTACCAAGGGTGCAAATTAGTGCCAGTTAGGATAGCAGCTTTCTGAGGTGAATAAGAAGAGAATTGATGAAAAGACCTGGGGCAAAAAATATGACTTTTACATTGTAATATTCTGTAATCTTTGTTAATTTTTCAGTACTTTTAAGCTGTAAAATGAGGATCACATCTTATTTTAGGAATGCCAGTGGATTTAGTGGGTTAATATTACTTTAAAATTGCAAATCCTCCAAATATGGTATCTGCATTGAGACAGTAGCCATCATGAAACTTTCATTAGTGTTTACCTACATTTTATTTTCTAAAGAAAGACATAATTTAGAATCTGTTGAGTGAGGAAAAACAAACAAGTATATAATCTGCATATCAAGTGTTCAGGTATGTCTGACTCTTTGCGAGATCATGGACTGTAGCTGCGAAGCTCCTCTGTCCATGGAATTTTCAGGCAAGAATACTGGAATGGGTTGCCATTTTTTTCTACAGGGACCTTCTTGACCCAGAGATCAAACCCATATCTCCTGTGTGTCCTGCATTAGCAGGTGGATTCTTTACCACTGTGCTATCTAGAAAGCCCATATAAACTTAAACTATGATAAAAATAAATATGCTAATGCCAATCAATAATCAATACAGTAAAAAACCTGTATTGTGCCTGTGTTGATACTTTTTGATTTAACCTAAAATTTTATTTTGCAATTTTTATATATTAAACTGTGCATTGCAAATTAGAAACTCTGATTATACAAGCTGATATTTTAGGGAAAGGGAAAGATATTTATAAAACTAACATTGTGACAGCTATTTATGATTATTTCACTTAGTTTTTCAAACAGTAAAATATAAGGTGGCTAAGATCATGATTTTCAGCCATATCTTTTGTCTTTTCCTTGAAAATTGATTACAATGCAAAATCTGCTCCAAAACTTAATTTAAAAGTTATCAAAGTTTAATCCTGATTTTGGCACTGAGATCATGGATTGAACTATTTTATAGAATTCTTAGTTCATATCTCTGGTTTCAAGTCATAGAAATACAATTAAAACTTTTAAAAAGTGGGATCTATTCAAAGATACAGAATTGGTCACAAATACAAAGAAACAAAAAGAAGATCGTTGGACAGATTCAGTGGGGTCACAGCATTAGTTTGGATGAATGCCTATTTATGATCCTCAAGAATCAGTTACTGAGAGAGAGAATCTGATTGTACCACCATTTACCCAGGATCCAATCCTAACCAGTTTGATGGGAGTAGGGTACCATCACTCAGATAGTCTTCAAATCTTTGGAAGTTAGCCTCTCCTCAAATTGAATATTTTTTTCTCACTTTGCTCCTGATTTGGCCCAGACCATAATTAACTCTCCAGTGAACCTTTGAACATCTTAGGCTACCAGTGTTCAGATTTTCCAAATTCCAATCCAAGCCCACACCCTCATGCTTTTCACTTGTCTCCTTAAAAGAAAATCAACTCCTTCCTATTACTGCAGGACATGATAGAAATTCCCTTTGTCTGATGTGCAGACCTTGCCATAGTCCCGGCTTACCAGTCTTCTGTCTCATCCTTTCTCCCCATTCATATCACACTTGAGTCATACCCACAAAATCACATTTTTCAAGCACCATTCTAAATCTTTTGGATTCTCCCTTTCTTCCTTTGTAGGCCTTTCTCTTTTGAGTAATAAATTCCTCACTCTTAATACATTCTTCCAATACAGTAGAACTGTTCTTTTATTTCTTCAACAATACATTTCTTCCTAATGTTGAGTCTCAGCCCAGGATCTATGGGTAGATTCAGAAGGTCTGTGAATGTAGGAAGAGTTCTTATTTTCACTTAGAGTTCAAACTTAATACTTTCTTCTATTGTGAATGTAGGTATCTATCCACAGTAGTATTGGCAATATCCGTGACATTGTCCTCAATAAAAATTACAGATGTTTTCATATTATAATAAAGTTGGCAAGATGTCTAGAAATATTAGTTATGGTTATTGCTACTTAAAAATTATACTAGCTGTTAACCTGATATTTCTTATTATATAATTCACAAAGAACCACATTGATTAATATATCACAAATGTAGTTTTTTAAGATTTTGACAACTGAATTTCAATATAACTGTTTTCCTTTCTAAATTCTTAGTTACTGAAGAAAAAAAAAGTGGGATCTATTCAAATACAGAATTGGTCACAAATACAAAGAAACAAAAGAAGATCGTTGGACAGATTCAGTGGGGTCACAGCATTAGTTTGGATGAATGCCTATTTATGATCCTCAAGAATCAGTTACTGAGAGAGAGAATCTGATTGTACCACCATTTACCCAGGATCCAATCCTAACCAGTTTGATGGGAGTAGGGTACCATCACTCAGATAGTCTTCAAATCTTTGGAAGTTAGCCTCTCCTCAAATTGAATATTTTTTTCTCACTTTGCTCCTGATTTGGCCCAGACCATAATTAACTCTCCAGTGAACCTTTGAACATCTTAGGCTACCAGTGTTCAGATTTTCCAAATTCCAATCCAAGCCCACACCCTCATGCTTTTCACTTGTCTCCTTAAAAGAAAATCAACTCCTTCCTATTACTGCAGGACATGATAGAAATTCCCTTTGTCTGATGTGCAGACCTTGCCATAGTCCCGGCTTACCAGTCTTCTGTCTCATCCTTTCTCCCCATTCATATCACACTTGAGTCATACCCACAAAATCACATTTTTCAAGCACCATTCTAAATCTTTTGGATTCTCCCTTTCTTCCTTTGTAGGCCTTTCTCTTTTGAGTAATAAATTCCTCACTCTTAATACATTCTTCCAATACAGTAGAACTGTTCTTTTATTTCTTCAACAATACATTTCTTCCTAATGTTGAGTCTCAGCCCAGGATCTATGGGTAGATTCAGAAGGTCTGTGAATGTAGGAAGAGTTCTTATTTTCACTTAGAGTTCAAACTTAATACTTTCTTCTATTGTGAATGTAGGTATCTATCCACAGTAGTATTGGCAATATCCGTGACATTGTCCTCAATAAAAATTACAGATGTTTTCATATTATAATAAAGTTGGCAAGATGTCTAGAAATATTAGTTATGGTTATTGCTACTTAAAAATTATACTAGCTGTTAACCTGATATTTCTTATTATATAATTCACAAAGAACCACATTGATTAATATATCACAAATGTAGTTTTTTAAGATTTTGACAACTGAATTTCAATATAACTGTTTTCCTTTCTAACTTCTTATATTTTATGTATTTTTTTTTCTTGAGGAGACCATTCTCAACTTTAATGAAATATCCAAGTGGTTCAGGATTCAGATGGCGCTTACTCAGTTGTATCCTAGTTTATAAAGCTATTCTTCCCACTCTCCTCTGGATCCAGGGACAATTTTCATTAATTTTTATATCCACATGACTGTATAGTTTATAGCACATAGTACATGCTGAGAAAGTATTGAATGACTGGATAATAGAATAATAGAGTGAAAAATTACCTGTCATACAAATATCTTGACAGAAGACAGTATTTCTCAAAGTTTAATCATGGAAGCTCTAAATCACAGTTCACCAAGATCCTTGTTAAATGCATAGTCATAGACCATAGGCCAGGTCTTTTGAATTTGAATGTCTAGAATTTTCAGATGTAGATGTCTAGCCTTGGATTCTTAATTATAACAGTTTGTGTGTTAGATGTTCAGTTGTGTCTGACTCTTTGTGACCCCATGGACTGTAACCCTCAAAACCCCTCTGTCTATAAACTCCTCTGTCTCTGTAAGAATACAGCCCCAGGGATTGAACCCATGTCTCCTGAATTGCAGGCAAATTCTTTATCATCTGAGCCACCAAAGAAGTCCTATAACGGTTTATCCAGACATTATTTTATGTGCTAAAAGTTTGAGAACCTGGAGGATATATGATGCACAGCAGCTTTAAAAAATAAATAAAAGCATGACATTTTGTAAATGATATCAGCTCCCTGGACTGCATTTTCCTTCTCTGCAAAGTGATTCTGTAAAGACTATTCCATATTATCTTCACTATCATTTGGGTTTTGTGGTCAGTGCCAGTTCTTATTTTCACTTAGAGTTCAAACTTAATACTTTCTTCTATTGTGAATGTAGGTATCTATCCACAGTAGTATTGGCAATATCCGTGACATTGTCCTCAATAAAAATTACAGATGTTTTCATATTATAATAAAGTTGGCAAGATGTCTAGAAATATTAGTTATGGTTATTGCTACTTAAAAATTATACTAGCTGTTAACCTGATATTTCTTATTATATAATTCACAAAGAACCACATTGATTAATATATCACAAATGTAGTTTTTTAAGATTTTGACAACTGAATTTCAATATAACTGTTTTCCTTTCTAACTTCTTATATTTTATGTATTTTTTTTTCTTGAGGAGACCATTCTCAACTTTAATGAAATATCCAAGTGGTTCAGGATTCAGATGGCGCTTACTCAGTTGTATCCTAGTTTATAAAGCTATTCTTCCCACTCTCCTCTGGATCCAGGGACAATTTTCATTAATTTTTATATCCACATGACTGTATAGTTTATAGCACATAGTACATGCTGAGAAAGTATTGAATGACTGGATAATAGAATAATAGAGTGAAAAATTACCTGTCATACAAATATCTTGACAGAAGACAGTATTTCTCAAAGTTTAATCATGGAAGCTCTAAATCACAGTTCACCAAGATCCTTGTTAAATGCATAGTCATAGACCATAGGCCAGGTCTTTTGAATTTGAATGTCTAGAATTTTCAGATGTAGATGTCTAGCCTTGGATTCTTAATTATAACAGTTTGTGTGTTAGATGTTCAGTTGTGTCTGACTCTTTGTGACCCCATGGACTGTAACCCTCAAAACCCCTCTATCTATAAACTCCTCTGTCTCTGTAAGAATACAGCCCCAGGGATTGAACCCATGTCTCCTGAATTGCAGGCAAATTCTTTATCATCTGAGCCACCAAAGAAGTCCTATAACGGTTTATCCAGACATTATTTTATGTGCTAAAAGTTTGAGAACCTGGAGGATATATGATGCACAGCAGCTTTAAAAAATAAATAAAAGCATGACATTTTGTAAATGATATCAGCTCCCTGGACTGCATTTTCCTTCTCTGCAAAGTGATTCTGTAAAGACTATTCCATATTATCTTCACTATCATTTGGGTTTTGTGGTCAGTGCCACAGAAGGAGGTAAGGCAGTCTTACTGTTTGTTCAGAACAAAGAATGAAGAGTCTTCAGGCATGTACTCATTCTTGTTTCATACCAGGTCAAGAAGGTTCACACTTCTTAACTGGTTACACACTTTTTTAAGATTTTTGCACTTTTAAAATGTAGATCACTATTTCATTCAGATATCATTTTGTTCTAACTTTATAAGACACTAAAGTTTTAAACATATTGAAGAAAAATTTGATTCCATTTTCAGTCAACCTCAAGAAAAATAATTTTAAAACAGTTCTGTTTGTTAGGAAAGATCAACTTGTAATACCTTTCCATTTTTCTATAAAAAATATACATTCATCAACTTTGCAAAAAATGTATTCTTTCTTAGTAGTTACTTAATGTTGTCACTGAATTCAAACACCTTCATATTAACTTTTCACTTGGCCACACCAGATTTCTAAAGCGAAACAAATATTTTTCATTCTTGTGAGAGAGGTTTTGATTTGTGTGGGCCTCCCACTGCAGCGACCTCTCTCATTGCAGAGCACCAGCTCTGGGTGCATGCACCCCAGAGCATTGGCTCCTACACACTGGTCCAGCCACTCTGCAACACATGGGATCTTCCTGGGCCGAGGATCAAACCGGTGCCCCTTGCACTTCAAGGGAGACGCGTCTCCGACTGGACCACTAGGGGAAACCTGAAAGAGGCTTTCATTTGTATTATGAAGTCTAATAGTAGATAGGAAGCTATTTAAATGCAGATAGAATGTCTTGGGAAATTTTGCATCCTTTACAGTATATTTTATACACAGTAGAACTTTGCTAAGTTTTTATTTGGAAAAAGAAAAGGAATGTTCTGAAACAATAATAATGGCTAACAAATATTAAGTACATAGCTAAGAAACACTAAGTGTATGGGTACCAGAACTATTCTAAGTACTTTATAAAACAGTATATTTAACAACCCTAAGACATTGTTACTTACTACGTCCTTTCTAGACAGAAAGGCGTACGTGTGTGCTAAGTCACGTTATAGTTACGTTCAACTGTTTGTGACCCTTAAGACTGATCATAGCCTGCCAGCCTCCTCTATCCATGGGATTCTCCAGGCATGAATACTGGAGTGGGTTGCTACATCCTCCTCCAAGGGGTCTTCCTGACCATGGGATCGAACCAGCATCTCTTATGTCTCCTTCATTGGTAGGCATGTTCTTTACTATTAGCGCCATAACCTAAGGCAGGAGAGCTTTCAGTAATTTAATTAAAGTTTTATATCATTTTGTTCTAACTTTATAAGACACTAAAGTTTTAAACATATTGAAGAAAAATTTGATTCCATTTTCAGTCAACCTCAAGAAAAATAATTTTAAAACAGTTCTGTTTGTTAGGAAAGATCAACTTGTAATACCTTTCCATTTTTCTATAAAAAATATACATTCATCAACTTTGCAAAAAATGTATTCTTTCTTAGTAGTTACTTAATGTTGTCACTGAATTCAAACACCTTCATATTAACTTTTCACTTGGCCACACCAGATTTCTAAAGCGAAACAAATATTTTTCATTCTTGTGAGAGAGGTTTTGATTTGTGTGGGCCTCCCACTGCAGCGACCTCTCTCATTGCAGAGCACCAGCTCTGGGTGCATGCACCCCAGAGCATTGGCTCCTACACACTGGTCCAGCCACTCTGCAACACATGGGATCTTCCTGGGCCGAGGATCAAACCGGTGCCCCTTGCACTGCAAGGCAGACTCTTCGCCCACTGGACCACTAGGGAAGCCTGAAAGAGGCTTTCATTTGTATTATGAAGTCTAATAGTAGATAGGAAGCTATTTAAATGCAGATAGAATGTCTTGGGAAATTTTGCATCCTTTACAGTATATTTTATACACAGTAGAACTTTGCTAAGTTTTTATTTGGAAAAAGAAAAGGAATGTTCTGAAACAATAATAATGGCTAACAAATATTAAGTACATAGCTAAGAAACACTAAGTGTATGGGTACCAGAACTATTCTAAGTACTTTATAAAACAGTATATTTAACAACCCTAAGACATTGTTACTTACTACGTCCTTTCTAGACAGAAAGGCGTACGTGTGTGCTAAGTCACGTTATAGTTACGTTCAACTGTTTGTGACCCTTAAGACTGATCATAGCCTGCCAGCCTCCTCTATCCATGGGATTCTCCAGGCATGAATACTGGAGTGGGTTGCTACATCCTCCTCCAAGGGGTCTTCCTGACCATGGGATCGAACCAGCATCTCTTATGTCTCCTTCATTGGTAGGCATGTTCTTTACTATTAGCGCCACCTGAGAAGCCAGTAAGGCAGGAGAGCTAAATAGCTTGCTTGAGTCAGATCCTGACTCAGCACTTCATCTGAACCCCAGTCAGAATCTGAACCCCAGCAGATTGTCTCCAGAGCTGTGTTCTCATTTCCAATACTGAACGATTTATTCTTTATTGTTTTAACAGAAAATTGCCGTGAACCATATTTAACGGAAGAACAGATTCCCTCTGAAGTTAATGTTGAAAGCCCATTCCAGTACATTGTCCTGGTTTTTTTGCTGATAAAATGTTCTTTGGTGCTTATTTGAAACAGATGCAAACACTTAAAACATCCATTCATATTGTGTTTCCTTGTGATTTGCTGGACTATGTCAGGTTGCCTCCAATGACTGTCTGATTTCATTAGCCTTGCTACCCCTTTACGGACCTGCAACTTCATGGATCTGTTCAAGCATAGTTGGTCGGAGGTTGATTAGCATCTCTTGCCAACATTCTGTCTCCTTCTGTTGTGGAGAACTCTAGGACAGCTGGGAGAAGCTCAGTGGGTTTTTCAAAGCAGTTTCTTCAAGCTTTTTCACAAGACATGATGATGGGCTAATGGCAGTACAAGTTTATTCTCACATACTTTTAACTCCTGGAGTTATTAATTGGAAGTTACTTAAAAGTCTTTACTTTTAGATGGTTTGATTTTTTTCCAAGTTATTGTTCTTCAGTAAACATAAGATTGAGTAGACTTTCTCTTTTCACAAATTTTGCTTTTGAACTTATTGCTTGTTCAAGCTTTAGGTCCCTTATAATTTTGCATGCAAAGTGATAGGGCAGAAATGTCATCGTGAGTCTAGTGTGAGGCAGTCCTATCTCTTTTGGCCCTATGGATAGATTAATGACAGTATCTTTTTTATGTACTATATTTTTATCTGTGGCAACAGGAATGTTTTGGCATTGTCAGTTGATGATTGCTTCGGCTGAACAAAGTTTCTGATTAATGAAAATATGTCATGGCTTCAGAATGTCCCTTAGAATTTATTTTGTGTCAAAAGTATCTCATTTGTTATCAGTTAAATTGTGTTGGGGAAATTCTTGAGACAATTAAGGAAGATATTGCTTGGATTATGCTTAGATTTACCAAAGTTATATTTCTGAGTCCTTTGATCTGAGAATGGAGAACATTCTCACAGTGAGACTTCAGGCTACTCCCATCCTGAGGCTCTGAAATCTATAGAAGAAATGTAGCAAACCTCTCCCTCTAATAATGAAATTCTTTCTATGATCTATAGACACCTATATCCTTTAAACAGTGCCTACACCATTCTATTGCATAGCATCTTTTGTATATTTTTATCTGTAGACTTGTACCTGGACTGGAAATGTCTTGTTTTTCAGTCATCTCTGAACCCTGCCTCAGACCCTGTGACTTGTATGGCAGATCTTCAGCATCTGGTGTGTTTTGTCTGTGTTGGGGACAGAGTACAGTATTTAGTTTGCGTGCTCTTGAAAGGGTTTAAGGTGATATTACTTACTTCCGGAATTTCATTTTCAGTAGTTGGTCGGAGGTTGATTAGCATCTCTTGCCAACATTCTGTCTCCTTCTGTTGTGGAGAACTCTAGGACAGCTGGGAGAAGCTCAGTGGGTTTTTCAAAGCAGTTTCTTCAAGCTTTTTCACAAGACATGATGATGGGCTAATGGCAGTACAAGTTTATTCTCACATACTTTTAACTCCTGGAGTTATTAATTGGAAGTTACTTAAAAGTCTTTACTTTTAGATGGTTTGATTTTTTTCCAAGTTATTGTTCTTCAGTAAACATAAGATTGAGTAGACTTTCTCTTTTCACAAATTTTGCTTTTGAACTTATTGCTTGTTCAAGCTTTAGGTCCCTTATAATTTTGCATGCAAAGTGATAGGGCAGAAATGTCATCGTGAGTCTAGTGTGAGGCAGTCCTATCTCTTTTGGCCCTATGGATAGATTAATGACAGTATCTTTTTTATGTACTATATTTTTATCTGTGGCAACAGGAATGTTTTGGCATTGTCAGTTGATGATTGCTTCGGCTGAACAAAGTTTCTGATTAATGAAAATATGTCATGGCTTCAGAATGTCCCTTAGAATTT
Source organism: Tragulus kanchil (assembly GCA_022376925.1). Classification (NCBI taxonomy): domain Eukaryota; kingdom Metazoa; phylum Chordata; class Mammalia; order Artiodactyla; family Tragulidae; genus Tragulus; species Tragulus kanchil. Next base: position 76,172,328 of record JAIOJX010000030.1, read on the forward strand.
ATTTTGTGTCAAAAGTATCTCATTTGTTATCAGTTAAATTGTGTTGGGGAAATTCTTGAGACAATTAAGGAAGATATTGCTTGGATTATGCTTAGATTTACCAAAGTTATATTTCTGAGTCCTTTGATCTGAGAATGGAGAACATTCTCACAGTGAGACTTCAGGCTACTCCCATCCTGAGGCTCTGAAATCTATAGAAGAAATGTAGCAAACCTCTCCCTCTAATAATGAAATTCTTTCTATGATCTATAGACACCTATATCCTTTAAACAGTGCCTACACCATTCTATTGCATAGCATCTTTTGTATATTTTTATCTGTAGACTTGTACCTGGACTGGAAATGTCTTGTTTTTCAGTCATCTCTGAACCCTGCCTCAGACCCTGTGACTTGTATGGCAGATCTTCAGCATCTGGTGTGTTTTGTCTGTGTTGGGGACAGAGTACAGTATTTAGTTTGCGTGCTCTTGAAAGGGTTTAAGGTGATATTACTTACTTCCGGAATTTCATTTTCAGTACGAATATAAATAGTGTCGTGGCACCTTTGGAGTTCTCATAATTTTTGGTTTTAGGTAGACAAGTATTGATCTGAGGATTTTTTATTACTCTGGTTCATTTCTGTGGTAGGGAGTACCATTCATGCATATATTTTTTTTTCGGATGCTTATGACCTTGTTAAATAGCAGTCCAAAAATCGTGTGGCTTGTTTTGATTTTAACCAAAGTTACAGCTGCCTAGCTGTAAAGCAGTCAGTTTCTCTTATTATGACTAGTTCTTCAACTTGTACTGTTTTAAATTGCCTGCAATTAGCATATTTCAACCTTATTTTTAGGTTTAAATTGCAGTGTGAGAGTGTACTCTCCTCTTAGCTAATTAGTGCTATCAAGGAACAGTAGGTTACCTCATTAGTACCATGTGCATTTAATTAAAGAAGAGAAAATTGGAGTTAACCTCATAGTTAATATTTTCACAGAGTGCTACAATGCCAACACCTTCAATTGGAGTCACACCCCTGTGTATCTAATTATTCACTGGTGCCAAATAAGGTTAGCAAGGGTACTACGAGGCTGTTGACAAAATAATTTAGATGAAAATGTGTTTGTTGGATTCTGATAGTAAAATATAACTTGAGCATATTTTCCCTGTCCTAATCTGCAAGTGTCAGGTGACATACTTCTTCATAGAAAACTGAAGGAAAAGAATATTTTGGAGGCCATTTTTTCTGTTTGAATTAATGTTGCTCTTATCTTGAAGAAAATGACATATAGTCATGTAAAGCATATACAATCTGTTTCTTAAACAGAGCCCCTGAACTTCAGAGATGTATTTGAAAAGAATTATTTATAAGATGTAATATTTACATGCATCAAACCACTACAAATACTCCCTGACACCCCTACTACATTCCTCCTTGCTTTTCTTCTTTTCTGATATACTTATAATTTCCCTTGTGTATCTTATGAATGGGGATCATCCTTTCATATCATACATGAAATCTAAGGATGTGTTGTCACATGGTCTATTCAAATGCAGTGTAATCCTTTTGCCCTTCAGACAAAATCTTTTGAAATGTCTAATGCTACTTAGGTAAAAAAATGACATTCCATGTCATTTATCAATAAATAATCACTTTGCTTTTACAGATGAAAATGCAAACTGTTCATTTGAGTGTATAGAGTATCTTCCAATACAAATGACATTAATTCAACAGGTTTTAACAGAGATTGTGGAGTATGGCTCCATAGTCTTAAATATATGTTTAATGGCAATCTTTGTGTTGTAGTAATGCAGAGTCAAGGCAGTTTATTTAATGAGATTCTTGTGATTGTTCTCACATTTCATGACAAGACAGGCTTTATGCTCATTTGTATTGGTTGTAATTGACAAGTCCACAGTTAGCTTATGCAAAAAGAAAGTTTTAAGGACAAATAGCAACCCATACTCTAAAATCACAGTACCATTTAAAGTTCTAGGAGTATTTATTAACATTGGTCATAATTTTAGCCTAGATGGGAAAAGAAGTTCTTAAGATCATGGTAGATAATCAATAGTTTTTTGGTTAGTGATTAATTCATATGTTCAAATTAACATCTGCCAAATTACTCATATTTTTAAAATTTATAATATTATTAAGCTGTGAGACAAAGGTGGGATAGTTTTGTATAGGTTGACCTACCAAGATAATAATCCAAAATAATTTTCATAAATGATAATGTACATTATTAGCATAAGATTGGGGGGAAAAAAGCCAACTCCTGATTCTCTTTGTTTAATCTAGGAATTGCTTCCAGAAACAAAATTATGTGTCTGTGGCCACTCTTCTGGTGATGGGCATCCTCACAACACATTTGCAGTAAGTTACACTGGGCAATTAGAAATTCAACTTACATAGGCAAGATGATAATGACACTGTGATTTTTCTATTAGCCACTGAAAAGAATTTTTAAATTTTCTGAAAAACCTACTACTGACACCTACTACATTCCTCCTTGCTTTTCTTCTTTTCTGATATACTTATAATTTCCCTTGTGTATCTTATGAATGGGGATCATCCTTTCATATCATACATGAAATCTAAGGATGTGTTGTCACATGGTCTATTCAAATGCAGTGTAATCCTTTTGCCCTTCAGACAAAATCTTTTGAAATGTCTAATGCTACTTAGGTAAAAAAATGACATTCCATGTCATTTATCAATAAATAATCACTTTGCTTTTACAGATGAAAATGCAAACTGTTCATTTGAGTGTATAGAGTATCTTCCAATACAAATGACATTAATTCAACAGGTTTTAACAGAGATTGTGGAGTATGGCTCCATAGTCTTAAATATATGTTTAATGGCAATCTTTGTGTTGTAGTAATGCAGAGTCAAGGCAGTTTATTTAATGAGATTCTTGTGATTGTTCTCACATTTCATGACAAGACAGGCTTTATGCTCATTTGTATTGGTTGTAATTGACAAGTCCACAGTTAGCTTATGCAAAAAGAAAGTTTTAAGGACAAATAGCAACCCATACTCTAAAATCACAGTACCATTTAAAGTTCTAGGAGTATTTATTAACATTGGTCATAATTTTAGCCTAGATGGGAAAAGAAGTTCTTAAGATCATGGTAGATAATCAATAGTTTTTTGGTTAGTGATTAATTCATATGTTCAAATTAACATCTGCCAAATTACTCATATTTTTAAAATTTATAATATTATTAAGCTGTGAGACAAAGGTGGGATAGTTTTGTATAGGTTGACCTACCAAGATAATAATCCAAAATAATTTTCATAAATGATAATGTACATTATTAGCATAAGATTGGGGGGAAAAAAGCCAACTCCTGATTCTCTTTGTTTAATCTAGGAATTGCTTCCAGAAACAAAATTATGTGTCTGTGGCCACTCTTCTGGTGATGGGCATCCTCACAACACATTTGCAGTAAGTTACACTGGGCAATTAGAAATTCAACTACTACATATAAGGCCATAGACTTGACTCCACTAAATAGACAGTCTGTGATTTTTCTATTAGCCACTGCCTTCCAGTCATGCAGATGATCAAGAGATGACTAATGCTAAGGCACAGATGTAGGGTTTTTTTTGCTGCTTCTTTTATTCTTGCTTCAATTATGTTTCATCACATACACAGTTCACAGTTTCTGTGAATTGATGGCATTAAAGTTTATTTTAAGGATGTAAGGGCACATAGCTGTTTTACTACTGTACTTTTCTTGAACCTCTATGCTTTCTTGAACAGATTTAGGAATAATTTGATGAGATGTTATTGATATGCATAAAATAAATGGATAGAAATTATGGATAGATGCAATACATATTTTAGGGAAAAGTTGCTGTTCTGTGTTCTGCAAGTTAACATATAAATATGCCATGGCCTCTTTATACCTATTCTGTCACTGGAGTGTAATTTGTCTCTTTAGACTGTAATATTCAATGAAAATTGCTTTCGTGACCCAATTCACATACCAGTTAGCCTCGGAAATGAATAGCAGTCCTGAAGTGGCCATTCAAGAATTTTTAAATAGAGCAACTTCATGTTTCTATTTAGCATGGACACTACCTATATTCCTATGGAATCTCTAAATATGTAAGTTATGTATTTTCACACATAGGATGTTTGCTTGTTTCCTGAAGTATTGATACAGTTTTTTAGTTTCCGTGGTCTAGGCTGTTTCTAAATTGACTCATACAAAATTTATTTTTTTCACTACCATATACATATTATTTCCTAATGTATAATTGTTAAAGCACAATATAATATTAATAAACAATTTTCATACTTTGGTTAAAAAAAAGAAAGATTTTATCAAGAAAAATAGTGTCAAATTAACATGGAATGCTATGTTTTGTGGAAAATATATAAAATTTAACCATCTTTTTTAAATGTTAGATGTAAAACAAAAATAGAAGTGAAAACAGCAATAACATGTACTGTTTTATGGAAATAGTGCATGCAGGGAATTAGTAGTATGTTTTGTACATTAAATTGGGTTTCATAATGATCTGAAATTTCCAAGTTTGGGGTTTGTTTCATTTTAATTCTAAAGTGTTTGTCCTCCTAAGCTTTCTTTACAATAATAACATTTGACAAAATAGCAAAAATTAAAAAGTAGTGGCAAGTTTTACTGAATTATGTAAACTTATGTGAAAGACTAAAATAATTTTAATTTCTAAGTTTTCTCTATATGTTTTGAAGAAAATAAGTTTGAATTAAGCTTACAAAATATCTCTATTTTAACTTAGTAAGAAAGATTAATGCTTTAAAAATATTGCATTAGAATTGAGGCAGGCAGTATTCCTAATTGATAACACTTTTTCCTAAAGTAATCTCAATGGAAAAATTGTTTTCTTCAGTCTAAAGAGTGAGATGGCTTAACTAATAATGGTTTGTTGTTTATGTTAGTTTACTTCTCTCTTTAAAAAATTATTCTCTATTCTACTGACAAAAATATAAATCTATAGCATTAGATCTTTTTTTCACTGAAATGTTTTCTAAATGAAAATAAACCATGGAAAAATTAAATGAATGGCTTACAAGTCCCACGTAGTTCCTCAATGACAAGTCTGAATTTATAGACCACTTTTGTGATCACCAATGTATTGGTCTTTCCATACATATACAGCATTGTTCATGGGTACCTTGAAAACTGTGTTGAAAAAGAGTCAGATTGTGCCATGTTTACCTGAGACTGTAGTTAGTCTCCAAGACAGAAAAATCACCAGGATAATCTAGTGAGGTCTGCTGTGGTTGGTGGGGTTTACCATCCCGGAAGTGCACCAAACTTAGTATTTCACATTAGTCACTGAGTGAAAATTGACTATACAATTTATTTTTTTTTTTTGTATAATTGTTAAAGCACAATATAATATTAATAAACAATTTTCATACTTTGGTTAAAAAGAAAGATTTTATCAAGAAAAATAGTGTCAAATTAACATGGAATGCTATGTTTTGTGGAAAATATATAAAATTTAACCATCTTTTTTAAATGTTAGATGTAAAACAAAAATAGAAGTGAAAACAGCAATAACATGTACTGTTTTATGGAAATAGTGCATGCAGGGAATTAGTAGTATGTTTTGTACATTAAATTGGGTTTCATAATGATCTGAAATTTCCAAGTTTGGGGTTTGTTTCATTTTAATTCTAAAGTGTTTGTCCTCCTAAGCTTTCTTTACAATAATAACATTTGACAAAATAGCAAAAATTAAAAAGTAGTGGCAAGTTTTACTGAATTATGTAAACTTATGTGAAAGACTAAAATAATTTTAATTTCTAAGTTTTCTCTATATGTTTTGAAGAAAATAAGTTTGAATTAAGCTTACAAAATATCTCTATTTTAACTTAGTAAGAAAGATTAATGCTTTAAAAATATTGCATTAGAATTGAGGCAGGCAGTATTCCTAATTGATAACACTTTTTCCTAAAGTAATCTCAATGGAAAAATTGTTTTCTTCAGTCTAAAGAGTGAGATGGCTTAACTAATAATGGTTTGTTGTTTATGTTAGTTTACTTCTCTCTTTAAAAAATTATTCTCTATTCTACTGACAAAAATATAAATCTATAGCATTAGATCTTTTTTTCACTGAAATGTTTTCTAAATGAAAATAAACCATGGAAAAATTAAATGAATGGCTTACAAGTCCCACGTAGTTCCTCAATGACAAGTCTGAATTTATAGACCACTTTTGTGATCACCAATGTATTGGTCTTTCCATACATATACAGCATTGTTCATGGGTACCTTGAAAACTGTGTTGAAAAAGAGTCAGATTGTGCCATGTTTACCTGAGACTGTAGTTAGTCTCCAAGACAGAAAAATCACCAGGATAATCTAGTGAGGTCTGCTGTGGTTGGTGGGGTTTACCATCCCGGAAGTGCACCAAACTTAGTATTTCACATTAGTCACTGAGTGATTTTGCAAATGATGCTTCTAGACTTCACAACACCAGGGAAACATTCAGTACTAAGGGGCTTGTTTCCTTTATTGAATGTATTATATACAAAGTTTTTGTGAGCTAAAATAGCTACATAATGTGATTTAAAATCAAAATGCAAACTAAAACAAAAGACTATTTGTTGTTCACAGTTGACAGTCTCTGAATGATGAACATGGCTCTTTGTCTTAGTATTTGTTAAATTTTATTAGTACTAATATGGTGTAATAATACTTGAGTAAGTCTGAGCACTATGAGGTTACCGAGGAGAGGGAGAAATAGAAGGAAAGGGGGTAGAGAAAGAATAGATAGGGGTATCTAAAAGCAGCCCTGTTCCTTTATAGTCTATATACCTCATTTTTATAATGAATTGTGAATCACTGGAGTAGGTCTCTAAATTCTTAAGAGATCCTACATAATGCCTTAACAATGGACTAACTTATATCACACATATTACTTCCACAGTTGATTGACCTTCACAAATAAAAAAAAAATTTTTTTTTCGAGTATGTGTTCTAAAGTGGCAGATTAATTTTACTTGCTGTTTCTTGACTTAAAAAATTAAAATCCTGTATGTTTATTAACAAGCCTGAAGTACTGTAAATCTCAGGGGGAAAAGCCATTCATAATTACCAAATGTAGGTTGAAGGCAAAATTATCATAAAGAAATAGTAATGTTATATATTTGATACTAAGCAGATATAATCATATCATCCTCTTTCAGGTATTTATGGTATCAAGTTTCTAACAAAAGATGCAATGAAGATATATTTCAGAGGAGTATTTTCTAGTGGTTTTGCCTGGAAATAGCCATAAGATGTTAGCCACTTAGGAATTGTCCCTCCTTATTGTAATGCTATTGAACAGTGGAGACATTTTTATGTACCCACTAATAGGTTATGTGTAGTGTGCCTTTACTCATTCATTGCAACACTGGGCAGTAGTAATTGTATCCACTTTACATCATCTCTACCTAAATATTGTAATCTTAAATTATTTATATCTGTTTTTTAAAATAACATTTGGCTTCAATAGGCTGTACATTTAAAATTCCAAGAGTAATAATTTAATATTCTTATTATAAATTTGAATTTTATAGGAAAGAAGCATTAAGTTCTGGGTTTAAAAAACAAGAATATGAGAATAAGTGAGCTTCACTGGAAGAGGTTACTTTCAATACTTGCTTTCACACTCAGTTTTTTCAAATGGCATATATTTAACTTTAATCTGGAAAATATTTACTTAGTTTATTTTCTTTCAAACTTTAGTAATAGCAATGATGCCTTTCTTTTTTCCCTGATATATTAAACAGCTTTACAAGTGGATAATTCTGTCACAATCCTAAATTTCACAACGTTTGGTTTCCCTGCCACACAATAGTAACCCAAGTTCACTCCTCAAGAGATCAACCTTGTTGACATCTCATAGGGGTATCTAAAAGCAGTTTCCTTTATAGTCTATATACTTCATTTTTATAATGAATTGTGAATCACTGGAGTAGGTCTCTAAATTCTTAAGAGATCCTACATAATGCCTTAACAATGGACTAACTTATATCACACATATTACTTCCACAGTTGATTGACCTTCACAAATAAAAAAATTTTTTTTTCGAGTATGTGTTCTAAAGTGGCAGATTAATTTTACTTGCTGTTTCTTGACTTAAAAAATTAAAATCCTGTATGTTTATTAACAAGCCTGAAGTACTGTAAATCTCAGGGGGAAAAGCCATTCATAATTACCAAATGTAGGTTGAAGGCAAAATTATCATAAAGAAATAGTAATGTTATATATTTGATACTAAGCAGATATAATCATATCATCCTCTTTCAGGTATTTATGGTATCAAGTTTCTAACAAAAGATGCAATGAAGATATATTTCAGAGGAGTATTTTCTAGTGGTTTTGCCTGGAAATAGCCATAAGATGTTAGCCACTTAGGAATTGTCCCTCCTTATTGTAATGCTATTGAACAGTGGAGACATTTTTATGTACCCACTAATAGGTTATGTGTAGTGTGCCTTTACTCATTCATTGCAACACTGGGCAGTGGTAATTGTATCCACTTTACATCATCTCTACCTAAATATTGTAATCTTAAATTATTTATATCTGTTTTTTAAAATAACATTTGGCTTCAATAGGCTGTACATTTAAAATTCCAAGAGTAATAATTTAATATTCTTATTATAAATTTGAATTTTATAGGAAAGAAGCATTAAGTTCTGGGTTTAAAAAACAAGAATATGAGAATAAGTGAGCTTCACTGGAAGAGGTTACTTTCAATACTTGCTTTCACACTCAGTTTTTTCAAATGGCATATATTTAACTTTAATCTGGAAAATATTTACTTAGTTTATTTTCTTTCAAACTTTAGTAATAGCAATGATGCCTTTCTTTTTTCCCTGATATATTAAACAGCTTTACAAGTGGATAATTCTGTCACAATCCTAAATTTCACAACGTTTGGTTTCCCTGCCACACAATAGTAACCCAAGTTCACTCCTCAAGAGATCAACCTTGTTGACATCTCATCTGCCTGAATGCCTTTATTAGCACCTACCTACAGGTAATATTGTTGTTAGTCTTGGCTTCAGGTTTTTACACCAACAGGAATACTGTTTTACCTAGGGTTCTGACTGTTAGCTTAGTGCAAAAGCAATTACGTGTGATGCTCAGTGTCTTTCTTTGGGGTTCTTAATTTCAAAACTTTTACCACTGGGTCATATATATATTTTGGTGAATAAAATTTGTTGGATCTATACATTAAAAGTAAAGCTTAGTTGGTCTTGGTCTAGCTGTTATATATCACATTCAAATTAAATTACAGTGACCACATTGGATCTTTTCCCCTATAGATCTTGACTCTGTTATGATTGCTTCCTCAATGTTTCATTTTGATGAAATTGTGAATTGGAGAAAATAAGCACAAGAGGACAGTGACGGCTTTAAGGATCTTTTTCTGTTCCAAATTCTTGTCTCTTTTTAGACTTTACATAAATTTTCCCCAGTACCAAATGATCTACCCCATGGGCTCTGGAATTAGCTTTCTAGATTGAATATTGGGCAAATTACTTGACCTTTTTTTCAGCCTTATGCTCAGAAACTATAAAATTAGGACAATGATAATATATACTTCATAGAGTAGTAAGAGGATTACATTTGATGACCCCAAAAGTATTTAGAATGATGACTAACACATAGGAAGCATGCAGTGGATGTCTGACTCAGTATATCTATGGTATCATCAATATACTCTTGTGTGGACCAAAGAGGCAATTTTGTTTGGCATTACTGTTTGGTATTAATACTAAACAAGAGGCTTTGGACATTATCTTATGCCATGACCAAGACAGAAACATTTCTTCCTGAGTCTTTATAGTTATTAAGTCGAACACTGATTTTTTCATTCAAAAAATAAAAAAAAATCAGTTATCCAGATATTTTCTGATTTGTTAAGATGAGTGAAAGAGAAAGAACCCTGCCTCACTGGACCTAAATGATGTCCTCTGGCAGTCAAAGAAAATCATGGCTAAAGATTGTTAGGAAAAGTGATTGTATCCTCAATTGTCTGTATCCAGCCAGAACACATGAAGATAGGAAATTAGGAAATGCATGTGGCAGTGCCAGTTAATCTCTAATTATTCCTTCTCTTCTCTGTTATAAATGTATTAACTGAGACTGACCAAGAATTAGAGATAAATTACTATTTAGTAGTAGTGTTGATAATTCTAACTAACAAGCTGGAGACAATTAACCGAATGAGATAATGCTGTGGTAAATTTTTTTGGAGACTCCTTCCTATACAACCCATATTGCAAGATGTAACTCCTTGCTATTAATGGAGATGTGTGTTAGTATAAGTTTCTGTTTATTTTGAAGCAATACAGATCAGATTTGTTAATTCATCATATTCATTTTGAGTAGTTTGTATTCACTATTACAATAGAACTGATACTATGCTAGGTCCTTTAGTATGAAATAAACCTTAAGACAATCAAATATTTCAAACAGTTAATATTATAGTTGCTTTTGTTAATGCCGTAATGCTACATTATAGTGACCATATTTAGAGCTATTAAAAACCTTCTAGGTTTTCCATTGAAACAGAATAAAGGTTTCTGTTTTGAAAGCCTTGACTGACATTTGTATGCAGCTCCTTGATTAATCTTTTCCTTTCCTAGTGTAACTCAGAAACTATAAAATTAGGACAATGATAATATATACTTCATAGAGTAGTAAGAGGATTACATTTGATGACCCCAAAAGTATTTAGAATGATGACTAACACATAGGAAGCATGCAGTGGATGTCTGACTCAGTATATCTATGGTATCATCAATATACTCTTGTGTGGACCAAAGAGGCAATTTTGTTTGGCATTACTGTTTGGTATTAATACTAAACAAGAGGCTTTGGACATTATCTTATGCCATGACCAAGACAGAAACATTTCTTCCTGAGTCTTTATAGTTATTAAGTCGAACACTGATTTTTTCATTCAAAAAATAAAAAAAAATCAGTTATCCAGATATTTTCTGATTTGTTAAGATGAGTGAAAGAGAAAGAACCCTGCCTCACTGGACCTAAATGATGTCCTCTGGCAGTCAAAGAAAATCATGGCTAAAGATTGTTAGGAAAAGTGATTGTATCCTCAATTGTCTGTATCCAGCCAGAACACATGAAGATAGGAAATTAGGAAATGCATGTGGCAGTGCCAGTTAATCTCTAATTATTCCTTCTCTTCTCTGTTATAAATGTATTAACTGAGACTGACCAAGAATTAGAGATAAATTACTATTTAGTAGTAGTGTTGATAATTCTAACTAACAAGCTGGAGACAATTAACCGAATGAGATAATGCTGTGGTAAATTTTTTTGGAGACTCCTTCCTATACAACCCATATTGCAAGATGTAACTCCTTGCTATTAATGGAGATGTGTGTTAGTATAAGTTTCTGTTTATTTTGAAGCAATACAGATCAGATTTGTTAATTCATCATATTCATTTTGAGTAGTTTGTATTCACTATTACAATAGAACTGATACTATGCTAGGTCCTTTAGTATGAAATAAACCTTAAGACAATCAAATATTTCAAACAGTTAATATTATAGTTGCTTTTGTTAATGCCGTAATGCTACATTATAGTGACCATATTTAGAGCTATTAAAAACCTTCTAGGTTTTCCATTGAAACAGAATAAAGGTTTCTGTTTTGAAAGCCTTGACTGACATTTGTATGCAGCTCCTTGATTAATCTTTTCCTTTCCTAGTGTAACTCAAGATATTAATAATTATCTTTACACACCTCACTCAGCTGGGATGTAGCTCCCTGAGCTCAGTTCATTCTAGACACCTCTCCTGAGTAATTTGCCTCTCACCTTCTATTTTATTGCAATATTTGAGACTGCCATGAATTCTCTTGATGTTGGTTCCAAGAAGGACCAGTAGCAGAGCTTTTTCAATGGAAACTCCTCTTTGAAATTTATAATGAATAATTTACTCCCCTTGATGATTCACCAAAGCATTAGTATGGCAGAAATCAGGAGCTGATGAAAGGATTATTTATTTAGTTATCTGGTTTTGTTGTTGTTAATATATTTTTCATCAAATAAATTGATATACACACACTAGAATATGTATGTGGCAATAATGTGAATTTATGGTGCCCATTCAAACAGACTGTATTTTTCCTTTCACATTTAAAGTTATTTGTGTTGAACTATTAGTGATAGCATCTGCAAATATGAAATATAATATGTATTAACTTTCAACAGTTTACTATAGTTATTGCATATTTCTTAACATCGTTGATAAAATATATATTCTTTATATACTATTTGTATTCTCTTCCTTGTATATTTCCACATCACATAATAAGTGAAAGGCACAAAAACCAGTCATTCTCGTATATAAATTTTCACAGCTCATGAGCACATGCACAAACACAAACATATATACACATACCTATCTAAAAGATCAGTTATGTAAAAAAATTTCATGATTTTTTTCTTAGTGTTTTATCTAGAATTCATTTTTTTCTCTTCTTTTGAAGTTACATTTTTTTACATTTTTAATTTTCTTTAGGTAAAATGAGTTATTTGTTATGCACAGTATTGACAAATTACAGAATCACATTTTTATTATTGGCACCATTCATGCAGCAATATATTTACATAAAAATACTCCTAAATAAATAGATTTTTCACATGTTTTAATACATAGTATGTCATTTTAATCAGTCCATGATTCCCAATGGCATTCAAACATAAAGCTGAAAATGCACGCTTTTACTTTAAAGCCTAATCCAGTGTAGTTCAAAAAGCTTGCTATTATCAGAATTTGGTCATGCCATAATCACAATGCACGATACAACTTAGATGAAATTGCATTTGTTTACTGCAATTATATTCCTTATCAGAATGATAATAAATTTGGTGCAAATAGATTCACACTACAGATAAAGAATAAAGTTTTATATGGTATTGGGCTTTGCAGGATGGAACTTTTGCGTATTTGACATTAAGGAGCAGCATGAAATGCTCTAGCTCTTGCCACTGTGTTCCTGAGCCATTTTCCCCAAAGCTGTTGTTGCCTTTCCAGCAGGCCACTCCTGTTCTCTCTTAAGAGAGATACTGTGAGAGATTTTGGAATATTGGCAGAAGTGATGTATCATTCAAATCCAGTGTATCACAACATCACATTTGAGGATAACAATATATCTTAATTTTAATTTAGAATTTTAGATGTAAAATATATAGCAGGACTCAAAACAGACTGTATAGAATGACAGTATGAAATCTAAAGAGTTTTTAAGTCCTTTTTTTTTTTTTTTTTTTTTTTTTGTGGGGGTGGGGGGAGGAAAGTAAAGTTTATTAGAATGGGAGAAGGGAGAATTGCTGCCAGTACAGGGGGCTGGCTGAACTGAAGTCTTTTTTTTAATTTGTTATTATTTTTTTCAACCTTCATTTTGCTTTTAACTTTTACAGAGTTTTGTTGTTTACAGATATGCATGTTCCCAGATTAAGTCCTCTTAACTTAAAGATTTTAAGTTCTCTTAAAAGAATTCTTTTTTGGGGGGGGGGAGAGGGAGGGGAGCGGGCAGGCCACTTCCATTGGTCTTTCATTTCTCTATTTTCATCCGTCTTTGTTCTTTGGCTCCTGTGGGCCCCCCATCGCGGTGGCCTCTGTTGTCGCAGAGCTCAGGCTCTGGGCGCATGCGCGCCAGAGCTCCGGCTCAGTAATTGTACACATCGGTCCAGCCGCTCCGCGGCACGTGGGATCTTCCCAGGCCAGGGATCGAATCGGTGCCCCTTGCACTGCAAGGCGGTGTCCTTACCCACTGGACCACCAGGGGAAGCCCCGAAGCCCCTCTTAAGAGAATTCTTAAGCGATACTATGGTGAAAAGAAAGCAGGTAAATATAAATTCTTAGTAAAATAAGTATAATTCATAAATTCATGTGTGGTTGTGTAATTTTAGAGAATGTTGACAAAATAATATCAAAATTCGATAAACTTAAAAGGTTAATGTTTGTTAATCAAATTTAATGTTATATATGCAAACATAGTGAATATTTTCTTGATACATAGGTAACTGATGTAAAATTAAAAGAAACAGAAGAATAGCATGTACACTGTTATTTCATCTCTATTTCTTCTTAAATCCTTGTTGCCTATAGTTGCATATCTCATACTCTCTTAAGAGTGAAAGGTATAGTTTTTTGCATATTAAGTCTGGAAATAGACTTTTTTTTCACATATTTATCCTTGTCTTTCTATATATTACCTTGGTAGTCATTCTGCTTTATTAGAGGGGTCATGCCCTGCTAGTGGATTGCCAAAATACAGAGGACAGGGCATCTGACCAACATGCGTTTCTGTTCTGTAATGACTGATGAAATACGTCAGATTAAAGGAGTCTTTGGAATCATTTAATTAAGAATCTGAAGGACTTCACTTAAATTTTTCCATGATTCATTGAATTGAAGGGAAACTATTGATGGTTTGGCAGTTCTTTGGTTTTGAGCCATGGTTCACATGTATAATTTTAGCAAGTTGTGTATTTTAATTCTGTATATCTGTCAAAGAAAGAAACCACTCAGTTTTTCCAAATGTTTGCTAATCACACTTACTGATCATAGGTTTTCAAAAACCAGATCAGTTTCATGATCACTTTTGAAATCACTGTGCATATTACCCAACTACTTGTGGCTCGTTGAGGATACTTATTAAGGTCTCAATCAGAGCTGTGATATAATCTTATTTGTAAGTCAAGGTTTTAGAAAAGAAAAATTCAAGGATCTTTAATGATTACCACAGAAATGTTCTAAAGTGAATTGCAAAATCCCAGACTGTTGATTTATTGCTTTCATTCTTTTGTAAGGACTTAAACTAGGGGAGAAAAAGTCTTATTTTTTTAAAGTTATACAGGGCATTAATTTACTTCCTTATGTTTACAGGAATAGGCTTAATAGTTATAAAATTTTAATCTTTTACATTTTTCCTTTATTTCCCTTTATTTATTTCCTACACATCCAAACAAGATCAGTTGGTCTGTAGAGTTTCCCTGGCTTTTTAGGTTGTCTGTCTCCTATCCATCAGACAAATATTATGTCTTAATAATTGAAAATAAGTGATTAGTGGGTCATCTTGAGTTTAAAATACAAAGAAAAAGGAAACAGTATAGTATTTTAAATTTGATATTGAAACATCAAAAACATTTAAACAGGTAAAGTTCAAAGTGTGTACTTGAATTGATCAGATGAAAATAATAAATGACTAATATACAACTTTGATCCTGTAAAATATATTCACAGCACTTGTTATAAGTTGACTGCTTAAAGTTACAGAAATGAGTACAGAGATTGGAATTTTGTTAAGAAATTGTGCTTCTAGAAAGGTCCTACAAAGTAGAACTGTCAATTCTATTGTTAATTAGCACAGAAACCCTTTTTTATTGATACTATCATAAGATAAATAATTGTTCCTTTCTCTTCCTTCATAACTTGTGTACAGTTTTAATGACTGCAGAGTGTTCATTGGATAAAAGTTTACAAACCTAAGCCTTGCAATTATGTGCCCCTACCACGGGGTTCTTCTCCTTTCTCAACTTTATCTTCTCTTGTTTCACAAATGAAAATGCTGGTTTCTGGCTGATATATCTCCTCTCTGTTCCTAAACATGCAATATTTCATTTTTTTCTGTTCCTTTCTTATGTTATTATCACTCTGTAGCCTCCTCCTTTTTATAATCAGCTTATTAGATTCTACTTGTTACACAAAATTCAGCTCAATCACTGTCCCACATGAATGCTTTTTCACCAGTGCAGTCCCCAGTGATTGATCACTCTTTTGATCTTGCATGTCTGTACTAATTCTGTTCACACTTTTGGGATTATTACACAGCTCCTAACAGTTGGCTCCATTCAACATACATTCACCAAGCACCTCCTATGTGTAACTCACCATGCTACAAAAATTTTCAGCAAAAGTGTGCACTATGAAGATGGAAAATACATAATTTGGGACTTAAAATCAATGCAAACTGTAAAAAGAAGTTTAATCATTGTACTGAGGAATTGAGGACATATAGGTGGAAGAGGTTTATATGAGGTTAAGTTTTGAGAAAAGAAAAAAACAGAAACAGAAATTTGTTAAACTGAAAGTGTAAAACACATTCCAGGCATTGAGGACAGAATAAGTTATAGAAGGTATAAGAAGAGAATAAGCTAATAAGTTATAGAAGAAAAAGAAAAAAAAGGGCAGGTAGTTTTCAAGGTAGGGCATAGTGTAATGATTCTGGGGAACTGGAGAACATTATGGGGAAAGGTTGGTATACAGTCTTTAATCTTATTTTACTTGTAGTGTTTAAATGGACCACAGCTGGAATTTGAAGTCTCCAGTGACTTTTTTAAAGATCCTTAAATATTCTGCAAGATTTTGAGCAATGAAACGGAGGTAACATTAATAAACTATCTTATTTATAAATATCCTTGGGAGCAAAAGTAAGAAGTGATTGGAAACAGAAAAATATTGGAGTTTGTGGGTCTAGGTGAGAGGATATTGTCCAAAAATTAAAAATGTAATCTTAACCATAGGAAGGACAGGATAAGGAAATCAGAGGACAGATTTTAAAAGAGAATTAAATTCATTTAAATTGATTTAAAAAGTACGTTGTCAATTAGAGGAGCACAGGGATTTTGTGCGTGGATATTTGTTTTGTTTAATGGGAAACCTGATGATATCTTAAAAAAAACACAAGAAGAGCTATGCTTTTACCCCAAAGTATTTCATTTTTCTGTTCCTTTCTTATGTTATTATCACTCTGTAGCCTCCTCCTTTTTATAATCAGCTTATTAGATTCTACTTGTTACACAAAATTCAGCTCAATCACTGTCCCACATGAATGCTTTTTCACCAGTGCAGTCCCCAGTGATTGATCACTCTTTTGATCTTGCATGTCTGTACTAATTCTGTTCACACTTTTGGGATTATTACACAGCTCCTAACAGTTGGCTCCATTCAACATACATTCACCAAGCACCTCCTATGTGTAACTCACCATGCTACAAAAATTTTCAGCAAAAGTGTGCACTATGAAGATGGAAAATACATAATTTGGGACTTAAAATCAATGCAAACTGTAAAAAGAAGTTTAATCATTGTACTGAGGAATTGAGGACATATAGGTGGAAGAGGTTTATATGAGGTTAAGTTTTGAGAAAAGAAAAAAACAGAAACAGAAATTTGTTAAACTGAAAGTGTAAAACACATTCCAGGCATTGAGGACAGAATAAGTTATAGAAGGTATAAGAAGAGAATAAGCTAATAAGTTATAGAAGAAAAAGAAAAAAAAGGGCAGGTAGTTTTCAAGGTAGGGCATAGTGTAATGATTCTGGGGAACTGGAGAACATTATGGGGAAAGGTTGGTATACAGTCTTTAATCTTATTTTACTTGTAGTGTTTAAATGGACCACAGCTGGAATTTGAAGTCTCCAGTGACTTTTTTAAAGATCCTTAAATATTCTGCAAGATTTTGAGCAATGAAACGGAGGTAACATTAATAAACTATCTTATTTATAAATATCCTTGGGAGCAAAAGTAAGAAGTGATTGGAAACAGAAAAATATTGGAGTTTGTGGGTCTAGGTGAGAGGATATTGTCCAAAAATTAAAAATGTAATCTTAACCATAGGAAGGACAGGATAAGGAAATCAGAGGACAGATTTTAAAAGAGAATTAAATTCATTTAAATTGATTTAAAAAGTACGTTGTCAATTAGAGGAGCACAGGGATTTTGTGCGTGGATATTTGTTTTGTTTAATGGGAAACCTGATGATATCTTAGAACACAAGAAGACTAGCTGGGTTGATGGTGGGCAATAGGAAGTTGGAGGTGATAAAATTGTTCCTTGGGATGGCGGTAGGATATCCACGTTCAGCAGATAGAGATGGCTTGGAAATGAGGCATCTTTGGAAGTCATACCATATGCAGATTAGAGTTCACTGTTTTGAAGGAAATTGCAAAGAGGAAGAAAACCGCAGAGAATTCTCAAGATGAATCATTAGGTGAAAGGAAAGAATAACCAGTATAGAATGTGAGTCTGTGTGACAGTAGAGAACCAAGAGCCTGCAGTCAAACAATAGAAGAGATTTTTTTTTAAAAAAAAGCATTATTACAGACTGAGAGGTGGTTTTAAGACTGGAAAATAAGATATACACAAAATTGTTAGATTTGGTAAGAGTGGTTTCAAAGAATGTAGTCCATGGTAATAACTGGACTGGTAACTAAAAGAGTATATGTGGACGAGTAGTGCACTAGTCTTTGGTGGCTTGAGGGATTAGAATTGAGGTGAGCTCTTGGAGTGATGGGCAGTAGAAGTGAAAAGATTAAAAAAGCAAGAAGGAAAAGAATAGAACTGAAACAAGGTCTGAAAGATGACTGGGGCAGAGTGCTGCCATCAAGGGCACATAACATAATTCAACTTTAAAGGAAATAGAAACCCACTTTCATATGAAATGGACAGAAATTTGAAGATGAGTAAATTCATAGCTAGATTAGTACCTCTCTTTGTATTATTTATTAAACTGTTTATGCCTTATGACTACCATCATGTCCCTCTTGCCCAGTGTAATGACATCTTTTAAAGTCTCCTATTTCTTGGACAAACTATATGAAAGAAGAGAACAGTATTTTCATGATTGTTAAAATTTTCAAGTTAGGACATATTTGTTATACTTTACATTTTTAACCAAAAGCATAGCTACTCATTAGAGTTAACAACTATTGTGTTATAAGAAACTCTAATAACTTAATCACAATGTGAGTGTTCTTTCCTTCCCCTTTGAAATTTAAGGTGGATTAATATAAATCTGATGAACATTATTTATTTTATGAAATATTTAGATACGTTAAGATTTTGAACTTTTTAAATAATTGGTTAATTTTTGGTGATTAATAAAATACAGCTCTTCATTTCTTAGAAGAACCTTTTAGTGAAAAGAGAACATGTAACTGGAGTTGAAATGTATGCAGAAATATTATGATAGTCTCTTTTCATTGTACTGACAGTTTTAAATTCTACGTTCAGCAGATAGAGATGGCTTGGAAATGAGGCATCTTTGGAAGTCATACCATATGCAGATTAGAATTTTGAAGGAAATTGCAAAGAGGAAGAAAACCGCAGAGAATTCTCAAGATGAATCATTAGGTGAAAGGAAAGAATAACCAGTATAGAATGTGAGTCTGTGTGACAGTAGAGAACCAAGAGCCTGCAGTCAAACAATAGAAGAGATTTTTTTTAAAAAAAAGCATTATTACAGACTGAGAGGTGGTTTTAAGACTGGAAAATAAGATATACACAAAATTGTTAGATTTGGTAAGAGTGGTTTCAAAGAATGTAGTCCATGGTAATAACTGGACTGGTAACTAAAAGAGTATATGTGGACGAGTAGTGCACTAGTCTTTGGTGGCTTGAGGGATTAGAATTGAGGTGAGCTCTTGGAGTGATGGGCAGTAGAAGTGAAAAGATTAAAAAAGCAAGAAGGAAAAGAATAGAACTGAAACAAGGTCTGAAAGATGACTGGGGCAGAGTGCTGCCATCAAGGGCACATAACATAATTCAACTTTAAAGGAAATAGAAACCCACTTTCATATGAAATGGACAGAAATTTGAAGATGAGTAAATTCATAGCTAGATTAGTACCTCTCTTTGTATTATTTATTAAACTGTTTATGCCTTATGACTACCATCATGTCCCTCTTGCCCAGTGTAATGACATCTTTTAAAGTCTCCTATTTCTTGGACAAACTATATGAAAGAAGAGAACAGTATTTTCATGATTGTTAAAATTTTCAAGTTAGGACATATTTGTTATACTTTACATTTTTAACCAAAAGCATAGCTACTCATTAGAGTTAACAACTATTGTGTTATAAGAAACTCTAATAACTTAATCACAATGTGAGTGTTCTTTCCTTCCCCTTTGAAATTTAAGGTGGATTAATATAAATCTGATGAACATTATTTATTTTATGAAATATTTAGATACGTTAAGATTTTGAACTTTTTAAATAATTGGTTAATTTTTGGTGATTAATAAAATACAGCTCTTCATTTCTTAGAAGAACCTTTTAGTGAAAAGAGAACATGTAACTGGAGTTGAAATGTATGCAGAAATATTATGATAGTCTCTTTTTCATTGTACTGACAGTTTTAAATTCTAAGAGCAACCTAATAAACCAACCACTAAAATTTCTCTTAGACATATATGCTCCTGCTTAATTCTGCGTTTAGTATATGCAGTATAGACACAAGGATGTGACTCAGTAGCATATTGCTAAATCAAAAAACTTTCTGTTCATAAAAGTATGAGGAAGAAAAAATATAAGGAAGGAAAGAAGTAAGAGAGGATGAGAGGGAGGAAGGAAGGAAGACCTTCCTTTTGAAACCCACTTACAGCAGCAAATCTTTCTGCTTTACATAATGAATTCTAAATAGTAAAATTTCAGGCATTAGTGGTAAAATATTGAAAGTATATTCCCTGCCACTTCTGTGACTTATGATGGAAAAATTCCTATATCATTCTTACTGAGAGCGAGACCCTTTCTCTTTTTAGTTCTCAATTTCCTGAAAAAACAAATTTGCTCTCCAAAGTGAATTAAAGTGTTTTTTCTGTTTTGCCCTTCACTGTAGTGTTGGTGAAAGAATCAAGTATTTCAGGTTTTATGAGGCTGAGTTGCATTGTGATCACTTTCGCACAAGCCCACTCCATAAGGTATTGATGTAACATTCTTTTCTTTTCTTCTTCTTCCTTTTTTTTTTTTTTTGACAACACAATAGCCAGTGTGTGAGATCTAAGTTTACCAACCAGGAATGGAACCCATGTCCCCTGCAGCGGAAAGCACAAAAGTATTAACACTGATCTGCTAGGGAAGTCCTGTAATTCTTATTAAGTTCTATTTATACCGATTTTTTCTTTTGAGGAAATTGAGCATAACTGAGAAGTAAAATAACTTGTTTAGAGTCACTTTTTAGTAAAGGATTAAGCCAAGGTCCAAATTCAGTTCTGTCTGCCTCTAATATGTCTTTTTTATATCATACCACCTGTGGCATTTTTTTTCTGGTGGTTTTTATCTTTATTAAATTTTTATTTATTTATGGGTTTATTTATTTATGGCTGTGCTGGGTCTTCTTTGCTTTGTTCAGGTTTTCTCTAGCTGCAGAGAACAGGAGCTACTATTTGTTACAGTGCATGGGCTTCTCATTGCAGTGACTTTTGTTGCAGAGCACAGCCCCTAGGGCGGACAGGCTTCAGTAGTTGTGGTTCATGGTCTCTAGACAATGGCTGAATGGGATCAGCAGTTCTGGTCCACAGGCGTAACAACTCCTCAGCATGTGGAATCTCTCCAGCTCAGGGATTGAACCTGCAGTGGCAGGTGGATTCTCATCCATTGCACCATCAGGAAAGTCCTGTAACTTCCTCTTTTTTTTTGAACTCCACTACAAACATTATTTAAAGAAAGATTCTCTCCCACCCCCCACATTAAAAGGGTGCTTGAATATTTGGGACATTTTAGCTGCCTTGAACAACTTGACTTAGCTTTTTCCACCTCCTATAAACCAAGGAATTCCAGCTCCACCCACTGCAGACAAGAACATAAAAAGAATGACAAACACCAGGCAGTGTTCCAAGTCATACTCAAAAATTTGATTTTTTTTTTCCAATTCTGACAACTTTCTATGTTTCTTCAGTTCGTTTACATTTCTTTATCTTTCTTGAACCAACACTTGGCTCTCATTAAATCTTCTAGTCTTGTTAAATCTTCTCTTCTATTTGACAGTTTAAACACTTATTTGGCATTCTTGAGTCTGTGCTATTTTTCTAAAATCTCCCCCTCCTGTCATGTGTCTTGTCATTCTCTATTTTTAACTGACTCTCAAAAATAATCAAAATATTCACTCTGCCCTAAACATGCCCCAAGCATTTCCTACCTCCATACCTTCGCCCACTCAAGTGTCTCCCTCCTCTTCTCTCTGGTATAGAATAGTTCTTAGAGTTCGTCACTTCCTGGATAAAGCAGTTTTATCTGGTTACCATAGAATCTGTAGGGAATGGAAAGCTGCTCCACCTTTTTCTTTGCTGGATTGTGGTGACTTTGGAGGAATACCATGTCATTTTTCCAGGCAACACAGTGCGGAGTGTACACAAGTGCATGCAGCATAGGGGCTGGCATATGGTGGGTACTTTAAGGAATTATCTCCTTTTGTTTTGCTTCTGTGGCGTTTTGTTTTGTCATTTGTTGTGTTTTATTTAGATATCTCTTTATAGAATCAGGAAGGAAGTACAGTTTTGAGTTAAAACATAATGGTAAAGGATAGTCATTTAATTTTTTCTTACTAACCAAGAAAAGTTTCTGAAATATGTAAACATGGTTGGAAATAGTAAGACACTAAAGGAAGAAGTTTTTGTTAAGTTTTAACAGCCTTTAAATTAGGCTGTTTAGAGCTAGATAGCTATCTAGTTCACATTTTTCTGGATCTCACTCAAACATAGAGATTTATTGTTTTCAAAAAAGTCAGAAAATCTGTATTTTTTTCTACCAAGTATTCTGGATGATTCATGATTCAGTCATGATTGCTATGTGCTAAGTCTCTGTAGCCATGTCCTAACCTTTGCTACCCCATGGACTATAGCCCCCCAGGCTCCTCTGTCCATGGGATTCTCCAGGCAGGAATACTGGAGCAGATTGCCATGTTCTCCTCCAGGGGATCTTCCCACCCGAGGGATGAAATCTGCGTCCTGCACTGGCAGGTTCTTTACCACTAGCGCCGCCTGGGAAACCCTAATCACAATTAGGAAACAATCTAGAACCTCCCTACACAGTCTCTTCCTTGGGCAAACAGCATAGCTGGGAAATTTGTTACAAATACAGAATCTTAGGTCCTGCCCCAATCTATGCTCTGTTGATCATACTTAGCATAGTTTTAGGCATTTATCTAGCTGTCTGGTGTGTGTGGGAAGGGCAAAACTATGTCTTTATCAACCAACTGTTTTCAGTAAAATAAGTTTAAGAACTAAGATAGTCTCAGAAATATAATATTATTGGCTACAAAATACAACTAACTTGCTTGGCTAAAATTTTCACCTGGCAACTCATGAATATCAATTTGTATATGATGGTTGAACTGAAGAAGACCAGCTTATAATATGACGTCAAAAAGATTTGTATCTCTTAGTCTATGATATGTGTTGTAAATATTTCAGGAATAAAAAAATAAATTATGGAATGTAGGAAGAGAAAAGGTTTACTGTAGTATGAGTTACTGAAAGTATTTTTACTAATGTTTACTTTTTACTAACTCCATTTATAAATTCCTTATTATCATTTGTTAAATTACATGACACTTCACAGAATACTTGATGACTTTAATTCATGCATTAAATATGCACATATATGTTAACAATATTTGCATCTTATAATACATTTAATAGTGACTTATCATAGTGTACTGGTTAACTAGTTCTTTGATTTTATTTAAGGTTTTAAATAAGGTTATCTCTATATTATATCAAATTATTTTTGTTTCTTAATTATGAAATGGTACTATATATATTTGATTGGCAGTATTTTCATCTTAAATGAGATTTGTTTAGGAAGCTTTTTCCCAGAACAGTCATTTAAAATATTTCAAGATGTTGGAATTTCAAACAACAGTTCATTTTCTTATTCTTCTATTAAATGCTTAAATGTATTTCAGCAGTCTGTTGCTTACCATAAATAATTTTGCTTGAACTAGCATAAAATTTCTTGCTATTGCAGTGCATTATAATCATTGTTTGTACTAGTAAAGACAGTTTTACTAGCAAAGTACTACTAGTGTGAGTATTTTTAAAACCTTTTAGACTATTCCTGTTTAAATGCTAGGTTTGGTAGGTATTCATTATTTAATTAATTTTAAATTTTCAGTGTTTAATTATTATTACTAAATTCCAGCTTTAGTTATGTGATGGGACCACCTTTAAAAACATACAAGCAGAATATTCTTAAAATTGAAAAATTATGATTAATTCAATTTAGGTTATACTGATCTCTGTTGCCATTGTTTTCAGCGGTGTATAAATAGAATACTTGAGAGAAAGCGTAAGCGAGGGTAGAAATACGGGAGCATTTCCTATACCTGTTATAAGCAGAGGACACCATTCTCTCACTAGTTTCATAAAGTTCTCCAAGTTCAAAACAATTGTTGATTTGGTGAAAATAAAGAACAGTGTGTCATTCTTGGTGTCTTACTGACGATTCCTACGTTCTAATCTCCATTTTAAGATGTCTAATATTTATTTTAAGGTCATTCTACTCTTAATCCCATAATTGAATTAGTCTTTTAAAACTAGGAATGTAGGAAGAGAAAAGGTTTACTGTAGTATGAGTTACTGAAAGTATTTTTACTAATGTTTACTTTTTACTAACTCCATTTATAAATTCCTTATTATCATTTGTTAAATTACATGACACTTCACAGAATACTTGATGACTTTAATTCATGCATTAAATATGCACATATATGTTAACAATATTTGCATCTTATAATACATTTAATAGTGACTTATCATAGTGTACTGGTTAACTAGTTCTTTGATTTTATTTAAGGTTTTAAATAAGGTTATCTCTATATTATATCAAATTATTTTTGTTTCTTAATTATGAAATGGTACTATATATATTTGATTGGCAGTATTTTCATCTTAAATGAGATTTGTTTAGGAAGCTTTTTCCCAGAACAGTCATTTAAAATATTTCAAGATGTTGGAATTTCAAACAATAGTTCATTTTCTTATTCTTCTATTAAATGCTTAAATGTATTTCAGCAGTCTGTTGCTTACCATAAATAATTTTGCTTGAACTAGCATAAAATTTCTTGCTATTGCAGTGCATTATAATCATTGTTTGTACTAGTAAAGACAGTTTTACTGGCAAAGTACTACTAGTGTGAGTATTTTTAAAACCTTTTAGACTATTCCTGTTTAAATGCTAGATTTGGTAGGTATTCATTATTTAATTAATTTTAAATTTTCAGTGTTTAATTATTATTACTAAATTCCAGCTTTAGTTATGTGATGGGACCACCTTTAAAAACATACAAGCAGAATATTCTTAAAATTGAAAAATTATGATTAATTCAATTTAGGTTATACTGATCTCTGTTGCCATTGTTTTCAGCGGTGTATAAATAGAATACTTGAGAGAAAGCGTAAGCGAGGGTAGAAATACGGGAGCATTTCCTATACCTGTTATAAGCAGAGGACACCGTTCTCTCACTAGTTTCATAAAGTTCTCCAAGTTCAAAACAATTGTTGATTTGGTGAAAATAAAGAACAGTGTGTCATTCTTGGTGTCTTACTGACGATTCCTACGTTCTAATCTCCATTTTAAGATGTCTAATATTTATTTTTAAGGTCATTCTACTCTTAATCCCATAATTGAATTAGTCTTTTAAAACTACTTTAAAAAAATTAAATAGTGCCTGCACAACATTTAAAAAGTGTATATATAGAATGGTCCAAAATGATGATGTGGCTCTTCTCCCCCAGCTCCAGAAGAAAACAGCCTTTCTCGTTTCTATGTTTCTAGGTTTCTTGAAAATGGAAAATGAGATACTCTCTGCCCTGAAGAAACTTAACATTCATGTTTTCCCAACTATCGCTTTTTGGTATATTACAATGGATAGTAAACAAGTGGTGGATTACTGCTTTAGATTTCTCATTAGAAAGATGTTGGACATAAATCAGTTGTCGTGAGGTAGATGAACCTAGAGCCTAATTCTGCTATTATTTTGAGCTCTTCTAGTGGTTATTTTTATTACTGAAATAACAAACTTAAGTATCTTAAATTTTCTGCACAGTTGTACAGATTTATCTCAACAATAAAGTTCTTCCTTAATCATTAGTAATGTGTTGAAAGGCAGACTTCACTTTCAAGTCTTTACTTTATTGCCACCACTACTTGCTGCTGTTCCTTTAGCGTGTCCCTCTTCACTTTGAAGTCTGTTATTGAGTCTGGGAGTTAACTCTCAACTCTGCCCTGCTTACCTTTTGTATTCCTACAATCGTATTGGGTGCTTTCTTCAGACAGTTTGTTTTCTTAGACTAATCATGCACTTCTTAGGCTTTATCCTGAGGGCAAAGCCATTTCTGTGAGAAGCCTTTCTCTGTGACTTGGAGACGGTATGGAAGGAGTAGGTGTTTTACAGCCCTGCCTATTCTCAATGGTGGGTTTTAATTAATTCCCCTGATGATTGTACTGTGGCCCACCTTTGCTCTTAGTGTTCTCTGGGAAGTAAGAATTTACTGCTGGCTATTGGACTGAATTTTTCCATATTCTTTTGTTTGTCAATCTAGCCCTTTCTTCTGCTCACTTTATTCCTGGTTTCTCAAACTTTGGTCCTTGGCTGACATCTTTTATTTTACTTTCTCAGCATTGATGTAACTTTTGAAACAAAGATAGAGAAGGAGGGTAGACTTGGGTGCTTATTCTATTATACTAAACCAGAAGTCAATAAGTCCTTTTTTATTAATTTTAAATTAGATTTTTATTTTATATCAGACATGACTGAAGTGACTGAGTACGCATGCACGCATAGTTGTTTTACAATGTTGTTTTAGTTTCAGGTATACAGCAAAGTGATTCAGTTACACACATATCCACTATTTTTCAAATGTTTTTGCAATGTAGGTTATTACAGAATATTGAATAGAGTTCCCTGTGCTATACGGTAGGTCTTTGTTGATTATCTGTTTTCTGTAGAGTAGTCTGTATATGTTAATGGTGTAATACACATAGGCAGTGTGTACTCATGATCACCTGCGTGTGCATGTCAATGTTATAAAATGTCATCTGGACTCTGAAGCTGTATTCCCCTCCTAAAGAGGAGAGTGTACTCCAGCTTCCAGATTTGCAAAAATCCCTTTTAGAACACAAACTTTGTTTGTTTTTGTAGATTTATTTATTTATTTTTTAATTATTTGGCTGAGATGGGTCCTCTCTGATAGACAGGGGCTTTCTCTAGTGGTAGCAAGTGGGGCCTACTCTTTGCTGCAGTCTGTGGGCTTCTCATTGTGGCGGTTTCTCTTGTCGACAACAGACTCTAGGTGCATGGACTTCAGGAATTATGGCTCCCGGGCCCTAGAGCTCAGACTCAGCTGTCACTGTGCAGCATGTGGGGTCTTCCCAGATGAGGGATCGAGCAAGTGTCCCTTGTATTGACTGGAGCTAATCATGCACTTCTTAGGCTTTATCCTGAGGGCAATTTGGAACCGGTTACTGGAAGGAGTAGGTGTTTTACAGCCCTGCCTATTCTCAATGGTGGGTTTTAATTAATTCCCCTGATGATTGTACTGTGGCCCACCTTTGCTCTTAGTGTTCTCTGGGAAGTAAGAATTTACTGCTGGCCATTGGACTGAATTTTTCCATATTCTTTTGTTTGTCAATCTAGCCCTTTCTTCTGCTCACTTTATTCCTGGTTTCTCAAACTTTGGTCCTTGGCTGACATCTTTTATTTTACTTTCTCAGCATTGATGTAACTTTTGAAACAAAGATAGAGAAGGAGGGTAGACTTGGGTGCTTATTCTATTATACTAAACCAGAAGTCAATAAGTCCTTTTTTATTAATTTTAAATTAGATTTTTATTTTATATCAGACATGACTGAAGTGACTGAGTACGCATGCACGCATAGTTGTTTTACAATGTTGTTTTAGTTTCAGGTATACAGCAAAGTGATTCAGTTACACACATATCCACTATTTTTCAAATGTTTTTGCAATGTAGGTTATTACAGAATATTGAATAGAGTTCCCTGTGCTATACGGTAGGTCTTTGTTGATTATCTGTTTTCTGTAGAGTAGTCTGTATATGTTAATGGTGTAATACACATAGGCAGTGTGTACTCATGATCACCTGCGTGTGCATGTCAATGTTATAAAATGTCATCTGGACTCTGAAGCTGTATTCCCCTCCTAAAGAGGAGAGTGTACTCCAGCTTCCAGATTTGCAAAAATCCCTTTTAGAACACAAACTTTGTTTGTTTTTGTAGATTTATTTATTTATTTTTTAATTATTTGGCTGAGATGGGTCCTCTCTGATAGACAGGGGCTTTCTCTAGTGGTAGCAAGTGGGGCCTACTCTTTGCTGCAGTCTGTGGGCTTCTCATTGTGGCGGTTTCTCTTGTCGACA
Source organism: Tragulus kanchil (assembly GCA_022376925.1). Classification (NCBI taxonomy): domain Eukaryota; kingdom Metazoa; phylum Chordata; class Mammalia; order Artiodactyla; family Tragulidae; genus Tragulus; species Tragulus kanchil. The sequence continues at coordinate 76,200,507 of JAIOJX010000030.1, forward strand.
ACAGACTCTAGGTGCATGGACTTCAGGAATTATGGCTCCCGGGCCCTAGAGCTCAGACTCAGCTGTCACTGTGCAGCATGTGGGGTCTTCCCAGATGAGGGATCGAGCAAGTGTCCCTTGTATTGACTGGCAGTTTCTTAACCACTGGACCAGCAAGGAAGCCCCTTTACTTGTTCCTTCTATTTGCTTAATTCAGATAGTTTTAATCCAGTTTGAGTTACTTTTTTTTCCCCTAGTATTAAGAATTTTTTTAAAAAAGAAGCTAATTGAATGAAATTCTGCCTATAAGTGAGACTATCACTGAAATTTATAGGCATTTTCTTGACCAAATATTAGAGGTAAACGTTTCCATTATAATGTGCTCTGTAGCAAAGCCTGGATAGAGCTTGCTATTTCTTGAGCTTGACTTAGAACTATGGATCAGGATCAGAAAGCTTCTTAGAAGGGTGATATTAATACCGATACAGGCTTTTCTCCTACTGCCTTTAGGCTACCTAGAGGGTCATGTGTGAAGTTCCAAAGCCTTTTGTTACTGTGATACTTCTTGTTCAGTTGCTCAGTCATGTCCACCCATTTGAGACGCCCATGCACATGCACAACAAGCTGTTGCCTTCCTCCACTATCTCCCTGAGTTTGTGCAAATTTGTGTCCATCGAACTGGGGATACTCTCCAATCATCTCATCCTTTGCTGTCCCCTTCTCCTTTTGGCTTCAGTGTTTCCCAGCATCAGGGCTTTGTCCAGTGAGTTGGCTCAGTGGTAGAGAATCTGCCTGCAATGCAGGAGACACACGTTCGATTCTTAGGTCAGGAAGATCCCTGGGAGGAGGAAATGACAACCCACTCCAGTATTCTTACCTGAAAAGTCCCATGGACAGATGAGCCTGGTGGGTCACAGAGTCACAAAAGAATTGGACATAAGTGAGCAACTGAGCACACACATGATGCTTCTAGATGCAGATTTATCCAGATACACATTAGAGCTGTTTGAAACATTGAGTGCCTTCTTGTTCTGAAATTTTATGATGAGAAGTGTTGGCCAGTTCTTTGCTAGGATCTAAGGGCTAGTGCTTGTGTTTGGCGAGAGAGGAAAAGGGTGAATTAATATTGAGAGAGAGGATGGGTATGTATATTTTCTTTTGGCTATACCCAGTTAGATAAAAAGGGAAAAATTCAAATAATCTATTTTTAGTAAGGTATAGTTATTTTGTTTGTAATAAAAGAGGGTATGATTGTCTTCTGTGCATTTTCTTGGAAAGTCAGAGATTCAGAAATCTCGGTGACAAAATAAACATTAAATTAATTCAGGACTTTTACTCCTCCAAAATTGTTTTACTATTAAGAATGCCTTTTTTCAAAATGCTTCATATGCTCAAACCAATCTAACAATTATCTTTTGTCTACACACTTCAAACAGCTCCTAAAAATACTGTTTGCATCTAATATTTTCCCAATAAGGGTTGATATGTAATACCGGAAATGGATCTTAGGCTTGACTTAGAACTATGGATCAGGACAAGCTTCTTAGAAGGGTGATATTAATACCGATACAGGCTTTTCTCCTACTGCCTTTAGGCTACCTAGAGGGTCATGTGTGAAGTTCCAAAGCCTTTTGTTACTGTGATACTTCTTGTTCAGTTGCTCAGTCATGTCCACCCATTTGAGACGCCCATGCACATGCACAACAAGCTGTTGCCTTCCTCCACTATCTCCCTGAGTTTGTGCAAATTTGTGTCCATCGAACTGGGGATACTCTCCAATCATCTCATCCTTTGCTGTCCCCTTCTCCTTTTGGCTTCAGTGTTTCCCAGCATCAGGGCTTTGTCCAGTGAGTTGGCTCAGTGGTAGAGAATCTGCCTGCAATGCAGGAGACACACGTTCGATTCTTAGGTCAGGAAGATCCCTGGGAGGAGGAAATGACAACCCACTCCAGTATTCTTACCTGAAAAGTCCCATGGACAGATGAGCCTGGTGGGTCACAGAGTCACAAAAGAATTGGACATAAGTGAGCAACTGAGCACACACATGATGCTTCTAGATGCAGATTTATCCAGATACACATTAGAGCTGTTTGAAACATTGAGTGCCTTCTTGTTCTGAAATTTTATGATGAGAAGTGTTGGCCAGTTCTTTGCTAGGATCTAAGGGCTAGTGCTTGTGTTTGGCGAGAGAGGAAAAGGGTGAATTAATATTGAGAGAGAGGATGGGTATGTATATTTTCTTTTGGCTATACCCAGTTAGATAAAAAGGGAAAAATTCAAATAATCTATTTTTAGTAAGGTATAGTTATTTTGTTTGTAATAAAAGAGGGTATGATTGTCTTCTGTGCATTTTCTTGGAAAGTCAGAGATTCAGAAATCTCGGTGACAAAATAAACATTAAATTAATTCAGGACTTTTACTCCTCCAAAATTGTTTTACTATTAAGAATGCCTTTTTTCAAAATGCTTCATATGCTCAAACCAATCTAACAATTATCTTTTGTCTACACACTTCAAACAGCTCCTAAAAATACTGTTTGCATCTAATATTTTCCCAACTAAATTCCTTAAGTTAAATTCAATTATGCCTACATATGTGGACCAGGTATTGGATTCTGAATGACCTGAGAACAATTGCACATTCACCTAAACTATCTAGTAGGTTTAGTAGGTTTTTAGATGATTGATTTACCATGTCTATTCTACTTTTACTGTTATTCTGTGCTTATCAGTACTGTTAGCCCTTGAACATTTGTCTAAAATTGACTACAGTGTATTTTTGGAGATTGTATATATCTTATAAATTTAAACAATATTAGCTTAGTGGTAGCACTATAGTTCTTTGTATTATAATTATAAAATCTTTCAGAAAAATTAAGATAGTGCTTACTGTACTGAGCTACCTTGTAGTGAATTATATTGTCATATTTTGAATGGAAGTTACATAGGGATTTTTTTTTCCCCCAAAGAGTAGGATTTCTCACCATCTAAGACCTTTGTCTTGAATTCAGCTTATGGATCTGCCATGTACTATGTATCTGACCAACTTCTTGCTCTGAGCATAAATCTTAATCGGTAAAACAGGAATAACCATTCCTGTACTAATTCATGACTGTGAGCCATGATCCCAGAATATTGTGCCTTGAAGGGGGCTTTTCATCACAGCCTAGAGGATGCTTAAGGGCCTATTCTTCTCGTGCCTCTCTGCAGCCCTGTCCATAGGACATTTTGGTGTATCTGTGTATTAGGTACCTGCACTGTGAACAGAGGAGTCAGGCCATCTGTGGTTATTGAACTCTTGAAATACACTCATGTGATTGAGGAACTCAATATTTATTTTAATTTTTAACTTACTATACTTCAATTTGAATAGCCATAAGTATCTGCACAGAGACAAGATGGGCTTCCCTGATGGCTCTGGTAAAGAATCTGCCTGCAATGTGGGAGACCAGGGTTCTATCCTTGGGTCAGGAAGATCCCCTGGAGAAGGGAATGACTGACCACTCCAGTATCCTTGCCTGGAGAATTCCAAGGACAGAGGACCCTGGTGGGCTGCTACAGCCCATAGGAGCACAAAGAGTCGAACACTACACAGCGTCTAACATTTTCAGTTCTTCAGGGACAAGATAGAAATAACTGAGATGCTGTTATGGTATTTCTTAATTACTGAGAGTTGAATCAGATAATAATCTACTTGATAAAACATTTCTCTTAAACAAATGCTTTTTCTAAACTGAAATTATGATTACATGAAATAACGCTTCTATTTTTTTTAATTTTGGCCTCTTTTATTGTTTTTTTTATATATTTATTTTCATCCATCTTTATTCTTTGGCCTGTGTGGGCTTCCCATTGCAGTGGCCTCTCTCCTTGCGTGCACTCCAAACAGCTGGCTCCTAATTGAACATACTGGTCCAGCTGGTCTGTGGCATATGGGATCTTCCCAGGCCAGGGATGGAACCAGTGCCCCTTGCATTGCAAGACAGACTCTTTATCCACAGGACCACCAGGGAAGCCCAACACTTCTACTTTTATGTGACATTCTCGGTGGAAAAATTATTTAAAGATGTAACCTTTCTTACCTATATAATTCTAAAAATAATTTCATTTGTATTATTCCTATCAGTGATATTTTTATTTTATTATTTGGAGTTCATGTTTAGATATGTGCTTATCTAGAACACTAGAATAATCTGTTGTTGAACAGATTTTTTCATTTTAAATGAAACACATAGGATTTAAAATAAAATACATACCAAGACAATAAATATTCCCTCAAACATAATTTTTTTTAGGAAGACTTTTTATTTTTCTTTTAAACAGAAACAAATGGTTATTCCTAATTTATATTCCCCTCTTCACCTCTCATGAGATAGCATCACTCCTCATTTCCATTGAAACTATCAGGTCCTATTTTCCTTACTGATCTATTTTAATCCAAATCTGTAAATATTGCCCTCCTTCTTGATTAGCCTTTCTTCTCTAGATTTACTTTCAAGTAGGGGTAATAATAGTCTGTAACTACTTTTAACCTGTCTCTTTGGACTATTAAGGATTCTACATTTAAGGATATATTGTCTTAGAACAATAGATATTATAATAGAAGTATAAGTAAGGTAACTAATAAGATGAAAGTACTGCAGTGTCTATTATGTTAAAAATTGGCATCTTTTGACATCAGCTTGATATTTCTGCAAATGTCCATTCACTTCAAGTGGTTTCTTCAAATAATGAGTTAGCTCTCATCTTTCCTTGCAACAAATTGAGACTTGGAGTTCAGCTTTGTGGACTGAATGATAAAACATTTGAGGGTCATCTGAGTCATTCTTTGTTTTTATTGTCTTTGGTTGTGGTCACTGAGTTATGAATAATTGTCTTTGTCCTGTCCCTTGGTTTCTATATCAGTAAATTCTATGAGTTCAGAATATTGATTGTTAAAAGTCATAAAGTTGAATAGTTTCTGGGTTGGTTTTATTTCCAGATTTTTTAGAGACTTTAAAGTTTACTATGCAGTTTTATGTTAAATAATTTCAAACATTTTTTTCAGGGAACTTTCACATACTTTTTTAAAACTTCATTTTTGAAAAAATAAATACAAACAAAAAAGTCTGGATATGGGTATATCTGTCTTATCCCACCACACACAGCCCAGAAATAATAATTAAACTTAGACTGTGTGTGTTTATGTGTAGATTGACATCCTTTATTTATTTGTTTGTTTTTAAATTCCAATCATGAAAAATTGCTGTTTCAAAGTGTGAACATATTTTTGGTACATACCCCTGGCAAGAAAGCTAGTTCCTCTGTACAGAACAACGAGCCTACCTTGTCCAATCTTTACACAGGCATGCACATTTCCCCATTTCTTTCCCTGTCCTCATGATTATCTTTTTTCTGTCTTCAGTAATGTGATCCATCAAATCTAATTCCTAATCATTGTTTTAATTTGCATTTTATTGACTATTGAAAAAGTTTTTCATGTTTACAGACTATTTATATCTTTCTAGATAAGCCAATCATGTGATAATATGCATTTTGAATTTTTGCATATAAGTTATTTTCCTAATGTACTTGGCCTCGGCTCCACTCTTCTTCAAGTTTCCTGTAATTCATTTTTTGGAGATACTGTTATAAACCATGCAATATAATGTTTAATTCTTAGAATTTTAAAGAGAGTTGAACTAGCAATCGAATACACTAAATTGTGAAGTAGCTTGCAATGCAAAGAGAGTTTGTCTTTTATTATGTTATGCTATAGAAGTGTAGACATTAACGTAAATATTTATCAATTGACCTATTGCATATGGATAAAATATTTCTTTAAATATTATGAAGATCTTTACATAATTTATCTTAAAAAAAAAATCCATGTCTATTTTTTAAGCATTACTATTAAGTGAAGGTAGAAGGATTTGTTTTATGAAATAAATGAAAAACTGAAGATACAAATATGCACATATTTCAAAAACAGATAACAACATAGTTGGCTTATTGTTATATATCAAAATATGGCCTGTTTAATCATATATATTAACATATATTCTTCAATAGTCAGTTTATTTTAATTGTCATATAAATTCTAGATAACTACCTTAATTAATGAAGTCTATAGAATGCAATCACTTTTAAGAAAAAAATTCCAAGTCTACCTATTAAGTTTACTAAGTGTCCTTTGGGGCTAATAGGGGTATCATTTAGGCAAATCATCTACATTAGGCTACCCACCTCACCCTCACTCCCATCCCCAACTTAATTGGGCTGTCATCACAGTTGGTAGTGTTAAACATTTTTCACAGCTACTTGATCAGTGCTTTATTTCAACCAAGCATAGCAAATAGATGCAAACTGAGTGTATTGTTGAGCAGGGAAATATTCTCACTTTGAAGCTCTTCCATTATTACAAAACCTATGCATAAAGCAAATGAGTAAGGTAAACTAAATACATTAAAAGTTTGCAGAAACAGACTAAAATGTGAGAGTGAATTTTAATAATGGAATTATTTAAAACACAAGCCCTAGGAGCAAAAATTTTGCTTCCAGGGTTTCATTGAAGACCTCTGAAAAGTGGCAGGTATTTAAGCGAAGTCTATATTCATAAAAGTTTTCATGAAAGTAAACATGTTAGTCACTCAGTTGTGTCCACTTCTGTGTGAACTCATGGACCGTAGCCTGTGAGGCTCCTCTGTCAGTGGAATTCTCCAGGTAAGAGTACTGGTATAGGTTGCCATGCCTTTCTCCAGGAGATCTTCCTGACCTGAGGATCAAATTCGGGTCTCCTGCATTGCAGGCACATTCTTTATCATCTGAGCCACCTGGGAAACCCCATAAGTTGAAATAAATCATAATATTGACATCTTCTGTTTGGGTACAACTTCTCTGAAACTATAAACTGACTTGATGTTTTAGTTAGATTTTAAATGCCAGCAGGTAGAATTAAATTCCCATTGTGTGTACTTGCATATATATTTCATATTCTCTGGGTAAAGATGCTTTTTCAGGATTGTAAACTACTTACAGAACAGGTAAAAGCCAAAATTAAGAATTGATGGAGGGCTTCCCTGGTGGTCCAGTGGGTAAGGACACCGCCTTGCAGTGCAAGGGGCGCTGGTTCGATCCCTGGCCTGAGAAGATGCCACGTGCCACGGAGCGGCTGGACCGATGTGTCCAATTACCGAGCCAGAGCTCTGGAGCGCGTGCGCCCAGAGCTGGTGCTCTGCGACAACAGAGGCCACTGCGATGGGAGGCCCACACGGGCCAAAGAACGGAGATGGATGAAAATAGATAAATGAAAGGCCAATAGATGTGGCACGCCTGCCCCCTTGCCTCCCCACCCCCCTCAAAAAAAAAAAAAAAAAAGAAAAAGTGATAGATATAGTAACCTCACATACATTTTAATAAAAACAGTGATTTCAAATGCAGTACTTCAGCTTTTAAAACTGAATTCATCTTTGCAAAAAACATGTGTATATTATTTATAATGTAATGAGCTTATGAGGAAATGGAATAAGGAATAGGCACCTTTATGATTCATAAAACTGACTCTACAGTACCTGCCCTAATTGGGGTCATTCATGCCTAGTAATAAGATAAAAGTGAAAATCCTATGCTGTTTTAATTTCTCTACATTAATTATAATACATGCTTGCTACAGGCTTTGAAATATTAACTTTCTATGTTGTAATTAACCACTACATCTCTATATTAATTTTTCTATTTTATTGAACCCACAAACCCTTTTCATTATGTTATCAGAAAGAAAACAGTATTAAATACATATCTACAGTGACAATGAACTAATGCTGATCTCAAAACTTTTTACCTAAAAGGACTGAAGACTCATGTTTTTATAATCTGATTTAGTTCCTTTCCAAAAAGGAGTTTAAAATAATGTCAAGAACAGGCAGGAAGCCTATTTGTTGATACCCAAATATCAATATACCAAATATCAAAGGGTGTACGGGTGGGGGGAGGCTAAATCGCTCCAGTTGTGTCCACCACTCTGCAACCCCACGTAGCCCTCCAAGCTCCTCTCTTGTCTATGGTAGTCTCCAGCCAAGAATGCTGGGGTGGGTTGCCATGCCCAACTCAAGGATGGAAACCACATCTCATGTTTCCTGAATTGGCAGGAGGTTTCCTTACCACTAGCACCACCTGGGAAGTATCAATATGCTAGATATCAATGGTTAGAGATGTTGATATATAATAGAGATAAATTGCTTTGTAAGGAATTCATTCTCTCATTCAGTATTAGTGAATGTCAAATCAGGAGCAGGTATTTTACTTAGCCTTGATGGAAAAGAAACGCCCACCCCCAGGGCTAATCTCCAAGAAATTAGACTATGGGAAGCCAAAAAGGAAAATGTAAAGATTGACAAATAGCCAGAGCATTACAATACAGTGTAATCAATGACACGGAAAAATGCAAGTTGATATGGGATGTATAAGAGGGCTGCAGGTCCAGACTGAAGTTCAGAGCTAGGGGCAGTCAGGGGAGACTTCCTAGAATATGTGACAAGTCAGGTCAATTTGAGGAAGAAGTTGGTCAGAAGAATATGGATTGTTACTGAAATAAGACATGAAGTGAAAAAATCAGACCCATTTCACCAGCATAAGGCTGCCTAACAGTAGAGGAATAGTTCAATGTTTTTCTCCTTAATGTTGAAGATGTTTTCTACATATGAACATCTCATGACATCTCAGGTGAGGAAGTCATCTCATGATCAATACACAGTGATTAAAACTGCTGACATCTGCAGTAATTATTTATCTTCATATCAAGAAAGTAATATAGTTTCTCACATTATTAAAGAAAAAAAGTAATGATTCCCCTGAAATGCTTTCTTTTTATGACAATTCCTTTTTCTTGGAGTGGTATTACATTGCCCACTCAGTTGTACTTCTAGGAACTCTGAAGTTTGTGGCGAGTAATTGTCCAGTATTTCTAGACATCCCAGATGCAGGAAGTCTGGAGGAAGCAGTGCCCAGATTGCAGACTAGAAGAAGAGAGTGAAATGGGGTGCCCAAAGCTAGTAACGTTTCCCTGTTTAAAGGCAGAACACAAAATATCTAGGAAATCAAAGGTCCTAAGGAGAGAGATTTTTTGAAGCAGGTCTCTCTTGGACTGATTATAAGACTAATCAGCCATTTATCAAGCAAGCCATTATGTATCTGACCATATGAATAAACATAATTCATGCAAATATAATTTATGTTAAATACATTCTCGAATTATTATGCACAATATTTTCTTCATCAAAAAGCAGTGACCAAAAGTGCATATACATTTGCAGTAATTTTTCTCAGCGTCATGAATATCCCATTTTCCTCTTGCCGCTGATGAAAGAACAGCAGTTCCTCTGATTAAGTTCTCCCCTCCATGCACGGCCCAGGCATTCAGAAGAGGGTTACTTATTTCAGAGGCTATATATTAGGGTGATATCCTTAGACAGTCGTGTTGTTTAAGGTTTCAACAGTACTTCAGATTTTGTTCTATTAACAAATCTTGACATCCTAGGAGAGCCATGTCCTGCGCTCATTAATAAACAAGTGTGAATGCTGCGGTCTCAGTCCTGACCTCAGAGGTACCCATTAGTGACTTTTCTCCAATGTGCTGTAATGCAGTCATAGACCCTGAAGTAGCAGACTATTTTCTTTGTTAATCAGAAATAATTTAGAATCATTACAGTTCCAAAAAGACCTTGTATATTTCCTTTGTTTTTGAATGAAAATAAATGGGGACTCCTCTCACTGTTCAAAGATATAAATTATTTAATTTAAGTAGTTGTTGCAAACTTAAAGTGTCTTTCTGTGTGCAGCCTTTTAGAAAAGTCAGTTTATTACATTTAGATCTCAGAGGTTACAGTTACCTACTCTGGACATGAAAAGGTACCAGAATTTCTTAGCCTGCCTCTCTGGCAGGAGTGTATGGCCATGCCTGAAGCCCTGAAGCATCTTCCTCTCCACCCTATACCATTCTTAGACAAAGATACTCAGATGTCCCAAAGGCAATCTCACAGTTTGTAGTTGTAAATGTCTTTAGCAACAAAGTATTATTCTTCTGTGGAGGAGAAGTAATATTATTTCCAGTGCCACATGCGTCATTGTCTATTCTCAAACCTCTCCTTCTTTGCCAGTTCATTAAGATATATTATTACACACTGATCATTTTAGTGTAAGAGGCTCTACTGTTCAGGTGTCACCATAAATGCCAGCAAAAGCAGCAGCTGTGTTTTATCACTAAGCCGGTGCTTGTCTGGGCTTCCCTGATGGCTCAAAAGACTAATCAGCCATTTATCAAGCAAGCCATTATGTATCTGACCATATGAATAAACATAATTCATGCAAATATAATTTATGTTAAATACATTCTCGAATTATTATGCACAATATTTTCTTCATCAAAAAGCAGTGACCAAAAGTGCATATACATTTGCAGTAATTTTTCTCAGCGTCATGAATATCCCATTTTCCTCTTGCCGCTGATGAAAGAACAGCAGTTCCTCTGATTAAGTTCTCCCCTCCATGCACGGCCCAGGCATTCAGAAGAGGGTTACTTATTTCAGAGGCTATATATTAGGGTGATATCCTTAGACAGTCGTGTTGTTTAAGGTTTCAACAGTACTTCAGATTTTGTTCTATTAACAAATCTTGACATCCTAGGAGAGCCATGTCCTGCGCTCATTAATAAACAAGTGTGAATGCTGCGGTCTCAGTCCTGACCTCAGAGGTACCCATTAGTGACTTTTCTCCAATGTGCTGTAATGCAGTCATAGACCCTGAAGTAGCAGACTATTTTCTTTGTTAATCAGAAATAATTTAGAATCATTACAGTTCCAAAAAGACCTTGTATATTTCCTTTGTTTTTGAATGAAAATAAATGGGGACTCCTCTCACTGTTCAAAGATATAAATTATTTAATTTAAGTAGTTGTTGCAAACTTAAAGTGTCTTTCTGTGTGCAGCCTTTTAGAAAAGTCAGTTTATTACATTTAGATCTCAGAGGTTACAGTTACCTACTCTGGACATGAAAAGGTACCAGAATTTCTTAGCCTGCCTCTCTGGCAGGAGTGTATGGCCATGCCTGAAGCCCTGAAGCATCTTCCTCTCCACCCTATACCATTCTTAGACAAAGATACTCAGATGTCCCAAAGGCAATCTCACAGTTTGTAGTTGTAAATGTCTTTAGCAACAAAGTATTATTCTTCTGTGGAGGAGAAGTAATATTATTTCCAGTGCCACATGCGTCATTGTCTATTCTCAAACCTCTCCTTCTTTGCCAGTTCATTAAGATATATTATTACACACTGATCATTTTAGTGTAAGAGGCTCTACTGTTCAGGTGTCACCATAAATGCCAGCAAAAGCAGCAGCTGTGTTTTATCACTAAGCCGGTGCTTGTCTGGGCTTCCCTGATGGCTCAGATGGTAAAGAATCTGCCTGTGGTGCAGGACACCTGGGTTTGATCCTTGAGTTTGGAAGATCCCCTGGAGAAGGGAATAGCTACCCACTCCAGTATTCTTGCCTGGAGAATTCCATGGACAAAGAAGTCTAGTGGGCTAGAGTCCATGGGACACAACTGAGCGACTGAGCACACACACTCAGTGTATGTCCAGGTCGAGTGGCCAGACACCATTGAGTATGTTGTGCCCCTCAGAAGAACACCAGGTTACTGGCCAATTGGAATCAAAATCCAGCTGCATTCATTCCTCAAGCCATGTGCCTAAGAGACTAAATCTATCCGAAGATAGATTTAGAAATGCACTTCATGGGATAGAAGTGAGCATTTGGCCAGCCTAACTAGCCTTTAATCAAGTACAACAGAACCTACATTGTCCTGTTATTACTTAGGATTTTCATACTTCTCTCAGAATAATAAAATTTAATCTGAAGTTCAAAAAAAAAAAAAGTGTGCAGTCATGTAATAGCTCGGGTGAAAAGAGCAGAGTAGATATCTCTGAAAATGTATCCTTGTGCACTTAATAATCATTTCATCTAGTTATGCCAATATGGATAATGGATGATTCCACCTCAGATTCATTGCAAAACAAACAAACAAACAAACAAACAAACTTCTTTCATGGTATGAGGCTACTCTCATATTCTTATAGCCCCAATAATTAGCCTACTAAAGAATGTGAATAGTACTGGGATAAATTTTACCCTTTATAATGCAGATGTCCTTAGGATTCTGTTATCAGAATGTTAATACTGTTAATACTCTTGTGGTCAAAATTCCTTAATACTAGGGGATGGCCCTGCCTGGGGGCATTGGGTTTACATTTCCCAAAGAGAGATATCCAATCCATCTTTCCTCATTTTATATGTAGGTATTCCCTATGTTTTGCAGGGTAAGGCACATGCACTCTTATATTTCAGGTACGTGTACAGGGAAGTATGGTTGTTTTTTATTTCACACCAGAGCTATTATTAAATCAGTGACATATGATGAATACTGAATACTGCCTTAAAATTTAAGAATTTTGATTTCTCTATTCCCATTGCCAGCAAACAGCCTGGATTGCCCCAATTCTGCCTGTGGTGCAGGACACCTGGGTTTGATCCTTGAGTTTGGAAGATCCCTGGAGAAGGAATAGCTACCCACTCCAGTATTCTTGCCTGGAGAATTCCATGGACAAAGAAGTCTAGTGGGCTAGAGTCCATGGGACACAACTGAGCGACTGAGCACACACACTCAGTGTATGTCCAGGTCGAGTGGCCAGACACCATTGAGTATGTTGTGCCCCTCAGAAGAACACCAGGTTACTGGCCAATTGGAATCAAAATCCAGCTGCATTCATTCCTCAAGCCATGTGCCTAAGAGACTAAATCTATCCGAAGATAGATTTAGAAATGCACTTCATGGGATAGAAGTGAGCATTTGGCCAGCCTAACTAGCCTTTAATCAAGTACAACAGAACCTACATTGTCCTGTTATTACTTAGGATTTTCATACTTCTCTCAGAATAATAAAATTTAATCTGAAGTTCAAAAAAAAAAAAAAGTGTGCAGTCATGTAATAGCTCGGGTGAAAAGAGCAGAGTAGATATCTCTGAAAATGTATCCTTGTGCACTTAATAATCATTTCATCTAGTTATGCCAATATGGATAATGGATGATTCCACCTCAGATTCATTGCAAAACAAACAAACAAACAAACAAACAAACTTCTTTCATGGTATGAGGCTACTCTCATATTCTTATAGCCCCAATAATTAGCCTACTAAAGAATGTGAATAGTACTGGGATAAATTTTACCCTTTATAATGCAGATGTCCTTAGGATTCTGTTATCAGAATGTTAATACTGTTAATACTCTTGTGGTCAAAATTCCTTAATACTAGGGGATGGCCCTGCCTGGGGGCATTGGGTTTACATTTCCAAAGAGAGATATCCAATCCATCTTTCCTCATTTTATATGTAGGTATTCCCTATGTTTTGAAGGGTAAGGCACATGCACTCTTATATTTCAGGTACGTGTACAGGGAAGTATGGTTGTTTTTTATTTCACACCAGAGCTATTATTAAATCAGTGACATATCTTATGATGAATACTGAATACTGCCTTAAAATTTAAGAATTTTGATTTCTCTAGTAAGTACAGTGAACCATCTGTTATCGTTCTAACAGTTTTGCTCAACGCACAGTGGAGGAAGCCAGAATGTCTCTAATGATGGGCTACAAGTTTTCAACTTGTATTTTTTTCTGTGTGTTATTTAGATTCACCTATCTTTAAATTCTTAATGCCACTGACTTTTTAAAAGTAAACAATTTTAGTTACTAGTTGTGAAATATACTTAAGCTTTACCATCGTAACTATTTTTAAGTATACAGCTAAGTGGTATTAAAAATATTCACATTGCTATGCAACCCATCTCTAGAACTTTTTCATCTTGCCCATTAAACAGTATAAAATCATCTTTAATATATATGCAAAAGTGCAATATTCAGAAGCTGTATACAGCTATGGATTTTCACAAAATGAATGCACCCTTGTAACCACCATCCAGACTGAGAATTAGAATTTTAGCATTATCTTTCTAGATACACAATTGTTTTTCAGATATTCACTTCAGATTCAGCAACATTGCTATATTCACTTAATCTTTCTGATACAGAATAGACCCTTTTAGATTTTCTACATATGCAGTCGTGTTATTCATGAATAGTGATAAATTTATTTCTTCAACTTATTTATTATGCTGTCCTTGACTTACAATGTTGTTTGGAATAGATTGGGAGAGAATGGGTGTCTTTGTTTCATTCCCCAATCTGGTGGGGTGGGGAGGGAGCTTTCACGAGGTATGATATTTGCTGTAGGTTTCTGTAGCAGTTCTCACAGATTAGGAAAGTTACGGTCTATTCCTAATTTACCGAAGGTTTCATCCTGAACAATAATGAATTATTTCACCTTTTTTTTCCTGTGTAAATTGAAATAATCTTATCTTTTCTCTTTATTATTGTGGTGAATTATAATATATAATAGGTAATCATTGTATTAATTGACTTTCAAAGACTAAACTAATTATCCGGAGGATTTTTGTATAAGACTGGTATTTTTTTCTTTAAAACAATTTTTTAAAGGAATTTACTGGTTAACTAAACTGGGCTTGGCTATTTATTTCCCTGTGGGAAAGTTTCTAATTCAGTCTCTAACAATGTGGGATTGTTTGATTTTTCTACTACTTTTGCTAAGGTGTGTTTTTTTTTTTTTTTTTTTTAATTCCTAGGAATAATTCAATTAACCTAAAATTTTAAATTCATCAGCATAAAATTTTTCATAATTTCTTATATTTTAATACCTATATAATCTGTAGTGATAGTCTTTTTCACTTATAGAATTGATTCTTTGTCTTTTATTTTTATAGTCTCAGTATTGATAAAATTTTATCAATTGTTTCTTCATAGAATAATTTGTAGTTTTTCTCTAGTATACTTTTTAAGACATGGCTATGCTTTTTAAATTAATAGACTTTATCAGAGTAATTTTATGTTTATAGAAAAATTGAGCAGAAAGTACAAAAATTTCCCACAGACTCCCTCCCCAGCTTCTTGCCCTCAGTTTCCTTATTGTTAATGTCTTGCATTGGTATGGTACATTTCCTACAATTGATGAACAAATATTAATATGTTATTACCAACTGAAATCTACTTTTAGCATTATCTTTCTAGATACACAATTGTTTTTCAGATATTCACTTCAGATTCAGCAACATTGCTATATTCACTTAATCTTTCTGATACAGAATAGACCCTTTTAGATTTTCTACATATGCAGTCGTGTTATTCATGAATAGTGATAAATTTATTTCTTCAACTTATTTATTATGCTGTCCTTGACTTACAATGTTGTTTGGAATAGATTGGGAGAGAATGGGTGTCTTTGTTTCATTCCCCAATCTGGTGGGGTGGGGAGGGAGCTTTCACGAGGTATGATATTTGCTGTAGGTTTCTGTAGCAGTTCTCACAGATTAGGAAAGTTACGGTCTATTCCTAATTTACCGAAGGTTTCATCCTGAACAATAATGAATTATTTCACCTTTTTTTTCCTGTGTAAATTGAAATAATCTTATCTTTTCTCTTTATTATTGTGGTGAATTATAATATATAATAGGTAATCATTGTATTAATTGACTTTCAAAGGCTAAACTAATTATCCGGAGGATTTTTGTATAAGACTGGTATTTTTTTCTTTAAAACAATTTTTTAAAGGAATTTACTGGTTAACTAAACTGGGCTTGGCTATTTATTTCCCTGTGGGAAAGTTTCTAATTCAGTCTCTAACAATGTGGGATTGTTTGATTTTTCTACTACTTTTGCTAAGGTGTGTTTTTTTTTTTTTTTTTTTTAATTCCTAGGAATAATTCAATTAACCTAAAATTTTAAATTCATCAGCATAAAATTTTTCATAATTTCTTATATTTTAATACCTATATAATCTGTAGTGATAGTCTTTTTTCACTTATAGAATTGATTCTTTGTCTTTTATTTTTATAGTCTCAGTATTGATAAAATTTTATCAATTGTTTCTTCATAGAATAATTTGTAGTTTTTCTCTAGTATACTTTTTAAGACATGGCTATGCTTTTTAAATTAATAGACTTTATCAGAGTAATTTTATGTTTATAGAAAAATTGAGCAGAAAGTACAAAAATTTCCCACAGACTCCCTCCCCAGCTTCTTGCCCTCAGTTTCCCTTATTGTTAATGTCTTGCATTGGTATGGTACATTTCCTACAATTGATGAACAAATATTAATATGTTATTACCAACTGAAATCTACAGTTTAACATCACTATTGTTTTACCTTTTACAGAATGTTATATAATTGAAGCCATACATTATGTAGCCTCTTAAGATTAGCTTCTTTTACTGATCAATATGCATGTCTTTTTGTGGCATGAGAGCTTATTTATTTATTTAATTGAGTAATACTCCACTGTGTGGATGTATCACTGTTTAATCCAGTCATTTTTTGAAGGAAATCTTGTTTGCTTCCAAGTTTTGGCAGTTATGAATAAAGCTGCTATAAACATTACTTGCAGGTTTTTGGATAAACAGAAGTTTTCAGTTTATTTTGGGTTAATACAAAGGATCATGATTGCTAGACTGTACAGTAAAACTGCTTAACTTTGGAATTAAAGTACAATTTGTATCTGCTCTGAATTTTTGGTGCAGTTATCTGATAAGATATTATGTCCATTTTTTGGTTGTTTTGTATATTTTCCTGAATATTGAGTTTTAAGATTTCTTCGTATATTTTCAATGTAGGCCTTTCATTAGATACGCGTCTTGGAAACATTTTCTCCAAGTCAGGAGCTTGTTTTCTCATTATTTTAGCAGTGTTCTCTGCAGAGCAAAAATGTTTTAATTTTGATGAAGTCCAACTTATCAATTTTTCTTTCATGGATCATGCTTTTTTTTTTTTTTTCCTTCTATGTTATCTAATAGAATCTTATAGTATCTAACATGGCTATGATCCAAACTGCATGTTTTTAAAATTCCATTCCATTGTTTTGTTTTGTTTTTTTAATTTTTTTTTTTTTTAAGATTTATTTATTTATTTATTTAGGGCGGGGGTCGGGTTGGGGAGGGAGGGGAGCGGGCGGGCCACTTCTATTGGTCTTTCATTTCTCCATTTTCATCCGTCTTTGTTCTTAGGCTCCTGTGGGCCTCCCATCGCGGTGGCATCTGTCGCTGCAGAGCACCGGCTCTGGGCGCATGCGCTCCAGAGCTCCGGCTCGGTGATTGGACCCATGGGTCCAGCCGCTCCGCGGCACGTGGGATCTTCCCAGGCCAGGGATTGAACCGGCGCCCCTTGCACTGCAAGGCGGTGTCCTTACCCACTGGACCACCAGGGGAAGCCCTCCATTGGTTTTTGTCCTTAATTTTGTTGCTTTTATTTTGCTTTTTTTGGCTTTAATTTGAAAGTGAAGTGGAAGTGTTAGTCACTTGGTCATGTTCAACTCTATGCAGCCCCGTGGACTGTGCCTTCCAGGGTCCTCTGTCCATGGGGTTTTCCAGGTAAGAATACTAGAGTGGATACTCATTCCCTCCTCCAGGGGATTTTCCTGACTCAGGGATCAAACCTCCATCTCCTATATTGCAGAATGACTCTTTACCATCTGAGGCACTAGGAAAGGCTTTAATTTACTGTTCTTTTTTTAGCCTATCAAAGTATGCTATTAGATAATTGAGTTTTCAGTCTTTGCTTCTAATGCATCAATTTAAATTTCCTATAGGCACAGTATTAGCTGAACCCCACAATTTGATACATTGTAGTTTTATACAGTCATTTCATTTAAAATGTCTTCTAATTACCATTATGACTTCTTTTCTAACCCATACATAATTTAGTCATTATTTAATTTTGAAATATTTTAGAATTTCCATAAGTTATATTTTTTTTCTTTTAAATTATCTTTTAACACTGATCAATTTCACAGTGGTGAGAAAACATTGTGTTTCAAATCTTTTACATTTTTTGGCACTTGTTTTATGGCCTTGGATATGATCATGCATATCTTGCATTATTCTACACAGTGTTATATGTATGTATATATGCATATAGATATATATATATGTGAGTATAACAATTAGATCATGTGTTCATTGTCTTGTTCACATTTTATATTATCATATCAGATTTGTATCTGCTTAAACAGAGTTTCTGAGAGTGGCATTTTGAAATATCCTATTATAAATATGTGGTTATCTGTTTCTCCTTTTAGTTCTACCAGTTTTTCCTTTATGTATATAAGAACTATGCTATTAGGAAAATGCATGTTTAGAATTAATATACCTGTTTGGTAACATAAACTTTTTATCCTTCTGAAATGTCCTCCTTCATCTCTAACAATGTTGCCTTAAAAGTGCAGTTATCTGTTTCTCCTTTTAACTCGGCGCCTTGCACTGCAAGGCGGTGTCCTTACCCACTGAACCACCAGGGGAAGCCCTCCATTGGTTTTTGTCCTTAATTTTGTTGCTTTTATTTTGCTTTTTTTGGCTTTAATTTGAAAGTGAAGTGGAAGTGTTAGTCACTTGGTCATGTTCAACTCTATGCAGCCCCGTGGACTGTGCCTTCCAGGGTCCTCTGTCCATGGGGTTTTCCAGGTAAGAATACTAGAGTGGATACTCATTCCCTCCTCCAGGGGATTTTCCTGACTCAGGGATCAAACCTCCATCTCCTATATTGCAGAATGACTCTTTACCATCTGAGGCAAGGAAAGGCTTTAATTTACTGTTCTTTTTTTAGCCTATCAAAGTATGCTATTAGATAATTGAGTTTTCAGTCTTTGCTTCTAATGCATCAATTTAAATTTCCTATAGGCACAGTATTAGCTGAACCCCACAATTTGATACATTGTAGTTTTATACAGTCATTTCATTTAAAATGTCTTCTAATTACCATTATGACTTCTTTTCTAACCCATACATAATTTAGTCATTATTTAATTTTGAAATATTTTAGAATTTCCATAAGTTATATTTTTTTTCTTTTAAATTATCTTTTAACACTGATCAATTTCACAGTGGTGAGAAAACATTGTGTTTCAAATCTTTTACATTTTTTGGCACTTGTTTTATGGCCTTGGATATGATCATGCATATCTTGCATTATTCTACACAGTGTTATATGTATGTATATATGCATATAGATATATATATATATGTGAGTATAACAATTAGATCATGTGTTCATTGTCTTGTTCACATTTTATATTATCATATCAGATTTGTATCTGCTTAAACAGAGTTTCTGAGAGTGGCATTTTGAAATATCCTATTATAAATATGTGGTTATCTGTTTCTCCTTTTAGTTCTACCAGTTTTTCCTTTATGTATATAAGAACTATGCTATTAGGAAAATGCATGTTTAGAATTAATATACCTGTTTGGTAACATAAACTTTTTATCCTTCTGAAATGTCCTCCTTCATCTCTAACAATGTTGCCTTAAAAGTGCAGTTAACCCTTGAACAACGTGAGCGCTAGGGGGACCAACTCTCCTCAGTTGAAAATCTTTTTACAACAGATAGTAAGTCATCCATATATACGCAATTCCACATTCGAGTTTCAGCAACTGTAGGTCATGTAGAACTTTAGTTTCCTTACTAAAAAAAAAAAAAAAAAAATCTGCTTATAAGTGAACCCATGTAGTTCAAAACCTTGTTCAAGGGTCTACTGTAATCCTAGCCTTGAAGTTTTCTTTCTATGATATTTGTATAGATACTCTTTCTTTTGGTTAGTGCTTCCAAGTTATGTTTATTACTATAGTTTTGCTTGTAGCCTGTGTCCTTACATTTAATTTACATATATTGTAAGCAGTGTAAGCTTTTATATTCAATGCAATTGATATATTACGGCTTCCCTGGTGGCTCAGATGGTAAAGAATCCACCTGCAATGCAGGAGACACAGGTTCGATCCCTAGGTAAGGAATATTTTTAATTTAATATTATTTATTTATATATTTAATATTAAACAAATACTATTGTATAAAATATTTTATACAATAGATTAAACATTATTGTATAAAAATATCTGAGGAAACTAGGAATTGTTCTAAAAGTACAGTTCAGTAAAATATTAATACTCTTTTCCAAAAATACAAGACCATGCAGTTGTAATATTGAAGACAATATGAAGTTACTTCACGGTTACTTCTGCACTATTGAAATGCCCTAAAAATGACACAAAAAAACGTTATGAAGGGCTTCCCTGGTGGTCCAATGGGTAAGAGTCTGCCTTGTAGTGCAAGGGGCACTGGTTCGATCCCTGGCATGGGAGGATCCCACGGACTTTGGAGCGGCTGGACAGGAGTGTCCAATTAACAGTCATCGCTCTGACACGCATGCGCCAGAGCCAGAGCTGTGCCAGAGAGAGGCCACTGCGATGGGAGGCCCACACAGGCCAAAGAATTAAGATGGATTAAAAGAAATAAATGGAGGACCAATAAAAAGAGGCCAAAATTTAAAAATAAATAAATAAATAAACGTTAAGGATCAATTTTCAATTGAGTACAACAAATTTGTATCCTAGTGTCATCATGCATTGAGTTCGATCACCACACCATTGTATGCTGCAAGATGATGACTCTTCGCGGGTTTTTTTTCTTGTAGGACATTGCATTCAGCTATGATGCCCGTTTTTCCAGGGGCATCTAGTCAATGCCAAGGAGTAAGTTGTATGTTACGAGGTCATCAAAGGCGAGGCTCAGGTGCAAAGACATCAAAGTTGTATTCATTAATATAAAAACTTACTCACTATTGTAAAGCCAAAGAAGGGGGTCCTTTAATTGCTGAGCATTGCAAAATGTTCTCAGAGCATTTGACTTATATTAAAATTTAATAGTCATGATTATTTGGGTGCTAAATTACTTTTCAAAACTGAGATTAAAGGAATTCAAGATAACCTGCTTTGCATCATAAGAATGGAAGTATCCCTGACCTTTTATGGTTGGCATTTCTACCATCAATAAGTGTTTGTTGGTCTAATGACCAATTAATTGGTAATAGAGAGATTTGAACTACCTGATTTGTCACTGTAAAAATATTTTAGATGATGACTAAACAGGAAAAGAGCAAAATTTTTCAAAGACGTTTAATCATTTGGGATTAACAGAAAAGTTCCAATGTTCTAATATAGACTAGCAAGTGAGAGTTTCATCAAATTTAAGAATTGCATTTTAAGTGATTTGCAGTGGAAATAATTGGCCTTATAGCTAATATCTTTTATAGTAGATGGCTTATTTTTGTTACAGAAATTTCAGTTGTTAAAAGTGACTTAAATTTTACCAAGGGAATTTAAAAGTGAACTTAAAACCTTAAGGAGTAAAATTCCTTTAAATAATTAAACTCAAAAAACTGAAGTTATATTTTGATACTTGTAAATCAGTTTGTAGCTTTTGTTTCCACTGTACATGTTGTTAAAAGTTCCTTATTAGAAAAAAATTGATCAAGCAGTACAGACTTCCAGTTCTAAGGTGAATAAGCTCTGAAGAACCTACTGTACAACATAGTGTCTATAGTTAATAACAATGTACATTTAAAATTTGATAAGGGAGTAGATCTCAAGTGTTTTCTTACAAACACATATACTAATACACACAAAATACTAACTGTGGAAGGTAATGGGTATGTTAAATAGATTTTCAATTCACAATATACATATATTATATACCTTAAGTATATAGCTTTTGCTTGTAAAAAAAAACCAGAAATCAGAATCCTCCAAAAAATAGACAAAAATGAATCTACAGGACCATCGACTAGAAAGAAACTTTGGAAATGCCATAGATAAAAGGATGCTTTAAACATATGGTCTGACTGTGTGATCATTTGCAACATTAAGTGCAGAAATAAGTATACCTACGATTTTTATTGTTATCAGTATGACTTCTCACGTGTTTATCTTTATTTATGCCTGTTTTGGAAGGAGGGAAAATTTCGGAGGAGGGTTTTTTACTTCAAACTTGTGTATAAATATTTTTACAATTTATTTTATACTAAATATTTATTGAGATATTTTAAGTAAATTTGAATTTTAAAAATATCATTGCTATAAAATGCAATTTTCCAAAAGAAATGAATAATTATTTAAAGAGAAAAAAATCATAAATAATTTTTTCTACTCTGGTTTTACAGGGAAGAGAATGTGATTCTTAATTAAGACTGGTAAATAAAACCCAAATATCAGTTTGCCCAGGAAGGTCCTGGTTTACATCTGCCTCTTCTGGTCATTATTAATATAGCCTTTCTTTACTTTAAAAAATACCCCAGTAAAATTCTATGGTCGCCCTATCATATAGCCAAGCCTGCTTAGGCCTTTAGTAAAGAGTCTCATAAATCCTAGTCAGAGATATGGGACTATTAGATACACTTAGGATTCAACTAAATCAAACTACTGTATAGATGGTTAATAATGCCTTAAATTTTGTAAAATAAAAATTAGTTAAGTTTCAATTCTTCCTCTTATTTATTCTGTCACATGTCTTGGTCTTTCCGAGGCTATAAAAATAAATAAGAGGAAGGACAGGCTTCCTGTCCTTTTCCATCTCCTGGAGTTTGCTCAAACTCATGTTCATTGAGTCAGTGATGCTGTCCAACCATCTCATCCTCTGTTACCCCCTTCTCCTCCTGCCCTCAAATCTTTCCCAGCATCAGGGTCCTTCCAAGTGAGTCAGCTCTTTGCATCATGTGGCCAAAGTATTGCAGCTTCAGTATCAGTCCTTCCAATGAATATTCAGAGTTGATTTCCTTTAGGATTGACTGGTTTGATCTTCTGGCCTTTGAAGGGACTTTCAAGAGTCTTCTCTAGCACCACAGTTTGAAAGCATCAGTTCTTTGACACTCAGCCTTCTTTATGGTCATTCTCCCATCCATACTGACTACTGGAAAAACCATAGCTTTGATTATATGGACCTTTGTCAGCAAAGTGATATCTGTGCTTTTTAATATGCAATCTAGGTTTGTCATAGCTTTTCTTCAAAGGAGCACGCATCTTTTAATTTAATTTTATTGAAAGTGTAGCATCTAACAAATCACACAGTGTAAAAAATGTGAAAATACTTGTTAAATTTTAAATGTTACAGGAATAGTATTAACGAACCCACAATATGATTTAACTCGAAGTTGTAATTTGTCAAGAACACAGAGTTAAATTAATGTAGTTGCTATGCAGGGGAATAATCTGTGCCCCCAGAAAGTCACATTTACATATTTTATCTTGCTATTATATCTTCACATTAGATTAAGAGACCTCAAAATACTGGAGGATACCAAAAGTAAAAATTGTAGTTGTATTCATCTATAAATGAAATATAAGCTTTTTGTATGCATATTTTAATACAGTGATTATAAAAAGCTTTTAACCCTGATAGCTTCAGGAGTTTTGTTTTGTTTTTCTGAATAACTACTATGTGCAGTAAGCATTTTTCTGGCTTGTGGAAGACCAGAGTAAATGAAGAAAAGTCATTTCTTCAGTCTAGTTATGTGTAAATAGTCATACCAAAAAGGTGAATGTGATCAATATAATAAGCAAATTGAAGTGAAGGCATAGCAAAGAAACTCTTGCTAATCAAAGCATCTGTCAATTATTTCACAGAGGTGGCCTCCATACCAAGCACTGAATAATGGTGAGGGTTTGGGTGGACTTTGGTGTTCGCCAACAGAGTATACTCCAGGTTGAACAAAATAAAAAGGCTGAACTGGTGGGAAACATAAATGCCAGGTGTTCCCAAAGGTGGCTGGTGTCTCACTGGTAATATGCATGATGTGAAGAGATCTCTGAGGAGATGGAACTGCAGAGGGGTTGGGGTTAGGTTTCTCTAGACCTTGAATTTCAAATAAACTCTTTTCTATTGGATTGGGAAGCCTTTTTACTGTTTGACAAGGTTGGTGAGATTTGTATTTTGGGAAGATAATTCTGGCAACAATAAGTACTATTGATTGGAGAAGGAAGACATTAGAGGCTGAAGACCCCTTCAAAGACTGTAACAATAGTCTGAATGAGAAATGGTCAAGTATGGAATTCAGGCTTGAGGGAGTGTGAACCGCCAAAAGGGAGTGGAACGGAGAGGCATTGTAGGCAATAGTTACTGACTTATTGAAAGTAGTATTGAAGTAGAAGGAGGAGTGAAAATTATCTTGAAGTTTTGAGCTTAGCTGAGTGGTAAGATAATGGTGCCTGTTCAGTGACACAGGAGCCACAGCAAGAGAAGCAGCTTTACAGGTTTGGGATTAAACAGTGAGTTTGGGGGAGGTCTAGTTAACTGTATGTGTGCAACTGGGCGCCTTATTTTTCAGGTGAACTCAGAGAAGGTAGATAAATGTGCTTTATGGGTCATAAGGTAAGTTGCTAAAGGTCACAGTCAGACTAGACATAGAGTTTTCAAGACATTTCCACCTTTCTCAAGACCTATGAAAACTAAACATTTTGTGAAATTGGAGCTCACCTGAGCTACCCTTTTGCCTCTGTTTGTCCTCTTACTCTGAACCACAATGTCAGTAGTGATCAGAAAACTGGTTTTTCTCACTAATTGCATGTAACTAGTTTTTGAAGCAGTCTGCCCTCTCTTCATTCTTTCTTTGTACACAAAGTCAGAAACAGCATCCTGGTTGGAAGCAAATAGTCATACCAAAAGAAGTAAAAAAGGGGCATAGCAAAGAAACTCTTGCTAATCAAAGCATCTGTCAATTATTTCACAGAGGTGGCCTCCATACCAAGCACTGAATAATGGTGAGGGTTTGGGTGGACTTTGGTGTTCGCCAACAGAGTATACTCCAGGTTGAACAAAATAAAAAGGCTGAACTGGTGGGAAACATAAATGCCAGGTGTTCCCAAAGGTGGCTGGTGTCTCACTGGTAATATGCATGATGTGAAGAGATCTCTGAGGAGATGGAACTGCAGAGGGGTTGGGGTTAGGTTTCTCTAGACCTTGAATTTCAAATAAACTCTTTTCTATTGGATTGGGAAGCCTTTTTACTGTTTGACAAGGTTGGTGAGATTTGTATTTTGGGAAGATAATTCTGGCAACAATAAGTACTATTGATTGGAGAAGGAAGACATTAGAGGCTGAAGACCCCTTCAAAGACTGTAACAATAGTCTGAATGAGAAATGGTCAAGTATGGAATTCAGGCTTGAGGGAGTGTGAACCGCCAAAAAGGAGTGGAACGGAGAGGCATTGTAGGCAATAGTTACTGACTTATTGAAAGTAGTATTGAAGTAGAAGGAGGAGTGAAAATTATCTTGAAGTTTTGAGCTTAGCTGAGTGGTAAGATAATGGTGCCTGTTCAGTGACACAGGAGCCACAGCAAGAGAAGCAGCTTTACAGGTTTGGGATTAAACAGTGAGTTTGGGGGAGGTCTAGTTAACTGTATGTGTGCAACTGGGCGCCTTATTTTTCAGGTGAACTCAGAGAAGGTAGATAAATGTGCTTTATGGGTCATAAGGTAAATTGCTAAAGGTCACAGTCAGACTAGACATAGAGTTTTCAAGACATTTCCACCTTTCTCAAGACCTATGAAAACTAAACATTTTGTGAAATTGGAGCTCACCTGAGCTACCCTTTTGCCTCTGTTTGTCCTCTTACTCTGAACCACAATGTCAGTAGTGATCAGAAAACTGGTTTTTCTCACTAATTGCATGTAACTAGTTTTTGAAGCAGTCTGCCCTCTCTTCATTCTTTCTTTGTACACAAAGTCAGAAACAGCATCCTGGTTGGGAAAATGAGCCAGATGTTGTAGAGAGAGAGCCTGTGGTGACATAGTACATTGTAGTCTGGAGAGTCATATAGGTGGGGGTGGAACACCGAGCCTTGGTAACAGTGTACTTGAATGGAATGGGTTTTCTTTTCCCATAATAATCAAATTAAAGGAAAACTAATACTGATTGCTTACAGAATATCAAATATTGTACTAAGCCCTTCATATGCATTATTTCAGTTAATACTGATAATGAGATTTGTATAATATTGTCTACATTTTACTTATAAGGATTCTGAAGCAGAGAGAATCTAAATGACTTGGCCACATTAACATTGCTGTTGATAGCTGAGACATTTATCCAGTGTGGTTAGCTCTGGAGCCCACCTTCTAATATCTTGCATAGTATTAACATGTCAGGAAGGAGAGGAGTAAGGATTCTGTCTTGATCTAGAAAGCCACACTAGATGAAAGGCCACTGAAAATCAGGCTAATGTCTAATTTTATAAGGCTATGGGGCAAAACTGAGAAGATTCAATCTTATCCTATGTAGATAGAAACTCTAGTTAACTATAATGCACCAAGTGCAAACGCAAGGCTAGCTACATCTCTGCTTAAGAGTAAGGAGAAGGAAAAATGTAGAATAAAAGAAAATAAGTCCTTTTTACTAATTGGGAGGAAGAATGTCTTCAAGCTTTACTAGATCATTCAAAAGAAATCCAATTTTGGCATTTTTGATAGGATTCCAGGAGACATAGATTCTATTAAAAAAAAAAAAACAAAAACAGAGAGCTCTATTAGATCAGAACAGGTTGAAATAGGAAGGAAATGGTATAAGTTCAAGGGCAGTGAGATTAAAATATGATGGGATAAAGCTTGAAGAGAAATTAAAATTCAATTTTAGAATTAAAATTTTCTTTGGAGATTTGATAGTTGAAAGACATACTGACAGTATAAATCCAGTTCTTAAGATGGAGGAGAAATCTTCATTCTTCCCAATATAAAGGAAATATACAATGGATTTTAAAATGTGAGACAACTGTGGATAGAGTGGAGAAGGGAGTTTGAACCTCAAAATAATGTGAGTGCCTGAATACAAAAGTTTCCTGAATGGAAGATCAGAACATTTGAAATCAAATAGTAATCTAACATGAAATGTGAGAAATCATTCTTAAAAACAGACAGAAGAAATAAGGATGGGGAGAAAGAGGAAGAAAAGTATAAACCTTTTTATTGGCAAATTTCTTATAAGCAAAAAGGAAATGATTTTATAATTATTCAGATGGGAAGAATAGGTTTCTTCAAATCAGGTGGGTGAAGTGAACTGACTTCAGATATCTCTTCCTCTTGTAATACCAAATGCCTGAAGACAGTATGGCCATATCCACAGAGTACTGAAAAAGAAAAAGGTGTTAAATGAAAGTTTTATCCTAGTATATTGCTTTAATAGTGCCACCAAATGGGTTCCCACAAATAGCAAATTATGACAGTACACATTTATTATCTCGTAGTTTATAGACCCAGGGTGTGGATTAGCTCTGGACGTGGACTAAACCGAGTCTTACGCTTCGAATCATGATATACACCTGTGACTTATGTAGTGATCTATGAACAGAAAATGTAGCAGTGAAATATACACTTTGTTTAGTTTGTCATAGGTAATTTGTTTGGTAACTGAATCTTAACCATGTTTTCCGTGACGTATGCTATTTAGTTAGACAATTGCAATGGACATTTTTACATATCCAGACCACACAAGGTGAAGACTGTGTATATTTGTATAAGGAATGGGATTTGAATGGTAATACTATAAATTTTTAAATTCTTTTTGGTTTTTTGATAGTTTTAAAATAAATGATGGTATATTACTTTTCTAAACAAAAGAAAGTAAATTTCATGTTGAAAGGGTTTTAAAAATATAAAAATATACCAACTTTTGATGGTAGTAAAGATAATGGAATTATACATGATTTTTCTCTTTTATTAGGTAACTTTCAATATGGAACATACATTATGTATATCATTCTGAATCATTTTTAACCAAAGGTTACTTTTGTAAACTTTTCCTACATTTTTATTTATGGCATAATTTAGTCAATAAATCCAGTTCTTAAGATGGAGGAGAAATCTTCATTCTTCCCAATAAAAAGGGTTGTTTTGTGAACAACTGTGGATAGAGTGGAGAAGGGAGTTTGAACCTCAAAATAATGTGAGTGCCTGAATACAAAAGTTTCCTGAATGGAAGATCAGAACATTTGAAATCAAATAGTAATCTAACATGAAATGTGAGAAATCATTCTTAAAAACAGACAGAAGAAATAAGGATGGGGAGAAAGAGGAAGAAAAGTATAAACCTTTTTATTGGCAAATTTCTTATAAGCAAAAAGGAAATGATTTTATAATTATTCAGATGGGAAGAATAGGTTTCTTCAAATCAGGTGGGTGAAGTGAACTGACTTCAGATATCTCTTCCTCTTGTAATACCAAATGCCTGAAGACAGTATGGCCATATCCACAGAGTACTGAAAAAGAAAAAGGTGTTAAATGAAAGTTTTATCCTAGTATATTGCTTTAATAGTGCCACCAAATGGGTTCCCACAAATAGCAAATTATGACAGTACACATTTATTATCTCGTAGTTTATAGACCCAGGGTGTGGATTAGCTCTGGACGTGGACTAAACCGAGTCTTACGCTTCGAATCATGATATACACCTGTGACTTATGTAGTGATCTATGAACAGAAAATGTAGCAGTGAAATATACACTTTGTTTAGTTTGTCATAGGTAATTTGTTTGGTAACTGAATCTTAACCATGTTTTCCGTGACGTATGCTATTTAGTTAGACAATTGCAATGGACATTTTTACATATCCAGACCACACAAGGTGAAGACTGTGTATATTTGTATAAGGAATGGGATTTGAATGGTAATACTATAAATTTTTAAATTCTTTTTGGTTTTTTGATAGTTTTAAAATAAATGATGGTATATTACTTTTCTAAACAAAAGAAAGTAAATTTCATGTTGAAAGGGGTTTTAAAAATATAAAAAATATACCAACTTTTGATGGTAGTAAAGATAATGGAATTATACATGATTTTTCTCTTTTATTAGGTAACTTTCAATATGGAACATACATTATGTATATCATTCTGAATCATTTTTAAACAAAGGTTACTTTTGTAAACTTTTCCTACATTTTTTTATTTATGGCATAATTTAGTCAATAAACACTTATGGAGGTCTACCATATGCCAGCAACATGCTAGGAACTGTGTATACCTAAGTGAATAAGCATATTTTTCACCTTACTTTGTCAGTAGAGAGACATTTAAGCAAATTAATTTAAAAGTGGCTTAGTAGTTAATTTTACATACTGAAGGACAGAACAATAAATATAAAAATCAGAGACCTCCCAATATGAACCGATTGACTGAAAATGAAATATCCAGTAACAGCTTTATTAGTTTTTGCTTGCACTGTTATTTATTTTTCAATGCTGAAGCTACTGTAAAGAAGAAGAATTTGAGACAAAATGTATAAAAGTCTGTGGCTAAAGTATTAGAAATATGTGTGTCACCTACTGTCTTTGCATATCTACAGTGAGTTTTTCAAAAGTAATCAAAAAGCCAGTGGAGTTATCTGGTTTTATGATTCTTCTTTATGAATATGAAAAAGAAACATATGTAAAACTTTGTTTTCATTACTGGGGACATATGAAAAGAAATTTGTTCTGATTCGTTTTATTTGTTTGTTTCTTGTTTGGAAACAGGGATGTTTACTGAACCACTCAGTTGAACATTTTCAAAATTCTAGGTAAATCCTAACTATACTCATTTTCAGTTTAGTATTTAAGGGCTAGTATGTTGAAAAGATCATAGAGAAAGCATTGGTATATTTTTGTTGCCTTCTGAAGCATCTCTGTTTTCCTATCTTCTAGTCACCATATCCTACAACAACACTCAGAAGAAACATAATTGGTGTATGGAAAAATCTTCCTTCATTAATTTATTCAGAATTGTTTTTGATTTTTATCTATCGTGTTAAATACCACATTCAGCCCTTACTACACAGCATTAAACATAATGGTCTAACCTTCCTTATGAAGCTTAGAATTAACCTAAAGCATGATATACTTAGCTAAATTCATAGGACCTAGCTAAATTTTTAATATTTTTAAACTACTTCAAATGCCGGTGGGAAGTTTTTCTCTTGATATGTGCATCCAAGCTGGAATTTAGTTATATTGCAATTCCTTTTTTGTCCAAAGAGAACCATCTTTACTGAAAACACCTACGTAGTAACCAAACTATGACAATTACATCTGTAGAGATCTTGATCCAAGGTAATGATAACCTTATTTTCTCATTTTGAACAAATAATGCATCTTTCACTGATAAAGGTGGACAGAAAAAAAGGTAGTTCAGAAAGTGGGAAGAGGAGGAGATGGTACAGTGAAGTAGGTGAGAGGGTGGCGAGCAAAATGGAAGAGGGTTGAGAATAGATAGAAGTTGTTTAGACTCAGTATGAAAAATGTTTTACAATGCAAATTTTTTAGGGGGTCCATATAAAAGTTAGTTAAACGAGGACTTCCCTGGTTGCCCAGTGGGTAAAGAGTCCGCCTTGCAGTGCAGGGGGCACCTGTTCAGTTCCTGGCCCAGGAGTATCCCACATGCCACAGAGTGGCTGGACCAGTGTGTAATTAGGAGCCAGGGCTCTGGAGCACATGTGCCCAGAGCAGGTGCTTTGAAGCAAGAGAGGCCACTGCAACGAGAAAGGCCACTGCAACGGGAGGCCCACACAGGCCAAAAACAACGTGGTAGGAAGTAGCACGAATTTTCTACCCACATACAACTGTTCAGTGAGAAGAAATCATGGGGGAAAGATCACCACTGACAACAAACTAGAGTGATACATGTAGGAATAGTCTACCCTGCTGTTGCTGTTTTATTATTATTCAACTTTACTGATGTAAAATTGAGAGATAAAACTGTACAATATTTAAAGTATGCAAACTGATTGTATGCTTACATTGGGAAAGTATTATCCCATTAAGTTGACTAACACTTCTGTCACCTCGCATATTTACCTTTTTTTTCTTTTTTATTTATTTTATTTTTGGTACATTTAAGTTCTACTCTTCTTAGCAAATTTCAGTTACGTAATTCACGGTTGCCATCTTTGGTCAGCATGTTTTACACTAGCTGTCTAGAGTGTATCCATCCCATAATGGGAAGTTTGTATCCTTTTATCAATCTCTTATTTCCCCCACCTCTCCAAGCCCTGGCAGCAACTTTTCTACTCTCCATTTATATGAGTTTGAAATTTTCTTTTTTCAATTCCACATGTAAGTAATGCCATGCAGTATTAGTATTTCTCTGAATTATTGTACTTAGCATACTGCCCTTCTCTTTTAAGGCTGAATAATGTTCTGTTGTATGTATTTGCCACATCTTCTATATCCATTTTTCTGTTGACAGAAATTTAGGAGGTTATTTCTTTACTTTGGCCATCGTGAATAGTAATTCAGCAACCCACTCTAGTATTTTTGTCCCATGGACAGAGGAGCCTGAAGGGCTACAATTCATGGGATTGCAGAGACACAACTGAGCAACTAACACTTTGACTTGGCCTTTGACTAATCTGGTAGTACAGACATCTCAAGATGATAATTTCATTTCCTTTGAATAAATGCCCATAAATGGGATTTCTGGAGTGTTTTACAACAGTAGAACTACTAGTTAACTATTAATTCATTAATTATTAATTTCTTGAGGCCTCGCCATACTAGTTTTCGTAGTGCTTGTGCCAGTTTACATTTCCAACAACAGTGTACAGGGATTCCTTCTCTGCACATCTATACCCGAATTTATCTCATCTTTTTGATAGTTGACATCATAACAGCAGTGAAGTGACATCTCATTGTGATTTTGAGTTGCATTTTGCATTTCCCTGATGATTACTGAAATTGAGCACCTTTTCATGTACCTGTTGGCCATTTGTATATTTCTTGTGGAAAAATGTTTATTTAGAGACCTCACCTATTTTTAAATTGGATTGTTTGGGTTATTTTTGCTATTGAATTTTATGAGTTTCTTGTATATTTTAAACATTATGTACTCAGTTGGTCAGTCATGTCTGACTGTGACCCCATGGATTGTATAGCTCTCCAGACTCCTCTGTGCATTGAACTTCCCAGTCAAGACTACTGGAGAAGTTGCCATTTCCTTCTCTAGATCTTTGTCACCCAGGGATTGAACTGGTATCTCTTGTGTCTCTTGCATTGAAAGGCAGATTCTTTACCAGTGTGCCACTTGGGAAGCCCCATTTGGGATATTAATCCCTATCAGATGTGTGCTTCGCAAATATTTTCTCTTTCATAGATCACCTTTTTATTCTGTTGAATGACAGTTATTCTGGTGTTGTGTCCTTCTACCTATTAAGGAACTTTGGTCTGCCTTTTTCTCATATACCTGCAGCACTTCCCTCACTACTAGTTTGCTTACCTCAAGAAAGAAGCATACCCGAGATCTTCTGTCTTAAGGAAAATAAGACTCTGAAATTCTGTTGTATGTATTTGCCATCTTCTATATCCATTTTTCTGTTGACAGAAATTTAGGAGGTTATTTCTTTACTTTGGCCATCGTGAATAGTAATTCAGCAACCCACTCTAGTATTTTTGTCCCATGGACAGAGGAGCCTGAAGGGCTACAATTCATGGGATTGCAGAGACACAACTGAGCAACTAACACTTTGACTTGGCCTTTGACTAATCTGGTAGTACAGACATCTCAAGATGATAATTTCATTTCCTTTGAATAAATGCCCATAAATGGGATTTCTGGAGTGTTTTACAACAGTAGAACTACTAGTTAACTATTAATTCATTAATTATTAATTTCTTGAGGCCTCGCCATACTAGTTTTCGTAGTGCTTGTGCCAGTTTACATTTCCAACAACAGTGTACAGGGATTCCTTCTCTGCACATCTATACCCGAATTTATCTCATCTTTTTGATAGTTGACATCATAACAGCAGTGAAGTGACATCTCATTGTGATTTTGAGTTGCATTTTGCATTTCCCTGATGATTACTGAAATTGAGCACCTTTTCATGTACCTGTTGGCCATTTGTATATTTCTTGTGGAAAAATGTTTATTTAGAGACCTCACCTATTTTTAAATTGGATTGTTTGGGTTATTTTTGCTATTGAATTTTATGAGTTTCTTGTATATTTTAAACATTATGTACTCAGTTGGTCAGTCATGTCTGACTGTGACCCCATGGATTGTATAGCTCTCCAGACTCCTCTGTGCATTGAACTTCCCAGTCAAGACTACTGGAGAAGTTGCCATTTCCTTCTCTAGATCTTTGTCACCCAGGGATTGAACTGGTATCTCTTGTGTCTCTTGCATTGAAAGGCAGATTCTTTACCAGTGTGCCACTTGGGAAGCCCCATTTGGGATATTAATCCCTATCAGATGTGTGCTTCGCAAATATTTTCTCTTTCATAGATCACCTTTTTATTCTGTTGAATGACAGTTATTCTGGTGTTGTGTCCTTCTACCTATTAAGGAACTTTGGTCTGCCTTTTTCTCATATACCTGCAGCACTTCCCTCACTACTAGTTTGCTTACCTCAAGAAAGAAGCATACCCGAGATCTTCTGTCTTAAGGAAAATAAGACTCTCTGAAATCCACACACTCTTCTGGTTTGGCACTCTACTGTCTCTACTGCTTTACTGTCCCTTTACTTTTCATCATCCTGTCATCTGACTTCTGACTGCCCTTTACCTGAGGTTGTTTTAACCTGTTTCAGAAACCTTCCTAATGAACCAGGCACAGAACATGATCTCATTCTTATCTTAACTTCTTCACTTCATCTGACTTTGTTCATCATGCTTTCTTTCGAAACACTTTCTTTTCTTAGATTTTATACCATTCTGCTAGTTTCCAATGAGACTTCACAAACTAGTATCCTTCCAAGGCTCTGATTCCGCTCTGTATCCTCAAATGACCTTTCTCATCTGTTATTTGCTTTCCCCTTTAGATTACTCTCTGTGATTGTCATGTAAGTAGTTGCATGATTAGTGATCTACTGCCTCTGTCTTCTATTAGGATGTAAACAAGGACTTTATTGGGCTCTTGCTGAGCTCTTCAACCTCATCCCCACCTCATTCCCATGCTCCAGATCAAGTTCAAGTTAGTGTGAGCTTTTTCTCCATTAGTTTGAATCTTTGATCCTCTTTAGTATGTAGCCTTTTTTCACCCTTCAGATCTTAGCATAAAATGGTACCTCTCAGAGAGGCATTCATTCCATAACCCTACTATCTAAGCTGATCTGCTTTACTGTTTTTTAACACCTTTATTTCTTTCTAGAACATATCAAAAATTATAATTATTTTATGTATTTCACCAGTTTACTTATTTAATTTATTTCTTCTCTATTAGAATGTTAACATTTCAAGGATAGGAACCTTTTATGTTTTGAGTCCTGTAGTATTAATATTAGCTCCTAATATGAGTCTGGCATATGGATTAATAAACATATGTTGATGAAAGGAAGAGAGGGAGAAAGGAAAGAATAAAGTTAAGGAGAGAGAGAAGGTGAAGACAGAAGGTCAGATTTACTGCTTTGCTATCATTTCTTCAGTAGCAAACACAGGAACTTTCATATTAATCATGTTCAATAAGCATTTACTTAGGAAACTGAACCCACAGAATTCTGTCCTCAGTCTTCTGCTCTTCTCAGTCAACTCACCCATACAGATTCATGGGAAACTTCATCTACACTATTATTTAAAAACAATTGATATGCTAACAGCTCCCAAATCTGAGGCTATTACTTTCTGGTTCAAGAACCACATATTTAACAACCTGGATACCACAGGGTTGTTAAACTCAGCATGCCCAACATTGAGATATTGCCTTTCTTTCTTCACAAAACTAATTCTCTTCCTGTACTCTTTCCCTTGGACTTCCCAGATAGCTTTACCCAATGGTAAAGAATCTTCCTGCCAATGCTGGAGATAACGGGTTCAATTCCTGTGTCAGGAAGGTTCCCAGGAGGAGGAAATGGCAACACACTCTACTATTCTTCCCTGGAGAATCCCATGGACAGAGGAGCCTGGTAGACTACAGTCCATGAAGTCACAAAGAGTCTCACAGAGTGACTGACCATGCATGCACACATTGTCTACCTTAATCAATGAAATCATTAACTGCTCTAACATTTTGGAGTCATCTGGGTTTCTCCTCTTCTTTCACTTTCTGCATTTGTTGTTGTTGTTCAGTCACTAAGTCATGTCCGACTCTTTGGGACTGCATGGACTGGGGCACACCAGGCTTCCCTGTCCTGCACCAATTCCCAGAGTTTGCTCAAATTCATGTGCATTGAGTCAGTGATGCTATCTAACCATCTCCTCCTCTGCCACTGTCTTCTCCTTTTGCCTTCAATCTTTCCCAACATTAGGGTCTTTACTAGTGACTTGGCTCTTTGCATCATGTGGCCAACATATTTGAGCTTCAGCTTCATCATCAGTCCTTCAAATGAATATTCAGGGTTGATATCCTTTAGGATTGTCTGGCTTGATCTCCTTGCAGTCCAAGGGACTCACAAGAGTCTTCACCAGCACCACAATTCAGATGCATCAATTCTTCAGTGCTCAACCTTCTTTGTGGTCCAACTCTCACATCTGTACATGGCTACTGGAAAAGCCATAACTCTGACTATATGAATTTCTGCTGGCAAGGTGATGTCTTTGCGTTTTAATATGCTGTTTAGGTTTGTCATAGCTTTCCTCCCAAAGAGCAAGCATATTTTAATTTCGTGAGTGCACTGACTGCCTTCAGTGAAGTTAGAGCCCAGGAAAATAAAATCTGCTCCTGTTTTCTCTGTTTCCCCTTCTATTTGCCTTGAAGTGATGGGGCAGGCTGTCATGATTTTAGTATTTTGAATGTTGAGTTTTAAGCCAGCTTGTTCACTCTCCACTTTCACCTTCATCACGGGGCTCTTTATTTCCTCCTCACTTTTTGCCATTAGAGAGGCTATCATCTGCATATTTGAGATTATTGATGTTTCTCCCGGCAGTCCTGGTTCTAGCCTGTGATTGATATACTTTGCATAGAAGTTAAATAAAAAGGGTGACAGTATACAGCCTTGTCATACTCCTTTCCTATTTTTGAATCAATCATCAGTTGTTCCATGGAAGGTTCTATTGCTTTTTGACTGGCATACAGGTTTCTCAGGAGAAAGGTAATATTGTTGATATCCCCATCTCTTTAAGAATTTTCCAGTTTGTTGTGAGCCACACAGTCAAAGGCTTTAGTGCAGTCAGTGAAGCAGAAGTAGATGTTTTTCTGTTTTTTCTATAATCAATCAAGTTCTTTATGTTTAACTTCCTTAACATCTCTCAACTCCTCATTTCCTCTCTACTCCCTGCAGCTTGATCTAAAATGTCCATGATAACTTCTAAGTACTTTTATTGCCATGGATATTCCTAAAATTAAAATTGGTCCTATCACTTTTCTTAAACCCTTAGTGAGCCCCATGTTTTCCCCTCGGTTTTTTTCTAACACCTTTGCATCATGTGGCCAACATATTTGAGCTTCAGCTTCATCATCAGTCCTTCAAATGAATATTCAGGGTTGATATCCTTTAGGATTGTCTGGCTTGATCTCCTTGCAGTCCAAGGGACTCACAAGAGTCTTCACCAGCACCACAATTCAGATGCATCAATTCTTCAGTGCTCAACCTTCTTTGTGGTCCAACTCTCACATCTGTACATGGCTACTGGAAAAGCCATAACTCTGACTATATGAATTTCTGCTGGCAAGGTGATGTCTTTGCGTTTTAATATGCTGTTTAGGTTTGTCATAGCTTTCCTCCCAAAGAGCAAGCATATTTTAATTTCGTGAGTGCACTGACTGCCTTCAGTGACGTTAGAGCCCAGGAAAATAAAATCTGCTCCTGTTTTCTCTGTTTCCCCTTCTATTTGCCTTGAAGTGATGGGGCAGGCTGTCATGATTTTAGTATTTTGAATGTTGAGTTTTAAGCCAGCTTGTTCACTCTCCACTTTCACCTTCATCACGGGGCTCTTTATTTCCTCCTCACTTTTTGCCATTAGAGAGGCTATCATCTGCATATTTGAGATTATTGATGTTTCTCCCGGCAGTCCTGGTTCTAGCCTGTGATTGATATACTTTGCATAGAAGTTAAATAAAAAGGGTGACAGTATACAGCCTTGTCATACTCCTTTCCTATTTTTGAATCAATCATCAGTTGTTCCATGGAAGGTTCTATTGCTTTTTGACTGGCATACAGGTTTCTCAGGAGAAAGGTAATATTGTTGATATCCCCATCTCTTTAAGAATTTTCCAGTTTGTTGTGAGCCACACAGTCAAAGGCTTTAGTGCAGTCAGTGAAGCAGAAGTAGATGTTTTTCTGTTTTTTCTATAATCAATCAAGTTCTTTATGTTTAACTTCCTTAACATCTCTCAACTCCTCATTTCCTCTCTACTCCCTGCAGCTTGATCTAAAATGTCCATGATAACTTCTAAGTACTTTTATTGCCATGGATATTCCTAAAATTAAAATTGGTCCTATCACTTTTCTTAAACCCTTAGTGAGCCCCATGTTTCCTCGTTCTCTACTCACACAATGCTTATAGGAACAATTTTTAACTTCTACATTTAGTAACCTGTACCTCTCATCACGTGGCTCCTACCTACCTGAACCATGTGTAGCCTACCTTCCAGTCATAAGGACTGATTTTCTTTTGCTTTCCCCCCTTCTCACTTCTACTTAGAGAAACCTTTTAGCATCCTTGACTCCTGCTCGTTCATTAAAACCCATCTCAAACATTACCTCTTCTTGAATGCCTTTTCTCATTATGCCATGCTAACGTCTGTCTTATGTATTCTGTGCATTCTTCTATCATGGCACTTGCCATGTTGAACTGTAGTTGTGCACTGACATACCTTCCCCTCTACCATCACAAGTGAGCAGACTTTGGTTGGATGAATGAACTACAGGAAGGTTTATTCTTCAAGAAGTTAGATAACATTCTGAAATTGTGACTAGGGCCAAAATTTGAGGAAGACTAATATCTAGATACCACAGATTAAACCACAAACTGAGAATGGAACTTAAGATACAAGGGATTTCATTTAGAAGAGTTAGAAGCCGAATTATAGCTATCAGGAGAACTTGCTGCAAAATAGCCCTTCTCATGCTTAAGCTACTCTGAGTCCAGTCTTGGGTTTAACAAGGATACACTTTCTCAGACACAGTTTGCCTACAGTCCAACACACAAAACCAAAATCTTTAACTTGGCATATATTTTGTACCAGAACATTCCTCTTGAATAAACAGTAGAATGCATAAAAGTATTTTATATGAACATAATAGTGTTCACAGAGCACTATATTATTTAATAACAGATATTGTTGTTTGTTTTTTTTTAACTTTTTTACCTTCTGATGAAAACCCCTCCAGATTCAGTGCAGATTATGAGATCACTGATGACTTTAGTGTTTTTAGATCTTAAGTCTGAGTGGAGATTACAGAAAAGATAGCCTCTCTTAGCATTCAGGTTTTGTAAACTGAAGCTCCTTAACATCTCTCAACTCCTCATTTCCTCTCTACTCCCTGCAGCTTGATCTAAAATGTCCATGATAACTTCTAAGTACTTTTATTGCCATGGATATTCCTAAAATTAAAATTGGTCCTATCACTTTTCTTAAACCCTTAGTGAGCCCCATGTTTCCTCGTTCTCTACTCACACAATGCTTATAGGAACAATTTTTAACTTCTACATTTAGTAACCTGTACCTCTCATCACGTGGCTCCTACCTACCTGAACCATGTGTAGCCTACCTTCCAGTCATAAGGACTGATTTTCTTTTGCTTTCCCCCCTTCTCACTTCTACTTAGAGAAACCTTTTAGCATCCTTGACTCCTGCTCGTTCATTAAAACCCATCTCAAACATTACCTCTTCTTGAATGCCTTTTCTCATTATGCCATGCTAACGTCTGTCTTATGTATTCTGTGCATTCTTCTATCATGGCACTTGCCATGTTGAACTGTAGTTGTGCACTGACATACCTTCCCCTCTACCATCACAAGTGAGCAGACTTTGGTTGGATGAATGAACTACAGGAAGGTTTATTCTTCAAGAAGTTAGATAACATTCTGAAATTGTGACTAGGGCCAAAATTTGAGGAAGACTAATATCTAGATACCACAGATTAAACCACAAACTGAGAATGGAACTTAAGATACAAGGGATTTCATTTAGAAGAGTTAGAAGCCGAATTATAGCTATCAGGAGAACTTGCTGCAAAATAGCCCTTCTCATGCTTAAGCTACTCTG
The DNA here is from genome assembly GCA_022376925.1 of Tragulus kanchil. Lineage (NCBI taxonomy): Eukaryota > Metazoa > Chordata > Mammalia > Artiodactyla > Tragulidae > Tragulus > Tragulus kanchil. The sequence goes on from JAIOJX010000030.1 coordinate 76,239,557, forward strand.
AGTCCAGTCTTGGGTTTAACAAGGATACACTTTCTCAGACACAGTTTGCCTACAGTCCAACACACAAAACCAAAATCTTTAACTTGGCATATATTTTGTACCAGAACATTCCTCTTGAATAAACAGTAGAATGCATAAAAGTATTTTATATGAACATAATAGTGTTCACAGAGCACTATATTATTTAATAACAGATATTGTTGTTTGGTTTTTTTTAACTTTTTTACCTTCTGATGAAAACCCCTCCAGATTCAGTGCAGATTATGAGATCACTGATGACTTTAGTGTTTTTAGATCTTAAGTCTGAGTGGAGATTACAGAAAAGATAGCCTCTCTTAGCATTCAGGTTTTGTAAACTGAAGCTAATTATTATGTATAATGATTGAAAGAAAAATGAATCTGGATAAAAAGGGAAGAAAGGGAATTTGAGTGGTTAGTGTGTGTTATGTATTTACATGCATTATTATAATTAATTATAAGAATAATCAAGTAAAATGGCTATTCTTACCTAAATTTTACTTGCAGAGGAATAGCATCTCAGAGAAATTAAATAACTTGGTGAAGGTGATGAAGCAAACAAGTGAGAGACTCAGTATTCAACTTGAGTTTTTCTGATTTCAAAGTCTGACATGGCACCCAGGCTTTTTGTTTTATCTATATCTTCATTAGTTTTGTTTTATCATTATGCATAAGAAGAAATGTTTATACTTGTGTCATCTGATTGAACCTCTGGTATGGTATTCATGGTTGAAAAATGAAATGTTCACTTGTGAAAAGAAAGAATGTACACTGTCTTCAGTGCATTGTCTTCACTAGTCTCTAAACAACTATCTGTGTAAAACCAAACTAGAGGCACCATTGTAATCAGCAGGTTCGGTGTTATCACGTAGATTTCATCTGTAAGCAGTAATCATTTTTAACACATCTTCTAAATAGAATTTGTTTAACTATGTTTTCATGGTACTGTGACAGTTTATATTGGGTTTGAAACATGTGTTCTGAATCTAGGCACTTAAATCTATATTAGGTATAATATAAAAGAGAATAAATAAACGGTAATGTATAATAAACAAGCTTCACTGAGAACTGAATATGATGCTATTTCAGGAAATGTTATTAGGCTTTTTTATTTATGAAGATGTATTAGGCTATTGTAGTTTCAAAATTGCAGTGATGGAATTTGTATGTCCATTTTTTTTTAAAGAAACTTTATTATCCATTGGGTCAAATTATTCCATCCAGATTTCCATACCCAGTTAGCCATAATGCTTAAAATTGTGACCAAACTAGCTGTCAAAGTACTGGCCAAAAGTACCAAATATGAGAATAACATTCTCTCCATATTAGTCTTTCCCTAAAGGACCTCTTCTAAATAACTTACCATTGCTAGAAAAATGATATCACCAAATCAGAATGTTTTTTTTTTTTTTTAACTCGGTCATAGTATTATATTCAGTGTAGCAGGAACTAGTTTTGCATGACAGTACACATGTAAATGTCATTGCATTTGTCATTTATGGTATATAGGGTTGTTCTGCAATATTCACAATGATCACATTGGGAAAAGCTGTCTCTGTTACACTAAATAAAATGGGCTTAGTAAAAATTGCTAGCAATTTTTTTTTCTAGACATATAATGACATGGTAAGAGCACAAAACAAAACTATCAGAAACAAACCATTTCTCAGGCTGTAATATCTTACATGACAAGTGATCTAAATTGCT
>JAIOJX010000030.1:76248781-76296281 GCA_022376925.1 Tragulus kanchil
GGATATATGAGCCAGTATTGCACAGACCATGTTAACAAGGAAGTAGTGTTTTCCACTGTAAATCTCACCTACAGATTGTGACCATTTTTTCCAGTTCACATTTAATGAAGAAAGAATTGGACTAAAACTATTCTAAGAACCTTTCTAATCACCTACACATAATTGGGATGCTTAATTAAGTGATATGCTTAATACAGAAACCCAACAGATTCAGTAATGCTTCAGCTAGACTAGATTATAAAATGATATTTGCTTATTATGGAAAATAAAAAATTTTGATCTGTTTTCATAAATTTTACACTAACTCTTGAGATTCATTTGAAGGGAGGCATGATCTTTGCATTGTCTCTTATTTTAACCTTTCAGTACACAGTTTGTGTTGTGACAGAGAAAAGGGTAAAAGTTAGACAAACTCTACTTTCCAAAACAGAAAACACTCTGCTTTATCAACGCGATTAAACAGATATTCAATTAAAATGAATGTCTTAAGTTGTAGTAGAGACTGCAAGATGAATCATGATGAAAAGGCATCTGGGTCTGATTGCAGTGCCTTGTGCTTTCTGTTGTTCCTGTCACACTATTTCCCTGCTGCTAAAAGATTGCATTAAATAGCAATATGCACTGTCCATCTTAGATCTCTTTAAATACTCCTGTTCAGTACTTGATGAAAAGCTTACAAATACCACTCAATTCATTGTCAGTTCTTTTTAATACCATAAAACCAGGAAGCTTTTGAAGGGCTATTATTATGATAGACATCATACATGTAACTGGGAGTTGAATTTGGGTCAAGGTTGCCAATGCAATACAATAGTTTCTTATATTAAAATAAACTATAGATACAGATAGTGTAGAGGGAAAGAAGTATATAAAAAAAAGTAGATCATAGAATGTACAGTCATGTATTTCCTGTCAATAGTCTGTTAAAACAGAAGCAGATACTGTAATATGAAAACCAATTTTACATTTATTATAGAAGTAGTTAATCCTAATAGAGCGTTTTGTTTTGTTTTTGTTTTTGTTTTTTAATTTACTGGAGCCAGGAGGTCAGGATGTTTTTGACTTCAAATTTTAGGCTCGGAATAAAGGGATATATGAGCCAGTATTGCACAGACCATGTTAACAAGGAAGTAGTGTTTTCCACTGTAAATCTCACCTACAGATTGTGACCATTTTTTCCAGTTCACATTTAATGAAGAAAGAATTGGACTAAAACTATTCTAAGAACCTTTCTAATCACCTACACATAATTGGGATGCTTAATTAAGTGATATGCTTAATACAGAAACCCAACAGATTCAGTAATGCTTCAGCTAGACTAGATTATAAAATGATATTTGCTTATTATGGAAAATAAAAAATTTTGATCTGTTTTCATAAATTTTACACTAACTCTTGAGATTCATTTGAAGGGAGGCATGATCTTTGCATTGTCTCTTAACTTTTTAACCCTTTCAATGAAGTACTTAGAAGTTCAATGTAAATGCATAATTTATTTCTTAAAAAATGTGAGGTCATTAGCAGTCTGTTTGAGGATAATATCTAAATGCTTTCAGCTTTTACCATTTGGACTCATTTCAAGTTTCATAATTCCCCCTCTTTCATCTCAGAATGCATAACCCCATCTTTACCCAGTATGTCTTGGTACAAAGAGCTACATATCATTTGTGCTTAATTCAGCTGATGAGAAAATAAGTAAGAGTAAACGAAAGCCTTATTTGGTGCATCACTATGGGAATTTTTATTCTGTCAGTATAGAAAATATTAAGAGAGAAAACAGAATCTCCCAACCAAAGTTGGCTGCATTTTCTTTCTTCACTCTTGAAGAGTTTAACTGATAGACTACAGTTTTCACAGGGACACCCATTTAAAGCCAACTGTTCTTTTTGATTTCATGTGGTAGGTACGTAATGTATTATGCTTTTTTAGACCTAATCAGACTTGTATTTGCCTTCTCATCAGAAAATATCTGAGATAAGTTCTCCCTCTTCTCCTTTATCACACATCTAAATTATGGTTTCTCATAAGAATATTTGCATGAATAAAAGTACATATGCAGTGGAAAATATTTCCTTAAGGTTAACACTTAACTTGAAAAGGCATGTATACTTTAGACAGTTATCCATAGACTCAAATCTGATGTTGTTTTTACCTGCTTAAATATTGATAAAGTAGCATAATCTTCAATAAAAGTTATGTACTCAGTTAATCTCTATTCATCTTTATCAGTTTTCCTAAAGTAGCTTGCAGTAGCAAAGAAAATGCAATGGAACAGTCACAAAAGTGATTAAGGAGGAATAAAGGAAGCATGTTACTTAAAAAAGATTCACTTAAAAGTGGAGGAGTCCTGCATGTTCTAAACAAGGCCACTAGAGCAGTCTATAAAATGATATTTGCTTATTATGGAAAATAAAAATTTTGATCTGTTTTCATAAATTTTACACTAACTCTTGAGATTCATTTGAAGGAGGCATGATCTTTGCATTGTCTCTTAACTTTTAACCCTTTCATGAAGTACTTAGAAGTTCAATGTAAATGCATAATTTATTTCTTAAAAAATGTGAGGTCATTAGCAGTCTGTTTGAGGATAATATCTAAATGCTTTCAGCTTTTACCATTTGGACTCATTTCAAGTTTCATAATTCCCCCTCTTTCATCTCAGAATGCATAACCCCATCTTTACCCAGTATGTCTTGGTACAAAGAGCTACATATCATTTGTGCTTAATTCAGCTGATGAGAAAATAAGTAAGAGTAAACGAAAGCCTTATTTGGTGCATCACTATGGGAATTTTTATTCTGTCAGTATAGAAAATATTAAGAGAGAAAACAGAATCTCCCAACCAAAGTTGGCTGCATTTTCTTTCTTCACTCTTGAAGAGTTTAACTGATAGACTACAGTTTTCACAGGGACACCCATTTAAAGCCAACTGTTCTTTTTGATTTCATGTGGTAGGTACGTAATGTATTATGCTTTTTTAGACCTAATCAGACTTGTATTTGCCTTCTCATCAGAAAATATCTGAGATAAGTTCTCCCTCTTCTCCTTTATCACACATCTAAATTATGGTTTCTCATAAGAATATTTGCATGAATAAAAGTACATATGCAGTGGAAAATATTTCCTTAAGGTTAACACTTAACTTGAAAAGGCATGTATACTTTAGACAGTTATCCATAGACTCAAATCTGATGTTGTTTTTACCTGCTTAAATATTGATAAAGTAGCATAATCTTCAATAAAAGTTATGTACTCAGTTAATCTCTATTCATCTTTATCAGTTTTCCTAAAGTAGCTTGCAGTAGCAAAGAAAATGCAATGGAACAGTCACAAAAGTGATTAAGGAGGAATAAAGGAAGCATGTTACTTAAAAAAGATTCACTTAAAAGTGGAGGAGTCCTGCATGTTCTAAACAAGGCCACTAGAGCAGTCTATAACATATAATTGACATTTATTTATTGCAGGAATAACTTAATTTTCTTTTTAATAAAATATTTTAAAATGTTAGTAGCCTCAGATGTTTTACTTTGGATGAGCTTATGTAATGTGGATTTAGCAGCGATAGTATTGGCTTATGTGTAATGTTAGAAATCCCTCAGAAGGGCACTTGTGCTTTCCTGTATATATATAATTAATTTCAGTTGTGTTTTATATATATGGAAGTAGAAGTTTCAGTTAGTTGGCTTTATTATCCTGCATGTACTTATATCTGTATTTTGCCAATATTAGATGGCAGTGTCCTAGATGGTAGGTCAGAAAATGCTTAAAATTTTCAGAATATCACTTAAGTGTGATACATAGGATTTTAGGATAACAATGATGTGATGGTTATTTTTATATCATAAACTTTCAAATGTAAGGAAGACATCCACAAATCATTTTAAGAATAGAAACAGTTAATTATTTAGAATACAAAGGTAGAAAACTTTTTTAAGCTTGCTTATACACAAAAAAAATCATATTGGGAATAAGCTATAGGGTAATATAATTTGTTGAAAGTGAAATTTGACTGTAAACTTACAGTATATTATTGCATGCCTCCATTCATTAAACTTTTCTTATAAAGTACATTTGTTATCAGTTACACATAAAGTACTTTTATTTGAAGGTAGAGATCATTTCAGTGACAGCATTCCATGTGCTAAAAAGTGGTAAGAGATGTGTAGCAAGCTTCTCATCACATGATAGTCTTTATAGTGTCTCTCTCTGTGTATAGGTAGACTCTATCCATATGTATATTTAGACTCTATATGTGTAGTTAGAATCTATATGTATAGACAGATATACATATAGAAATATATGTATGGATATATATGCTAACTATATGTATAGATAAGTACCTATACATATAGATAGACATGTATAAGTGTGTGTGTGTATGTATGTGTATACACACACTAACCATATATATATATATATATATATATATATATATATATATGTATGTATTTAATCTAGTTGCCTTACTTATCTGTTTGTCTGGATTAGCAGCCTTTTAAAGTTTAATCTGTCTTTCTCTGTTTGATTGAGTCATTTCAGTTTGATTTCTTGTTATCTGGAGACAGTATGATGCAAATGATTACTGGAAGAAAAAGTATTTTTATAGACAGATAATTTTCCAAATTTCTTTATAACGATTTCTTTTTATAAAACAACAATTAAGTAAATTGACCATTAAATTATTAAACAACTAGACACATGGACAACCCATTGAATCAATTAATCTTACAGCATACATTTCAAAATGCCTTATGATATTTTCAAGTACAATAATCTATAGGTATGAAAGTATATTCTAAAAAATTCAGAAATATTTTTGAAAATCACTTTTGAATTCCTTTCTGTTGTTCTGTGATCCTTTTCCTTCATGTTACAAAATGACATTTAATTATTCCGTGTTTTGAGAGAGGGTAGAAAACACTCTCTCTTTAATGTATGAAGTTTTCTTTACTTTTTTTTTTTTAAGGGAGAGGAGTTAATTTATCCTGAATTTCTTTTTTTTCTTCTAATTTTGTTTTCATCATTAATTTCTCCTTTCTTTATGACAGACAGCGCCAAACTCAAAACATTTGAACAGTGTTAAAAATGACTCTGAGGGAAAGAAAAAAGACTCTGAGGATAAATTGTGAACCTTGTCTGTTAATCTTGTTCTGTTTTCAAGACGCATGTTATTCCAGGAATTTGTTCAAAAGTGTTGTTTATAAAAATACTTGCTTTTATTTGCAGTGAAAGTGAATTGTTTTCTCTAGGAAGGAAGGTGATTGTTTTTTCAAAGTTTGCAAGCTTGACAAGTTTTAAGTTGTCTGATGACTTTCTGGTTAGTATAAGAAATGCGTTCAAAGAGTTTGACTGCCACTCAGTTGAGCAGATACACACCTCAGGCTTCTGTGTAGGTGAACTCCTTGTTCACTTCTCTTGCCAAGCTTTTCCAGTCTCTCCACAGATTTTCTCTCTCTAGACTTTGTCCCTGGTTTTCCCTTATCTTGTATTTTCCTTGCTTCATGTTTCTGTTCCATTTCTTTCACACCCTCCTTATATCCTGTTCTTTTTAACTCTCTAATTTTCGCAACTTTGAAGGAGAAGGAAATGGTGAAAGGAAATTTTGAGCAAAATATTTTTTTTTTCAAATTAATGAATAGTCATTGGCAATCTTTAGATTTTCAGATTTCCCGGTATAAGTTTAGTTAGCTTGAAATAAGAAAATGCTTAAAGGAGAAGTTAGAATATTAGGCTTACAATACTTTCTTTGAGAGGACCTATTTGTGTAGCTATTTTGGGGGATATACAAGTAAATAAATTAGCTTCCTATATTAGTTACTGTATGTACTCATGTAGTAATATGTGTTACTGTGTTTTTCTAGTACTGTATATATTATATATATATATATATAATTTTAAAGATGGTGATTATGGTTTATGAGTAAGTACACTGCACTTACATTCTTTTTCTAGATTTGATAATATATTTAAATGTGTATTTTTTCCTATTCAATCTTTATTATATCTACTTTATACCTTAAACCATTTCAAAGGCTTTTCATTTGTAGCACTGTGCCGCTGGTAAGAATATCAATTATGAAGTATTGAGAAACCTGACATGTTATTGTTTATTTCTAACAATGCCAGTCAAAGCAATACGTGTTAGCATAATGCATAAGAAGTATGGAAACGACTTTGATGACCTCTAAGGCCTCTGGAAACCCAGTGTCTAAATACTGTGGTACCTTAATGCCGTTTGTAAGTGGCTGAATAGTATAACAAATATGCCATGAAAAAGACTGGTCATCATTAATTAACGAATTTGCCAGGGATGCCATAGAAGAAGGTCAACACTTGGTAACATCCGCTCCTTCTTCTTCTGTGTTCATCAAGGTGCCTGTGTCGGTGGCCATGATGACCCCCCAGGTGATCACCCCTCAGCAAATGCAGCAGATCCTTCAGCAGCAAGTCCTGTCTCCTCAGCAGCTCCAAGCCCTCCTCCAGCAGCAGCAGGCCGTCATGCTGCAGCAGGTAATGTGGGTTACCTGCTCCGGGATTCTCGCACCTGTGCTGACAGTGTGGCGGGCATCTATGACAGTTCCCTCTGCCCTGGAAAGGACAACTTGTCAGCATCCTGGAACATAAATGCAGCATTGTAATTGCAGAACTGCTTAGGAAAATTTAGATCCCTTATTCTTTTTAAATGCACTAACATCTAGAGTAAGAGCCAAAAGAGGTGTCATTCCAACATGAGATAAATCAGTACTTAAATATTCAAATGCTTAGGTTCATTGGATTTGTAGACTTGCCAGCAAAAATGCAAGGAGGCTTACAGATAATCGTCGCTTTTGAAATCCCCAACTCTCCAGCACTCCTTTTAGTGCACATAAGGATGAAAGTGATGCCGGCCATGTTGTTACAATAGGGAAAAGTAACATCTCAAATTTTCCTTTCCAAAATACATGTAGTAATATGTGTTACTGTGTTTTTCTAGTACTGTATATATTATATATATATATATATAATTTTAAAGATGGTGATTATGGTTTATGAGTAAGTACACTGCACTTACATTCTTTTTCTAGATTTGATAATATATTTAAATGTGTATTTTTTCCTATTCAATCTTTATTATATCTACTTTATACCTTAAACCATTTCAAAGGCTTTTCATTTGTAGCACTGTGCCGCTGGTAAGAATATCAATTATGAAGTATTGAGAAACCTGACATGTTATTGTTTATTTCTAACAATGCCAGTCAAAGCAATACGTGTTAGCATAATGCATAAGAAGTATGGAAACGACTTTGATGACCTCTAAGGCCTCTGGAAACCCAGTGTCTAAATACTGTGGTACCTTAATGCCGTTTGTAAGTGGCTGAATAGTATAACAAATATGCCATGAAAAAGACTGGTCATCATTAATTAACGAATTTGCCAGGGATGCCATAGAAGAAGGTCAACACTTGGTAACATCCGCTCCTTCTTCTTCTGTGTTCATCAAGGTGCCTGTGTCGGTGGCCATGATGACCCCCCAGGTGATCACCCCTCAGCAAATGCAGCAGATCCTTCAGCAGCAAGTCCTGTCTCCTCAGCAGCTCCAAGCCCTCCTCCAGCAGCAGCAGGCCGTCATGCTGCAGCAGGTAATGTGGGTTACCTGCTCCGGGATTCTCGCACCTGTGCTGACAGTGTGGCGGGCATCTATGACAGTTCCCTCTGCCCTGGAAAGGACAACTTGTCAGCATCCTGGAACATAAATGCAGCATTGTAATTGCAGAACTGCTTAGGAAAATTTAGATCCCTTATTCTTTTTAAATGCACTAACATCTAGAGTAAGAGCCAAAAGAGGTGTCATTCCAACATGAGATAAATCAGTACTTAAATATTCAAATGCTTAGGTTCATTGGATTTGTAGACTTGCCAGCAAAAATGCAAGGAGGCTTACAGATAATCGTCGCTTTTGAAATCCCCAACTCTCCAGCACTCCTTTTAGTGCACATAAGGATGAAAGTGATGCCGGCCATGTTGTTACAATAGGGAAAAGTAACATCTCAAATTTTCCTTTCCAAAATACATTCAGAATTTCAGAATAGAAGTATCTACTTATTAGAACAAAGTTGATCAGCTTAGCCACCAATTCATGAGATATATGTTTTTCAAATAACAATATACACATACACATTAGAACACTAATGTTTTTCTAATGTGTATATTATTGTAACCTCAAGTTTATATGGACTTTATAGGCATAAATTATCCTAGAGAAAATACTGTGCTTTACCGGAATTGTTATAGATGTAGTTACTTCACTTGTGTTCTATGTTGGTGGCCAAGACCAGTTACTTATATTTCTAAGTCTGATGTTCTTCTGTCCATCTGATGGATTAATTTTTTTCCCAGTGAGAACTGGTCACCCTGATCGTCTATCACTCTATACAAAAGAGTTCTTACCAATGATAGAGGAAGCTTCAGATGTAATAATCTGGCTCCAGCCCTTTAGAATACAGATTTTCTGTACCTTTTCCTTTAGGATATTTTGGATTCTGGATTGGAAAGTTTCAGAGCTGCCTTGGAAAAAAGTGTATGTAGATCTGTCTCCTGGAATCCAATACCTATAGGTTGTTATTCTTGGGAGACAAATCTGAATGGAGACTCTACCCTATGCCAGTGTAGAAGAGTTTAGGAGGTTTATAATACATGCAAAACTTTTGCCTTTATTTATTAAAGTCAAAATGGTTTATTCAGCAACAACTACAAGAGTTTTACAAGAAACAGCAAGAGCAGTTACATCTTCAGCTTTTGCAGCAGCAGCAACAGCAGCAGCAGCAGCAGCAGCAACAGCAGCAGCAGCAACAGCAGCAGCAGCAGCAGCAGCAACAACAGCAGCCACCGCAGCCGCCGCAGCATCCTGGAAAGCAAGCGAAGGAGGTAGGATCTGGCCGGCTCCTCCACCAAGAGGATTTCCCTCGTAGGCTGAGAAGGGCACTGAGAGGCCAGGGCAGTCTTAGATCTGCCTCTCATCAGGCTCTTGCTGTCCAAGATGCACTGGTATACACTGGCACTGAGCTTAACAGCAGTGGCAGTGGAACTCTCCTGCTCTCCGTCTGTGTAGCGTGGGACTTGAGAGGTCCAATTCGATGTTGCTGTCGTCTCATGTTCACTGATGAATCACAGTGTACAAAGAGCAAACTGTGTGGTGGACAGAGTCCGGATTATCTTGTATTCACCAAGAATCTAAGTTGGGGAGAGAACCTTATTTTTCTCAGTGGTGCAGCTCAGAGAGCATGCATGCCAATTGAGCCTGTTTTGAAGGGTTGTGGGGGGGAAACCAGGCAGAAAGTGGTTGAGCACAGATTTCAAAGTCACAGGTCCCTGATTAATGAACTGCTACTGTAGGTTTGGAGTGGCGAGGAGAAAGTTCCAGTTTGATATGCTCATAAATCAAACTGACAAGCTGACTTCTCAGGCCTAGCTTGCACTTGTCAGCAAACTGCATCAAATATAAACATAATACAAACAAAACATGTTGAAGTAGTTAAATTGATCAGCAGGTATCAGAGCTGTTGTCTTCAAGCTGCCCATTATGCAAACGTACAGGAAACAGTTTTGACCCCTTCAGATGTAATAATCTGGCTCCAGCCCTTTAGAATACAGATTTTCTGTACCTTTTCCTTTAGGATATTTTGGATTCTGGATTGGAAAGTTTCAGAGCTGCCTTGGAAAAAAGTGTATGTAGATCTGTCTCCTGGAATCCAATACCTATAGGTTGTTATTCTTGGGAGACAAATCTGAATGGAGACTCTACCCTATGCCAGTGTAGAAGAGTTTAGGAGGTTTATAATACATGCAAAACTTTTGCCTTTATTTATTAAAGTCAAAATGGTTTATTCAGCAACAACTACAAGAGTTTTACAAGAAACAGCAAGAGCAGTTACATCTTCAGCTTTTGCAGCAGCAGCAACAGCAGCAGCAGCAGCAGCAGCAGCAACAGCAGCAGCAGCAACAGCAGCAGCAGCAGCAGCAGCAACAACAGCAGCCACCGCAGCCGCCGCAGCATCCTGGAAAGCAAGCGAAGGAGGTAGGATCTGGCCGGCTCCTCCACCAAGAGGATTTCCCTCGTAGGCTGAGAAGGGCACTGAGAGGCCAGGGCAGTCTTAGATCTGCCTCTCATCAGGCTCTTGCTGTCCAAGATGCACTGGTATACACTGCTTAACAGCAGTGGCAGTGGAACTCTCCTGCTCTCCGTCTGTGTAGCGTGGGACTTGAGAGGTCCAATTCGATGTTGCTGTCGTCTCATGTTCACTGATGAATCACAGTGTACAAAGAGCAAACTGTGTGGTGGACAGAGTCCGGATTATCTTGTATTCACCAAGAATCTAAGTTGGGGAGAGAACCTTATTTTTCTCAGTGGTGCAGCTCAGAGAGCATGCATGCCAATTGAGCCTGTTTTGAAGGGTTGTGGGGGGGAAACCAGGCAGAAAGTGGTTGAGCACAGATTTCAAAGTCACAGGTCCCTGATTAATGAACTGCTACTGTAGGTTTGGAGTGGCGAGGAGAAAGTTCCAGTTTGATATGCTCATAAATCAAACTGACAAGCTGACTTCTCAGGCCTAGCTTGCACTTGTCAGCAAACTGCATCAAATATAAACATAATACAAACAAAACATGTTGAAGTAGTTAAATTGATCAGCAGGTATCAGAGCTGTTGTCTTCAAGCTGCCCATTATGCAAACGTACAGGAAACAGTTTTGACCCCCTGAGGCTTTGTTTCTGTTTGGATTTGTGAATAGAATTTCAGACAGCCATCAACTACAGAATAGAAATTGCTCCCTTATTTCTCCGGAGGCTTTGGGCAATCCACATGACTTGCTCCATTATGCAGTCTGTTTTCCAGTGAGCGCATCAGAAGTTTCTCTTTTCCCCAAAATAAAAGGAAAGGTCTTCCACAGCCGCTTGTCTTTCTCTGAAGTGTGACTGTCTTCTCATACCCTCCCCAGTCCAAAAGGAGTCTGGTTTGTCTTGTAATGCCTCACAAAATTGGAACATATACTTTTCCTTATAATAAGGGCACTTTGAACATAATTCTGCCTTTAATATATTCCAATAAGAGAGAAGAGGAGGAGAGGAGGCTAACAGGCCTGTCCAATGAAGGCTACATCCCAGTTTACTAATAGATCACCAGAGACCACAGTCGTGGATTTCTGCAGGTCAAACTTACTCACACTTACTCAATTGGAAAAAAAAAAAAAGTGTTGTTGAAGTTGACTGTTTCTATCAAGTGCCATTCTCTGAACCTAAATACATTTGTTACTGTCTGCAATCAACCCATTTAAAGTCTGAATCTTTGTGACACCCTTTCTTTAGACCTTGTTCCATCCTCTTTTCTCTGCTACTGTGTTCATATCTGAAAGAAAAGCAACTAAAATCTAAAACTTGCTCACATTCTGTCCTTGAACTTTGATGGTGGGATGATCTCTACTTTTGTCAGTGGGCCATAAAAGGAGTGTGTGTTTTTCTGTACGAGCACTGTTTGTGCACACTGTTTTCTCGGCATTTCTTTCACTGGCTTGGGTTTTCTGACACCAGCAGCAGCAGCAGCAGCAGCAGCAGTTGGCAGCCCAGCAGCTTGTCTTCCAGCAGCAGCTTCTCCAGATGCAACAACTCCAGCAGCAGCAGCATCTGCTCAGCCTTCAGCGTCAGGGACTCATCTCCATCCCACCTGGCCAGGCCGCTCTTCCAGTCCAGTCGCTGCCTCAAGGTACAAACAAAACAAGGCATACCTGTCATTTCTAATCTAAGCTTGCACTTGCTACCACTCTCTGATCTGCCTACATTATACCTTGAGAAATTTTTTTTAGGACCTTCATGTCTGTTATTAAAACATGATTGTTAACCAAAAGCTTTGGCGGGGGAGGGGAGGGGGGCGGGCAGCAAAAGCAGTTCTGAGAGGGAAGTTAATAGCAATGCAATTTTACCTCAGGAAATAAGAAAAAGTTCAAATAAATTACTTAATCTTCCAACTAAAGCAACTTGAAAAAGAAAAGCAAAATCCAAAGTTAGTAGAAGTTTGGAGTTTGGGATTAATATATACATACTAATATATGTAAGGTAGATAACCAATAAGAACCTATTGTATAGCACAGGGAAGTCTACTCAGTGCTCTCAGTGCTCTGTAATGACCTAAATGGGAAAAGATTCTGAAAAAGTATAGATCCATGTATATGTATAACTGAATCACTTTGCTGAGCAGCTGAAACTAACACAACATTGTAATTCAACTATACCATATTATAAAATAAAACATTTTTTAAATGGTTAAAAAAGTTGTTAAAATGGTTAAAAACTTTTAAAAAAAATTGTTAAAAAATGGTTGCATGCCTCTTTTTCTTGAGACTCAGAGAGTTGACTACACATGGCTTTTCAAGTGTGTGGTAAATGGCTTACTAGTGTTTTGTTAGATATTCAATGTGTATTTATTAGTCTTACAGAAGAAAATGTGTAAGGACAACACAGTTCAAGCTATTGAATATACACTGAAAATCTGCAGGGAATTCAATTAGTGGGAAAGCTTACAACACTTTTTAATGTAAGTGAGCTGGTAGAGTTTGAGTGGACAACTGATACAAAAAAGATAGGTGCTCCTAATCTTCACACTAAAACCGTTATACGTGAAAGGGAGGCTTTACGTATTTCTACAGAGAACACTCTGGTTACACTTGGGGGACCTCATCATACATCCTGGAGCATGTTGAGCTTCCTTTCTCTAAAATGATATGGCTTCTAATTGTAAATATAGCTTTAAAAAGTTGTCACTTGTATTCTTGCTTTTCTGATAAGAACAATTTGGATGTACTTTGATAATTCAATAACAAAATACCATACAAATATACAATTGTATATATTCATTATTCGACTCAGCTTTGGGAAAATAGAAAAAGTTCTAGGTTAAAAAAGGGAAGAATAGTAAACAAAATGGTTCTTTGTGCTAAAATTGTGCTAAAATTCTCAATACAGGTAAAAGCCATATAGCCATAGACATAATAAAAATGCATTCTAATTTCCATTAGGATTTTGTTGGAATAAGGTTTAATCCAGATGAACTTCAATTCAGATCACTTATGATTATTCCAGTGGCGCTCACATGGTAGTAATACTTGCTATGCATTTTTCTGATTCTATAGGATACACTGAAGAATATCATGAATGATTAAATATATAAAATCATAATTAGGGTAATAAAATACAGTCTTTAAATACTGATAATTTTTCTTTTCCTCACATTAAATTAAAAATACCATGGTAAATGTTTTTCTCTTTATCAATTTCCTATCTCCATGGCTTATTTTCCCCAGAATTCCTCCTTTATATGACTTTAGATCCTCTGATTCACCAGACCTGAATCACCCCAAAGAAATCAAGAGAGAAAAATTTTAAATTGTGAAAAAGACAAGGCAGAAAAATCCCTTTTTCTGTGTCATTCCAAAGAGAACTGGAATAAACCAACATGATGCTACTTGAATAAAACCATTCAAGCATTTCAAAAATGTTCAAAGAAACAAAATGTAACTCATTTGAAATATATTTGTTGAACAGCATTCTTCCAAAACAAGCATACACATATCTTGTGAACAAAGAAATTCGTTATGATATGATAATTATGATAACCATTCTAATGGTTTTTAAATGAAAACTTTCTCTTATTTCTGAGCTTTTTTTCTGAGATAATTATCTCCTTTGTTTTTCTTCTAATTTTTTCCCACTTTTATTGGGATATAATTTATATGCAGCACTGTATAAATTTAAGATGTGCAGCATAATGATTTGACTTACATACATCATGGAAAGATTGACCTACACCATTGGGTTAGATCCTAATACCCCACAATGTAATGATTCACAGTTTCTCTACTTTAGATCACTACAGTGATCACCACTTACTTTCTTCTGTATGTATATCCATAAAATACATGATAAATAAAAATGAGAGAATGGAGAACATTGAAGGGAAAAGAAGTAAATCTAAAAACATATCTGAGTTTGAGCAGAAAATATATTTAACAATTTTTTAAAATTGAAGTATAGTTGTTTTACACTGTTGTGTGAAAGTTTACACCAAAGTGATTCAGATATGCACATATATATGTATATATAGAATATATATATATGTACATATATTCTTTTTCAGATTCTTTTCCCATATAGGTTTTTTAAAAAATATTCAGTGAAGTTTGCTGTGCTATCTATAGTAGGTCCTTGTTGGTCAGTATGTATAGTAATGTGTATGTATTAATCCCAAACTCCTAATTTATCCTCCCTCCCCTTTCCCCTTCAGTAACCATAAATTTGTTTTCTTTATCTGTCAGGTTATTTCTGTTTAATATATAAGTTCATTTGTGTAATTTTTCTTTTAAATTCCACATATAAGTGACATTATATGGTATCTTTCTTTGTCTATCTGGCTTACTTTGCTTAGTACGATAATCTCTAGGTCCAAACAAAAATGATGAAAGTCATCATTGTGTTCCCAACGTTTAGATAAATGTATGGGAAGTGCCATTGTGGAGACCCATCAGCCAAACATAGTCGGAATGTGTCAGATAAGCCAGCTATATTAAAGGAGCATGAGTTCATGGTACTCTTCTGGAATCTCAGAGTTAAAGTGGGAGGAAGTAAAAAAGTAACTATTAGATAACATAAGCCCTGAATCATTTTTTCCTCAGTTACTGGATGTTTTGGACAAAAATGTTTAAAATTTTTTTTTTACCAGTTTCTCAGTTCACTAGGAATCAGGTTTTTGGTTGGTTGATAGATTAGCCATAAATAATAACCATATTAAAACCAAGTAAGATTCATATGCAATGATAATATTCTCATTGTATCTTTAAAAATATGCCAAGTTGCAATACTTATCCCCATGACTTAACACAGCTTGCTTAAACTACTTTTACAGTTATGACTTCTTTCAACGGTATAAAAATATGCACATGAGAATTAGAAGATGTAAGAAATTTATGAGCTTCCCCCTGAGTGGCTCATATTGTAAAGAATCTGTGTGTAGTTTAGGAGACCTGGGCTCAATTCCTGGGTTGAAAAGATCCCCAGGAGAAGGGAATGGTAACCCACTCCGGTATTCTTGCCTGGAGAATTCCATGAACAGAGGAGCCTGGTGGGCCCAAAGTTCAAAGAGTCAGAAACAACTGAGTGATTCAAGATATTTATAATTTTGATAAGGAGATTCACAGACATTTTCCTCTGTATTGCAGAATGGTATAATGTTTCATTTTAAAGCATTTTAAATATTAAGCATTTAAAATCATCATGAATATTACTACAGTTACTACAATTTTGGGTTTTTGTGTGAAATAGGCAATTAAATTATGATCTCTAATGTATATAGAGTAACTGTAGGCATACAGAAGTCAAATAAGAAAGGATGGATTTGTAGGCCCATCTTGAATAAATTACTGACTATAAAGCTATTTAATACATAGTATACTTTAAATATCAACTAGTAATTATTTGTGACATGCATTCATGACCCAGTACCCTTGTCTACAGGATAAAAATAAGAAATTGTTATGGCATGCACTTAAAACTTAGATATATTTTTGACGTAAGATAAGAGGTCAGTGTATCCCAACACACAATATATTCACAAATTCAGTAAAACTCTAGGAACTTACATACATACCCTGGAGAAGGAAATGGAAACCCACTCCAGTATTCTTGCCTGGGAAATCCCATGGACAGAGGAGCCTGGCAGACTACAGTCCAGGGGGTCACAAAGAGTCGGACACAACTGAGTCACTAAACAGCAATACATACATATATGTGTATGTATGTGTGTGTGTGTGTATATATTTATATGTTTTATTCTAACCTTTAAAATTTTTTTGAATTTGTTATATCTGTTTAAAACAAACATTTTCATTACCAATCTGAGAGACCAAACAGGGAATGCTAGGTAACCATCCAGTAATATTTTGAACTAACACCTTGTCGAACTAGATGAACTTGGAATCAGAGAACTGTTAAACAATTTTAAAAATGCTGTCTTTTGAAATAAAATATAATAATGTCCTTTATGCTGAGTTAGGACTCTGCTGAAGTTCTTACATGACACCATTATTCAGTCAAAGTCAGCTATTTGGCTTTGACTTTATGCTTTGCTTATGGAACTCTCAATAGCCAAATGCCTACTTCAACACCACTCTGGCACCCTTGAGTTTTTGCTTAATCTGTGGTCATGGGTTTACATAGAGCATATATATAATCAGGGTAACAGCACTAGCATTGTGAACAATATAAGGCATGCAGAATTTTTGTTACCATCTTAGCATTACCTTTCAAATACCAGTAAACCTTCTATTTGTAACTTAAGAAAGTATTTGGAGTTTTACATGCTGAAAACTCTCCATCAATGAGCTAAAATTTAAAAGTACATTCACTATTGTGGAAGTAAAACTTTACATTGTTACTTGTGAATGCCGTTATGCATAAAAACCAATTTAGAGGGGCTTCCTTGGTGACTCAGTAGTGAAGAATCCACCTGCTAATACAGATGTGGGTTTGATCCCTGATCTGGGAAGATGCCACATGGAACAACTAACCCTGTGTACCACAACCATTATGCCTGTAGTCTAGAGACCCAGAGCTGCAACTAGTGAACCCATATGCCACAAGCACCCAAATCATAAACCAAATCATTTTTAAAAGTTCTTAAAAACTGACTAAAAAAAGAATAAAATTGAGTTAAAAAAAAAACTAACAGGTATAGCAAAATACATAGTTGAGCAGGCTTCTTGTTGCAGTGACTCCTCTTATTGTGGAACTCAGGTTCTAGGACACATGGGCTTCAGTAGTTGCAGCACATGGGCTCAATAGCTGAGGCTCTGAGGCTCTAAATAGTTGTGGCTCACGGGCTTAGTTTTTCTGAAGCATGTGGGATCTTTCCGGATCAGGGATTGAACCCATATCTCCTGTACTGGCAGGCGAACCCTTTACCACTAAGTTACCGGCATAGCCCTGGAATTTTTAAACTGTGTGTGCCCCAAGGATGTATAATCAAGATGTGAATATAGATATTAATAATCAAATTTTCATTGATTTTTAGCACAGTGCTTGGCACCTAGATGAACTTGGAATCAGAGAACTATTGAACAATTTTAAAAATGCTGTCTTTTGAAATAAAATATAATAATGTCCTTTATGCTGAGTTAGGACTCTGCTGAAGTTCTTACATGACACCATTATTCAGTCAAAGTCAGCTATTTGGCTTTGACTTTATGCTTTGCTTATGGAACTCTCAATAGCCAAATGCCTACTTCAACACCACTCTGGCACCCTTGAGTTTTTGCTTAATCTGTGGTCATGGGTTTACATAGAGCATATATATAATCAGGGTAACAGCACTAGCATTGTGAACAATATAAGGCATGCAGAATTTTTGTTACCATCTTAGCATTACCTTTCAAATACCAGTAAACCTTCTATTTGTAACTTAAGAAAGTATTTGGAGTTTTACATGCTGAAAACTCTCCATCAATGAGCTAAAATTTAAAAGTACATTCACTATTGTGGAAGTAAAACTTTACATTGTTACTTGTGAATGCCGTTATGCATAAAAACCAATTTAGAGGGGCTTCCTTGGTGACTCAGTAGTGAAGAATCCACCTGCTAATACAGATGTGGGTTTGATCCCTGATCTGGGAAGATGCCACATGGAACAACTAACCCTGTGTACCACAACCATTATGCCTGTAGTCTAGAGACCCAGAGCTGCAACTAGTGAACCCATATGCCACAAGCACCCAAATCATAAACCAAATCATTTTTAAAAGTTCTTAAAAACTGACTAAAAAAAGAATAAAATTGAGTTAAAAAAAAAACTAACAGGTATAGCAAAATACATAGTTGAGCAGGCTTCTTGTTGCAGTGACTCCTCTTATTGTGGAACTCAGGTTCTAGGACACATGGGCTTCAGTAGTTGCAGCACATGGGCTCAATAGCTGAGGCTCTGAGGCTCTAAATAGTTGTGGCTCACGGGCTTAGTTTTTCTGAAGCATGTGGGATCTTTCCGGATCAGGGATTGAACCCATATCTCCTGTACTGGCAGGCGAACCCTTTACCACTAAATTACCGGCATAGCCCTGGAATTTTTAAACTGTGTGTGCCCCAAGGATGTATAATCAAGATGTGAATATAGATATTAATAATCAAATTTTCATTGATTTTTAGCACAGTGCTTGGCACCTAGTAGTTATTGGATAAACCCTTGACTGTAAGAATAAAGAGTTTATGACTTTATCTGTGGTATTATATGCAACTTAAAGAGGATTATTTTTATTCTTTAAACTCTTCATAGAAGAAACCTTTTAATGCTTCTCTTCTTTCTGTCCTGACAGTGAATGAGAACAAGCTCAAGTCACCATGAAAAAGTAGAATAGTGTTTCTCAAGTTTTTGTAGGCATGAAAAATTTTAATTACATAATTACAAAACTTTTGGGCAATACTTTTGTTATGTATGTATCCTCAAAATACAGTTTTAAAAGAAACTAATCTTCACTTAAGATTTTTTTTTTTCATCTATCTTTTTTCTTTGGGCTGTTTGGGCCTCCCATTTCAGTGACCTCTTTTGTTGCAGAGCACTGGTTCTGAGTGCATGCGCTCCAGAGCGCCGGCTTGTAATTGGACGTACTGGCCTAGCCGCTCTGCAGCACATGGGATCTTCCCAGGCCAGATATCGAACCGGTACCCTCTTGCACTGCAAAATGGACTCTCTACCCACTGGACCAGCAGGGAAGCCCTCACTTAAGATTTCAAGTTGATTATCTTT
The DNA here is from genome assembly GCA_022376925.1 of Tragulus kanchil. Taxonomy (NCBI): domain Eukaryota; kingdom Metazoa; phylum Chordata; class Mammalia; order Artiodactyla; family Tragulidae; genus Tragulus; species Tragulus kanchil. Next base: position 76,267,596 of record JAIOJX010000030.1, read on the forward strand.
CTATGGCGCTCTAGTCCACTGATTCTCAGATCATGTTTGCTACTACACTAGTTTTTGGATCCATTGAACAGATCTTTTAAGTAATGTTCATTCATTGAATTTTCACTTGTTGCAAGCACTTGTATAGATGCTGAGGATAAAACTTCGACAAAAACAGACAGCAAACCCTGCCGTCATAAAACTTACATTTTAGTAAAGAAGACAGACAAAAAAATAAAGTAATATATACAGTAGTAACTGCTAAGTAGAAAAATGAAAAGGCAAGGATAAGAAAAGCCTAAGCAACAGTAGGAAATGGGAAGAGTTGAACTTGTAGAGATGATAGCCAGGGCAAGAGTCCTGGGAAGAGTCTATGTGACTCATGACCTTGGAAATAAAGGAAATTTTGGCAAGAATTAATTTTAATGTGCCTCAGTGCATGCCCCAAGGATGTATAATCAAGATGTGAATATAGATATTAATAATCAAATTTTCATTGATTTTTAGCACAGTGCTTGGCACCTAGTAGTTATTGGATAAACCCTTGACTGTAAGAATAAAGAGTTTATGACTTTATCTGTGGTATTATATGCAACTTAAAGAGGATTATTTTTATTCTTTAAACTCTTCATAGAAGAAACCTTTTAATGCTTCTCTTCTTTCTGTCCTGACAGTGAATGAGAACAAGCTCAAGTCACCATGAAAAAGTAGAATAGTGTTTCTCAAGTTTTTGTAGGCATGAAAAATTTTAATTACATAATTACAAAACTTTTGGGCAATACTTTTGTTATGTATGTATCCTCAAAATACAGTTTTAAAAGAAACTAATCTTCACTTAAGATTTTTTTTTTTCATCTATCTTTTTTCTTTGGGCTGTTTGGGCCTCCCATTTCAGTGATCTCTTTTGTTGCAGAGCACTGGTTCTGAGTGCATGCGCTCCAGAGCGCCGGCTTGTAATTGGACGTACTGGCCTAGCCGCTCTGCAGCACATGGGATCTTCCCAGGCCAGATATCGAACCGGTACCCTCTTGCACTGCAAAATGGACTCTCTACCCACTGGACCAGCAGGGAAGCCCTCACTTAAGATTTCAAGTTGATTATCTTTCTATGGTGCTCTAGTCCACTGATTCTCAGATCATGTTTGCTACTACACTAGTTTTTGGATCCATTGAACAGATCTTTTAAGTAATGTTCATTCATTGAATTTTCACTTGTTGCAAGCACTTGTATAGATGCTGAGGATAAAACTTCGACAAAAACAGACAGCAAACCCTGCCGTCATAAAACTTACATTTTAGTAAAGAAGACAGACAAAAAAATAAAGTAATATATACAGTAGTAACTGCTAAGTAGAAAAATGAAAAGGCAAGGATAAGAAAAGCCTAAGCAACAGTAGGAAATGGGAAGAGTTGAACTTGTAGAGATGATAGCCAGGGCAAGAGTCCTGGGAAGAGTCTATGTGACTCATGACCTTGGAAATAGGAGGGAGCTCAGCCACATAGTAGTTCTTGGGCAAGTTTAATTAATTTTAATGTGCCTCAGTGTCCTTATTTCTAAAATGAAAGTAATGATGGTAATAATAATAATAGTCGTTTGGGCATCACATTAGTTATCATGTATGAAGGCTTTGAGAAAGTGATTGGCATATGAGAAACACCAAGAGGTATCTGTTAAATAAAACAGATGAAGAAATCTGCTACAGAAGTGAGTTGGAGCCAGAGCTATATAAGCAGGAGCCTACTTTTAAACATGTTAAAACTTTTTTGGGGAGGGGTGGGCATTTCTATTGATCTTTCATTTATTTGTTTTCATCCATCTTTGTTCTTCGGCCTGTGTGGGCCTCCCATCTCAGTGGCCGCTAGCGCTGCAGAGCTCCGGCTCAGTGATTGGACACCTCGGTCCAGCCGCTCCACGGCACGTGGGATCTTCCCAGGCCAGGGATCGAACTGGCGCCCCTTGCACTGCAAGGCAGTGTCCTTACCCACTGGACCACCACGGAAGCCCCTAAACATGCTAAAATTTGAGACTCTGTTAGGGTTGCATGAACATGTCCAATTGCAGCCTGCAATTCAAAGAAGAGATCTGTACTGAAGATCATGTGTACGCTAAGCCTATACTTTGTGTTTGAGTTATTTTTTTCCTTCAAACATATTGAAAAGAATCAAGTTAAAGAAAGAGATCAAAGATTCCTTTGTTACTAGATGTCTCAGGATTGTTTTACTTGCTCATGTGAATCATGGGTCTCCAAGATCATGATCACAGATCTCTGAGATCTCTCATAGGCTAACAGCATTTAGAGAGTACTGTTCCATAGAACACAGTTTAGAAAATGCTGAATTAGTTATATTACTCCCTGAAAAAGTAAACTAATTCTTGCAAATCATCAAAACATAAAAAGCTCACAAAACTTTTAAAATGGCACAAAGTTGATTAATCAGTTGTTTCATATTTATAAATAGTTTTGTATTCATCAAAAAAAGCTAAGCAAGTTGGTGTAAAAATTTGTCTCATGAGCAATGTAATAGTTTACTTTAAAAAAAGTCCCCGAAATTATCTGCAATTGGAATAATCTATGGTGATTCAGAAACTACTGATGTCTATGTTCTAACTTCAGAAGTTGTGATTTAATTTGGTGGGGCGGTGGACAGTGCAATGGGAATTTTAAAGGGTTCCCAAGTGATTTGAATGTGAAGACTCTTTGGAAAGCCATTCGTGCTAACAGGAATCTCTTTGTGATGTAATTTTTCTCTACCCCCTTTTCAGTAGTACTTAAAATATTTAAACATTAAATATTTAAAGTATATTTAATAGTTAAAAAACATACTATTCTGTTAATGAAGGATCATTATTTGAATGGTGATTTATTTATCAAATGTTTATGTGCCTACTGTTTAATATCCTGTTATTGTGATATCATAGTAGTATCACTGATTTTCAATGTAAATGAATAGTATAGTGTATTCTACTATAAGATAAGTGGATATTTAGGCTACCAAAATTATTAATAAAATCCAAAAGCTAAATTATTAATTACTAATAACATCTTAACTCATGTAGTCTCAAAAATATATGAGTCTCTAGTGAACATATAAAATGTTACTAGCTACTGAGTCTGGTGGAATCAACTAGTACCATTTATAATTCTTTAAATAAAAGAAAAAATAAATGAAACTCAATAAATATTAGGTTGCTCAAAAAGTTTCCACGAGATGTTTTGGAAATGCCCTAACAGATTTTTTGGCCAAACCACAATAATATGCCCTTTAACAGAATTTCCACATATGATAGCAACCAGAATTATATTAACCTGTTTTAATCAACTAAATCAACAGCTATTTCTTGAGCATATACTACACAATGTTTTAGGAACTGAGTATCTACCAGTAAATGTAAGAAGTCCTGCTCCTAGTTAATGGTGGAGGGAAACTATAAAACAATAATACAGTTTTGGGGTGGATAAATGCTCCTGAAAAAGTAACAAGCAAATCAAAAAAAGCTCACAAAACTTTTAAAATGGCACAAAGTTGATTAATCAGTTGTTTCATATTTATAAATAGTTTTGTATTCATCAAAAAAAGCTAAGCAAGTTGGTGTAAAAATTTGTCTCATGAGCAATGTAATAGTTTACTTTAAAAAAATGTCCCCGAAATTATCTGCAATTGGAATAATCTATGGTGATTCAGAAACTACTGATGTCTATGTTCTAACTTCAGAAGTTGTGATTTAATTTGGTGGGGCGGTGGACAGTGCAATGGGAATTTTAAAGGGTTCCCAAGTGATTTGAATGTGAAGACTCTTTGGAAAGCCATTCGTGCTAACAGGAATCTCTTTGTGATGTAATTTTTCTCTACCCCTTATCAGTAGTACTTAAAATATTTAAACATTAAATATTTAAAGTATATTTAATAGTTAAAAAACATACTATTCTGTTAATGAAGGATCATTATTTGAATGGTGATTTATTTATCAAATGTTTATGTGCCTACTGTTTAATATCCTGTTATTGTGATATCATAGTAGTATCACTGATTTTCAATGTAAATGAATAGTATAGTGTATTCTACTATAAGATAAGTGGATATTTAGGCTACCAAAATTATTAATAAAATCCAAAAGCTAAATTATTAATTACTAATAACATCTTAACTCATGTAGTCTCAAAAATATATGAGTCTCTAGTGAACATATAAAATGTTACTAGCTACTGAGTCTGGTGGAATCAACTAGTACCATTTATAATTCTTTAAATAAAAGAAAAAATAAATGAAACTCAATAAATATTAGGTTGCTCAAAAAGTTTCCACGAGATGTTTTGGAAATGCCCTAACAGATTTTTTGGCCAAACCACAATAATATGCCCTTTAACAGAATTTCCACATATGATAGCAACCAGAATTATATTAACCTGTTTTAATCAACTAAATCAACAGCTATTTCTTGAGCATATACTACACAATGTTTTAGGAACTGAGTATCTACCAGTAAATGTAAGAAGTCCTGCTCCTAGTTAATGGTGGAGGGAAACTATAAAACAATAATACAGTTTTGGGGTGGATAAATGCTCTAAAGAAAAATAAAGTCGGTATGTCACGATAAAAGGCAAGGAAGACGGGGTAGTTGTTGATACTGTGCTGAAAGACTTCTTACAATAAGTGACCCTTGACTGAAGGGAGGGAGGAAGCCTTAAGAAGGTTTACAGCCAGAGTGGCCTAGGTTGTGGGAACAGCTGCATCCAAAGCTTGAAAGGGGGCAAATGTTTAATGCATTTGAGAAAGAGCAGAAGGCTGGTGTAACAGAATCAAATGTAGAGAGATGATGATAGATGAGATGAGAGACACAGACAAGAGTCAGATAATAAACTGAAAATATAACTACCATATGACCCAGTATGCCCACTACTGGGCATATACCTACAGAAAACTATAATTGAGAAAGACAGATGCACCGTCATGATCATGGAAGCATTATTTACAATAACCAGGACATGGAAGCAACCTAAATGTCCATCAACAGAGGAATGGATAAAGAAGATGTGGTTCGTATGTGTATATACTCAGCCATAAAAAGAAATGAAATTGGGTCATTTGTAGAGACGTACAAGGACCAGAGACTATCATACGGAGTGAGATTAAGTCAAAAACAGAAAAAGAATTATCATATATTAACACATACATGTGGAATATGTGTATAGATGTGTATAGAAAAATGGTATAGATGATCCTATTTATGAGGCAGAGATCAAGACAGAGATGTAGAGAACGACCATATGGACACCAAGCAGGGGAAGGGAGGTAGCAGGATGAATTGGGAGATTGGGATTGACATATATACACTAATGAAACCATGAATAAAATAGATAACTAGTGAGAACATACTATATAGCTTAGGGAACCATACTCGGTGCTCTGTAGTGACTTAAACAGGAAGGGAATGATCAAAGAGGGGATGAATGTATGTGTATAGCTGATTTGCTTCACAGTAGAAACTAACACAACACTGCAAACCAACTATAGTTCAAAAAAAATTGAAAAAATAAAAACCTTTTGCTCATCAGGTTAAAACTATTTTTAATTCTAATGAAAATATGTGTAACATAAAAATAAAAAGATATTTGCCAGCGCCTCACAGGCTGCAGTAAGTATTTTTTTTTCCTCCAAGTGTTCTTAAAAGCCATTAGATGCTCTGCTGGGGAAGTATCATGGTCTAATTTACTTTTAGAGAGAAAACCGTGGGCTGATAGATGAAAAGTAAATTATCCAAAGGCAAGCTGAAAGCAGAAAGCCAGTCAGGAAGCTAAGGCAGGAGTTGACAGGAGTAAGCCAGGCAGGAGTTGACATTGGAGCAGAGGAAGCAGGTGAGACAGAGTTCTGATGCAGAGGATGTGTTGATACTCCAGCAGAAAGGATTTGCTCATGAAGTTTTCGTATTAGGACACCTAACATATGCAACTAGGTAACAAAAGTCACAGGCATACAAGTTTCAGAATCCTAGGTTAAAGCTAGAACGAAAGCAGTCATTAATGATACTTATAAAGAAATTATTTCCTTTGTAGCAGAAATACCTTGCTTTATTAACACATTCTTTTTTATAGAAAAAAGAAAAAAAGCTTTTAATAACTTAAAGCATCTGGGTTATCCTGTCATTCCTTTAGTCGCAGGACATGTCTTAAAATCTTGAGAAGACAAAATCACCAAAATGATAGTTTTCAGTAAAACTGTTTGTTTGAAACTGTGATAAGCACAGCAACCAAAGGTTTACACTGTGATGAATAATTTGACCAGAAGTTATGTCTGGAACAGTGAGAATTCTTCTGTTGCTGTGGATTGTCTAGATGAATGATTTTTCCACTTTCAGGGGTAGGGACGAGAGATCTCTCCTCACCATCAGATTCTGTCCTTTCTCCAATCTCCCTTGCCTATTCCAAGCCACTTCACTCCCTCTCCTCTCTACGGACTGATCACTATCACTACAGCATCCAATGTGAGGGCAGGGACACGCATAGTTTGATTAGTATTTTCATCGTTATGTTAGATGTTGTAACTATGTCTTAAGTATAGTAATAAAAAACATAGATTGGGGAGCCCACGCATCAGGTTTGGATGCTGTCCACTGGCTGTAAGTTTAGTGATTGAGGCAACATACATAATCTTTCTGAGTCGCCATGTTCTTATATGTAAAATGTAATGATTCCTAATTTCAGATGAGATTAACTGAGTTTATGAATGTAAAATGCCAGAACATAGTAGATGTTCAGTAAATGATAACAATTATAAGTACATTTTCTCTTATATATCTTTATTCAGTAATTTTTAATAGGATATTTTAGGAGAGCATTCAAGTTAAATTGTGTGGATTTAAATCACAGCTTTATCACACATAAGCATCGTGACCTTTGATATATTTTTTAAACTCTCTCCCACTTTGCTTTCTTACCCAAAGAATATATAAAGGCACAGAAATTAACACATATAAGTGCTATTTTATAAGTCAAATACTGTAAACAATAGTCTAATTCCTTATTTTAAAATTACAGTTAAAAGTAAAAGGATTCTTCCTAGCTTTTCTCTTTTCATTTCTCATAAACCAGGTAAATTTGTAATATCTGAATGAGAAAGTTGTTTAAAATGAGTAGTTGATTTATTCTGTCATAAAATGGAGCAGAAATTTAGATATTATCTGCTTAATTGGTCCATATAAGTAAGCATATTGGCTTATTCAGGACCTGAAAATGAATTATTTCCTTTGCCTCTCTGAGAAAGATCAAAATAACTCAATAATTGTCAAATGTATTTTTCAATGTTCACTGTTTTCCCCTGATATTTTCATTTTCCTTTCTTTCTTCTTTTTTTTTTCATTTATTTTGATATATGTTACTTTCGAAGGTACTTGTCTTTCAGTTCGTCACTGATAACCTAATACTAGCAATAAATAGAAGCTATTACTAAAAATTCAATAGTTTAATTTTCAAACTGAACTTGCTATGTTTTTCTCTATTGATCCTTCATATTAGTATCAATACTAATCAGGACTATTTCTAGTCCTGTTCTTGAATTGGTAGTCTTTAACAAATAACTGATTATAGAAGAGAAAATCTATAGTGCTGATAACATAAAGTGATTTATCATCAGATACTGATAATTCTGAGAACATCACATTGTTGTTGACATTAATCCAGTCATAATACTAAGGTCATTATATGAACTTTACTTTGCTATATTAGCAGGACTGCCTTTTCTTTTACAGCTGGCTTGAGTCCTGCTGAGATTCAGCAGTTATGGAAAGAAGTGACCGGCGTCCACAGTATGGAAGACAATGGCATTAAACATGGAGGGCTAGACCTCACCACTAACAGTTCCTCCTCGACTACCTCCTCCACCACTTCCAAAGCGTCACCACCAATAACCCATCATTCCATAGTGAATGGACAGTCGTCAGTTCTAAGTGCAACGAGACAGGTAAATCTCATTTTTTTCACAAAGCATCGTGACCTTTGATATATTTTTAAACTTATTTTTTACCCAAAGAATATATAAAGGCACAGAAATTAACACATATAAGTGTTATTTTATAAGTCAAATACTGTAAACAATAGTCTAATTCCTTATTTTAAAATTACAGTTAAAAGTAAAAGGATTCTTCCTAGCTTTTCTCTTTTCATTTCTCATAAACCAGGTAAATTTGTAATATCTGAATGAGAAAGTTGTTTAAAATGAGTAGTTGATTTATTCTGTCATAAAATGGAGCAGAAATTTAGATATTATCTGCTTAATTGGTCCATATAAGTAAGCATATTGGCTTATTCAGGACCTGAAAATGAATTATTTCCTTTGCCTCTCTGAGAAAGATCAAAATAACTCAATAATTGTCAAATGTATTTTTCAATGTTCACTGTTTTCCCCTGATATTTTCATTTTCCTTTCTTTCTTCTTTTTTTTTTCATTTATTTTGATATATGTTACTTTCGAAGGTACTTGTCTTTCAGTTCGTCACTGATAACCTAATACTAGCAATAAATAGAAGCTATTACTAAAAATTCAATAGTTTAATTTTCAAACTGAACTTGCTATGTTTTTCTCTATTGATCCTTCATATTAGTATCAATACTAATCAGGACTATTTCTAGTCCTGTTCTTGAATTGGTAGTCTTTAACAAATAACTGATTATAGAAGAGAAAATCTATAGTGCTGATAACATAAAGTGATTTATCATCAGATACTGATAATTCTGAGAACATCACATTGTTGTTGACATTAATCCAGTCATAATACTAAGGTCATTATATGAACTTTACTTTGCTATATTAGCAGGACTGCCTTTTCTTTTACAGCTGGCTTGAGTCCTGCTGAGATTCAGCAGTTATGGAAAGAAGTGACCGGCGTCCACAGTATGGAAGACAATGGCATTAAACATGGAGGGCTAGACCTCACCACTAACAGTTCCTCCTCGACTACCTCCTCCACCACTTCCAAAGCGTCACCACCAATAACCCATCATTCCATAGTGAATGGACAGTCGTCAGTTCTAAGTGCAAGGCGAGACAGGTAAATCTCAGGACATATATTTTGTCACTTATCACAAAATTTTACGTTCACCATTTGTAAAATTAAATATCATGATTTGAACTTAATAGATGCAGAATGTGTAAAACAACAAATTAAATAGAAACCTTTAAGTTATCTTATATATCATTTTCATTAGAAAATAAAACAGCTCAAATACCAGTAGTTTGATGGATAGAGTGGGAAATTTCCTGAAAACAGTTATTTTTAAATAATGCATGTAAAAGTATTGTGTCAATATATTTTTATGGCTGAGATGTTATGATTAACCTGATTGCTGAAATGAGAACATTTTTACCATTTTAAAACTTAAGAATCAATTTCAGATCATGAAAGATTCATATATATACATACAGATACATAGAAATACACATATATAGATATCTCCCATAATGTGTGTTACAACTGAGTGCTTAGAAATCAGAGAATAGATATAAACAAGCATGTAAACACAGGTATCATTAACCAGAAGAAAGAAGATCTAGTTTGTCTTTTTTGTTGGTGTGGCATGATGAAAGTATAAATATATGATAAAACTGAACATTTTCTGAATAAATTTGCCTCAAAATTCATAGAGAAAAATTATTTGATTTCAGTTACCAGCATTAAATAAGTACATTATATTTGATAATTGTTCAACTTAGTGTTTTGGTTGTATAAAACTGCCTTTGTAAAAGGAGCACCCATATACTATTTTTGTCCATTTAATTCTATTTATAAAGGCATATGGTTCTAATCAGATCCATTTACTTGAGTCCTGGACATTAATCCAGTCATAATACTAAGGTCATTATATGAACTTTACTTTGCTATATTAGCAGGACTGCCTTTTCTTTTACAGCTGGCTTGAGTCCTGCTGAGATTCAGCAGTTATGGAAAGAAGTGACCGGCGTCCACAGTATGGAAGACAATGGCATTAAACATGGAGGGCTAGACCTCACCACTAACAGTTCCTCCTCGACTACCTCCTCCACCACTTCCAAAGCGTCACCACCAATAACCCATCATTCCATAGTGAATGGACAGTCGTCAGTTCTAAGTGCAAGGCGAGACAGGTAAATCTCAGGACATATATTTTGTCACTTATCACAAAATTTTACGTTCACCATTTGTAAAATTAAATATCATGATTTGAACTTAATAGATGCAGAATGTGTAAAACAACAAATTAAATAGAAACCTTTAAGTTATCTTATATATCATTTTCATTAGAAAATAAAACAGCACAAATACCAACAGTGTGATGGATAGAGGGAAATTTCCTGAAAACAGTTATTTTTAAATAATGCATGTAAAAGTATTGTGTCAATATATTTTTATGGCTGAGATGTTATGATTAACCTGATTGCTGAAATGAGAACATTTTTACCATTTTAAAACTTAAGAATCAATTTCAGATCATGAAAGATTCATATATATACATACAGATACATAGAAATACACATATATAGATATCTCCCATAATGTGTGTTACAACTGAGTGCTTAGAAATCAGAGAATAGATATAAACAAGCATGTAAACACAGGTATCATTAACCAGAAGAAAGAAGATCTAGTTTGTCTTTTTTGTTGGTGTGGCATGATGAAAGTATAAATATATGATAAAACTGAACATTTTCTGAATAAATTTGCCTCAAAATTCATAGAGAAAAATTATTTGATTTCAGTTACCAGCATTAAATAAGTACATTATATTTGATAATTGTTCAACTTAGTGTTTTTGGTTGTATAAAAACTGCCTTTGTAAAAGGAGCACCCATATACTATTTTTGTCCATTTAATTCTATTTATAAAGGCATATGGTTCTAATCAGATCCTTTAAGGTGATTTACATAAAATATATATGGTAAAATATTGTTCAGTATGAAAAATATCTTTTAAAAGATGAAACATACATGTAGGATTTCTTATCAGAGTGGCTTGATCTTATATGGTGTAGAGCTTTAAAATTCATATTTAGGTGGAATGGATTGATAGTGTTCTGTAATGTGAATTCCTACTTGTCTGTAAAAAACTCTTTTCTCATAAAAAAATTTTTTTTTCAAAGAAACATGCATTTAATTTCAGTGCAGTTTAAAATATAATACTACAATTTGGTGACGTTTTGGTCTTTCTTAGAATATCATGACAAATTTTTCTTGTTACTTTTCATTATTATAAAATGGTATGCCTCTGAACTTTCATGCTGTTGTTTTAATTGAGAGTAATTTGATGATTATATACTTCAGAAGTTGGTTGATGTCTCCACGATCTGTCTATCTGATATAATACTTATCAAAAAGTTTTGAATAATTGTAGAAAGAGATAGCTAATGAATACCATTCCAAAGTAGAATTTTTTGATCAGCTCTAACTAGCAGAAATATATATGATTCACACATAAATATTAAACAATGTAAATGATTCTGAAGGTCCATATTATCTCTAAAAAGAGCATATCAAAAATCTTGTGATGATTTTCCTATTACTTTCTTAAAAACACAGGTTTTTTTTTTTTTTTTTTAACTTGACCACATATGAATATATTTTTTTTATTTAGAGGTAAATGTTACATTAAGGTCATATGGCAGGATTAGCATATGATATTATACAGTCCTCTTAGTTTTTCATCCTTTATTAACAGTCATCTTTGGCTCTATTTCTCCTCTAATTGGAACATCATCTAGCCTTGGCAGTTGAACTATTCAATAGAACGATTAAATTTTTCTGACTGCTCTGAGCTGAATTGACCTGTTTTGACCTGTTTGTCACTGATCGTAACCTGACAGGCGCTAGCAGCCTGCAACGATTATGGCTTTTGGAGATGAATCTGACATCGTGTTCTTTTCCTACAGCTCATCACATGAGGAGACTGGGGCCTCCCCACACTCATAATAAAGTACATTATATTTGATAATTGTTCAACTTAGTATGAAAATATCTTTTAAAAAGCATGAATCAGATCCTTTAAGGTGATTTACATAAAATATATATGGTAAAATATTGTTCAGTATGAAAAATATCTTTTAAAAGATGAAACATACATGTAGGATTTCTTATCAGAGTGGCTTGATCTTATATGGTGTAGAGCTTTAAAATTCATATTTAGGTGGAATGGATTGATAGTGTTCTGTAATGTGAATTCCTACTTGTCTGTAAAAAACTCTTTTCTCATAAAAAATTTTTTTTTTCAAAGAAACATGCATTTAATTTCAGTGCAGTTTAAAATATAATACTACAATTTGGTGACGTTTTGGTCTTTCTTAGAATATCATGACAAATTTTTCTTGTTACTTTTCATTATTATAAAATGGTATGCCTCTGAACTTTCATGCTGTTGTTTTAATTGAGAGTAATTTGATGATTATATACTTCAGAAGTTGGTTGATGTCTCCACGATCTGTCTATCTGATATAATACTTATCAAAAAGTTTTGAATAATTGTAGAAAGAGATAGCTAATGAATACCATTCCAAAGTAGAATTTTTTGATCAGCTCTAACTAGCAGAAATAGATATGGCTCACACATAAATATTAAACAATGTAAATGACTCTAAAGGTCCATATCTCCTCTAGAAAAAGCATTTCAAAAATCTTATGGTGATTTTCCTATTACTTTCTTAAAAACACAGGATTTTTTCACTTGACCACGTATGAATATATATTTTTTTTATTTAGAGGTAAATGTTACATTAAGGTCATATGGCAGGATTAGCATATGATATTATACAGTCCTCTTAGTTTTTCATCCTTTATTAACAGTCATCTTTGGCTCTATTTCTCCTCTAATTGGAACATCATCTAGCCTTGGCAGTTGAACTATTCAATAGAACGATTAAATTTTTCTGACTGCTCTGAGCTGAATTGACCTGTTTTGACCTGTTTGTCACTGATCGTAACCTGACAGGCGCTAGCAGCCTGCAACGATTATGGCTTTTGGAGATGAATCTGACATCGTGTTCTTTTCCTACAGCTCATCACATGAGGAGACTGGGGCCTCTCACACTCTTTACGGCCATGGAGTTTGCAAATGGCCAGGCTGTGAAAGCATTTGTGAAGATTTTGGACAGTTTTTAAAGTAGGTTTTTTACTTTTTTTTAGGGGAGGGAGTGGATTATGTGGGAGTTTTAGGCAATTTTGCTGTACGTAAATAAAAGAAAGCAGAAGGAAGAAAGTAAAGGTCCATCATAAGGCATTCATAATCATAAGGTCCACCATAAGGTTTTCTGTGTGTTCAACAAGTGGATTAGCAAACTCAAGCTAAGAAGGTCAACTCTTCATGAAGGTAAATTCTTTGTGAGAACATTTCACAAATCACGCAATAAAGGTCTTTGAATGAATGATTTTTAAAAAATATAGCCTACCATGATATGTCATTAATGATTGAAAGATGTGTTTATAGAATCCATTTAAATTTCAAAGCTTCTATAAAAATTTCCAGTAAGATGGGACTTCCCTGGTGGTCCAGTGACTAGGACTGCATGCTCCCAATGGGAGAGGCTCAGGTTCGATTCCTAGTCAGGGAACTAAATTCTCATATGCTGCAACTAAGTCCCTGTGTAGCCAAATAAATGAATATTTTTTTTTTAAGTCTGTAAAAAAAAATTTCTGATTATGTCTTAAAAATTTAAGATTATGTGAGGAGTTGTATATATATATATATATATATATATAGGTATATGTGTGTGTCTGTAGAGACACATGTATATTTAAACAAAAGACACATTTTAAAGAATTATTTTTATTTGGAATTTATATTTCTTACTTTAAATAATATTTAATGTATTTATTTGGCAAGAATAAAAAACTGAAAATTAATAGTAACTAAAATTTTAAAATAGCTAAATTTTTTCCATGTCTTGACTTGTTGCCCTGAGAATTATAAAGAAACATTCATGGCCCAATGCTGGTTTGATAAGATTATAAGTATCCTCTAGCATAAAATCAAAAGTTCATGCTTCCTTGATATCTTCATACAGTGGTAATTTATTTTTTAATCCTAAAGAGATTCTTTTTCAAATAAGAATATACGTCTTTTATGAAACATCTTCCACCCACAATTTCAGTATACAAGAGATCTGAACAGAGAGCTGCAGATAGCTTTATGGAGATGAGTAACTTCACAGGCTGAGACTCTTATGTTGTCATGGAGCAGCTAACAGGGTGAATGAACTGTTTCATGCTTCATCAACAATTAAGTTAATTAGCTCATTTGAAATTGTGCTGCTTTGTTGCCAGGATGTTGGCAGAAACATCAAAAAGATGTGTTTACAAATGGTAGACTACGGGGTATAGAGCAGAAGCACCTTAACAACAAGGCAGAAGTACTTGGCATCAAAATAACTGAATTACACTAAGACTTCCACAAGGATTTTTTAAACCTGTTTAATTTCTGACCAATTAAAAGAAAAAAAAAATGCTTCCTGTATTACTGTGGACTTTGTACATGGCCTTAAATGAAAATGTACACTCCTAATATACAGAATAGTTGCAAGCTGCCATTTTGTTGGGTAGGAAACTGATTCAACTATTCCAAGCAAAGAGAGCTCTTAAAATATTAGGTAACTTTGCTAGTTTTCTTATTTAAGAAAAATAATATTTGCTAAAACAAGGACAAATATAAGAATATTAATTCTTTAAAGAATTGATTTCATATTTCCTCATTTGAATATATCAGTCCTTATCATACATTAAGATTATTTAGAGAACTATTGCTGTTACTTTTTAAGAATAGGTTAAGCCATAAACTAGCTCAGTCATCATACTCGTTATTGTTCTAAGTTGTTATGTCTAACAAAATTCAAAATAAAGCTTTGAGAAAAAAGTGTATATTTCCCAATATGATTTCCTTTATGGCACATGGAAAGAAGCATTTTTATTCATCCCAAATTTGTATATGTATTTTTATTACTAATGAGCTTATAAATATGAAGTCTCATTTTACCTTCTATAAATCTTTTTTTCATATTCATGCTAGTATTTTTAAAAACTGAAGAAGTTGCAATTAAAAGAGCATTTCCTTTCAATTAAATACCAACTTTGGTTCCAAAGACTGACCATTTTTCCAGCCCATTAACTTTATAGGGATGACAGGACAAATGACAGTAGATTCTAAGGCCTTCCTTTTAGTCCATTTGTGTTGAAATGCTTAGATTCTCTAAGTCAAATATCTTGATAAATTCTGTTAATAGAGCTAATGCCAGTATACGGTACTGAAATGAAATATTAATTAGATGTATTTCCATACTGGTATTGTCTTTTTCTTGAAATTCATAGGGAATTTGAAAAGAAATAAAATAATATGTTTTATTAAATTAATTTCACTTAGGAAAAAAGCTGATATAGTATCTATGTGGCAAGTGAATTGAAGAAGGCATTACCACTAATGCAGATTTTCTTGGAAAGAAAATTTTGCTTTTCTTTTGTAGTAATGGAGAGAATAGTCTTGGAGGGGAACATGTCAGGCAAGTCAAAAAGCTATAAAAAGTTTATAACTCTCGAGTGTTTGTACATCCATCTCCAGAAATTGTGTAACCAGTGTTTGTTATAAAGTTTTTGAGAAAATGTTAGATTTTATCCCTAAAAGCACTATAGGTAACTTTGGGCTGATTCAACTATTCCAAGCAAAGAGAGCTCTTAAAATATTAGGTAACTTTGCTAGTTTTCTTATCTAAGAAAAATAATATTTGCTAAAACAAGGACAAATATAAGAATATTAATTCTTTAAAGAATTGATTTCATATTTCCTCATTTGAATATATCAGTCCTTATCATACATTAAGATTATTTAGAGAACTATTGCTGTTACTTTTTAAGAATAGGTTAAGCCATAAACTAGCTCAGTCATCATACTCGTTATTGTTCTAAGTTGTTATGTCTAACAAAATTCAAAATAAAGCTTTGAGAAAAAAGTGTATATTTCCCAATATGATTTCCTTTATGGCACATGGAAAGAAGCATTTTTATTCATCCCAAATTTGTATATGTATTTTTATTACTAATGAGCTTATAAATATGAAGTCTCATTTTACCTTCTATAAATCTTTTTTTCATATTCATGCTAGTATTTTTAAAAACTGAAGAAGTTGCAATTAAAAGAGCATTTCCTTTCAATTAAATACCAACTTTGGTTCCAAAGACTGACCTTTTTTCCAGCCCATTAACTTTATAGGGATGACAGGACAAATGACAGTAGATTCTAAGGCCTTCCTTTTAGTCCATTTGTGTTGAAATGCTTAGATTCTCTAAGTCAAATATCTTGATAAATTCTGTTAATAGAGCTAATGCCAGTATACGGTACTGAAATGAAATATTAATTAGATGTATTTCCATACTGGTATTGTCTTTTTCTTGAAATTCATAGGGAATTTGAAAAGAAATAAAATAATATGTTTTATTAAATTAATTTCACTTAGGAAAAAAGCTGATATAGTATCTATGTGGCAAGTGAATTGAAGAAGGCATTACCACTAATGCAGATTTTCTTGGAAAGAAAATTTTGCTTTTCTTTTGTAGTAATAGAGAGAATAGTCTTGGAGGGGAACATGTCAGGCAAGTCAAAAAGCTATAAAAAGTTTATAACTCTCGAGTGTTTGTACATCCATCTCCAGAAATTGTGTAACCAGTGTTTGTTATAAAGTTTTTTGAGAAAATGTTATGGCATTTTTATCCCTAAAAAGCACTAGAAATAAATTGTATAGTTGAGCTATAACTTTGTTATCCAACAACTTATCCATTGGATTGAAATAAAAGGAAACTATCCATTTTTACTATTTATCCTGAATATGTTTAATAGCAAAGGACAGCAGAAAATATTTTTAGTCCCAAATTCTCTTTCTTACATTGTATACCTATACAAACTGGTATTTGCTCTATTTTTGCCCAACACCAAATGAAAAGCCACCAGAGGACAGTTGCTTTTGAATAGCATATATATTCTTAGCCATGTATACATATATATTCTTTAATATTCATCTGAAGTTTTTTCCATTAAATAAAAGAATAGCTAAATTAGGATCTGTTATTCATAATAGCAAAAATGAAAGTAGAGAAATACAAGATAAAGAAGAAAGTCTAGACAAAAAGGTGTTTAGGAAAATTTTTGAATTACTGTAAAATAGGTGTTGACAGAGGCTTACCACTTTTCCAACCACTCTTTGAGGGTCTAAGATTACTAAAAACCTTTAACGCTAGTTCATTACTGTCTTATAAATGTCAAAGTGTAATAATATCCAAGAAAACTTTAGTGTAGTTTGTCTGCAGAATTAATTATCATTCCATTGGTCCTGTGTCAGCTTGAATGTAAGAGATGGATTGACTTTTAAGAGCTTAAACCAGAAGGTTTACAATATAACATTCAAGTTGGCAGACAAGTGTTTTTGAACTCGCATGTGCAGATGCCAATAAACAAAATGTGGTCTGAGATACAAAGAGATGTATTAATTTTCTTTTCTTGAAATTCATAGGGAATTTGAAAAGAAATAAAATAATATGTTTTATTAAATTAATTTCACTTAGGAAAAAAGCTGATATAGTATCTATGTGGCAAGTGAATTGAAGAAGGCATTACCACTAATGCAGATTTTCTTGGAAAGAAAATTTTGCTTTTCTTTTGTAGTAATAGAGAGAATAGTCTTGGAGGGGAACATGTCAGGCAAGTCAAAAAGCTATAAAAAGTTTATAACTCTCGAGTGTTTGTACATCCATCTCCAGAAATTGTGTAACCAGTGTTTGTTATAAAGTTTTTTGAGAAAATGTTATGGCATTTTTATCCCTAAAAAGCACTAGAAATAAATTGTATAGTTGAGCTATAACTTTGTTATCCAACAACTTATCCATTGGATTGAAATAAAAGGAAACTATCCATTTTTACTATTTATCCTGAATATGTTTAATAGCAAAGGACAGCAGAAAATATTTTTAGTCCCAAATTCTCTTTCTTACATTGTATACCTATACAAACTGGTATTTGCTCTATTTTTGCCCAACACCAAATGAAAAGCCACCAGAGGACAGTTGCTTTTGAATAGCATATATATTCTTAGCCATGTATACATATATATTCTTTAATATTCATCTGAAGTTTTTTCCATTAAATAAAAGAATAGCTAAATTAGGATCTGTTATTCATAATAGCAAAAATGAAAGTAGAGAAATACAAGATAAAGAAGAAAGTCTAGACAAAAAGGTGTTTAGGAAAATTTTTGAATTACTGTAAAATAGGTGTTGACAGAGGCTTACCACTTTTCCAACCACTCTTTGAGGGTCTAAGATTACTAAAAACCTTTAACGCTAGTTCATTACTGTCTTATAAATGTCAAAGTGTAATAATATCCAAGAAAACTTTAGTGTAGTTTGTCTGCAGAATTAATTATCATTCCATTGGTCCTGTGTCAGCTTGAATGTAAGAGATGGATTGACTTTTAAGAGCTTAAACCAGAAGGTTTACAATATAACATTCAAGTTGGCAGACAAGTGTTTTTGAACTCGCATGTGCAGATGCCAATAAACAAAATGTGGTCTGAGATACAAAGAGAGAA
The DNA here is from genome assembly GCA_022376925.1 of Tragulus kanchil. Taxonomy (NCBI): domain Eukaryota; kingdom Metazoa; phylum Chordata; class Mammalia; order Artiodactyla; family Tragulidae; genus Tragulus; species Tragulus kanchil. The sequence goes on from JAIOJX010000030.1 coordinate 76,286,152, forward strand.
GTATTCTTTGAATATAGGCAAAATGTCTAGTGTCAATAAGATGTCAGTCTATTAAAGAGTAGTTGATGAAAATGAATTAGGTTAAGCCTAAAATTTTAAGGTTTGACACTGTATTAAAAAACAATAGAAAAGGTAATAGAAACAGAATATTTAATGGAAAGTTGTTATCTTTTCTCTTGCAGCTGACTACTCTAAAAATTATGCTCTTAGTGTGTATTGTCTATTTCTTTGTCTTTGACTAGGCAGCATGGCTACAAAATTATGACCTCAAGAAGGCATTCTTTGAACTTGTCAGAATGTTGTTTCTTTTGGTGACAGTGCCCCCATCTCTCAAAACTAAGGCATCTCACATAATCAGCTAAATGAATAGTGACAGCTAACATTTTGTATTTAAACTCCTGTCAGTGTTTAAACATAAAAAGCTTGATGCAAAATAAATCAAACACCAGTGATATGCAAGTGAAACATTTTGTTAAAACAGTCTCTGACATACTTGGATTTAAATCTGATCCCTTTTTAGTATATAAAATGCTGTAACTTTAAATGAATTTGAAGAAATCTAGAGGTTAAAATTGAATTGCTAATCCAGTGTATATATAATTGAAGTTACCACATGCATTCATAACCTTAAAAGCTTCATTAAAGAGAATTGTGCATTAAATAAATTGGAAAGATCCTTTCCTACTTTTTGTCTTTCTGAAATGCTTGCTTAATTGTTTTTAGAAAGAATTTGACTGCCTCTTTACATTTTTTTTCCTAGTTAACACTACCTACCTAGCACAAAGCTTCAATGCAGTTTTGAAAGAACGTCAGTCGACCACATCATTTATTCCATTTTGAAAACAAAAATCAATATACCTATAAAGTGACCCATAAATTAGAACTGGCTCACACAATGTTTGTTCAGTGCTGCCTTTCTGAAGGCACCCTTTGCATTTTTTCTTCACCTCTCTGTTTGAACTGCAGTCTTGGTAAGAGGCTCATTAGGGGACATTAGGGACTGGAGCTAACCAGAATTCCAGAGCTTGCTTTGCTCTTATTAATGCATAGTAGAGTAGAATGCATTTAAATATTTCATAGGCATTCAGTAATTTGTGTGTAATCGCCTTGTTAGCAGACCAGTAGAAGTAGAACAGGCCTGTGAAATGGTGTTAGTGATTGCATGGGTAATTTACAGACCTTTGCCATCAGAAAGAGTATTATTGTTGGCTAGTATGAAGCTGTGAAATAGAACTAGCAATAAGTAAAAAAAAACTCAATAAAGGTTTTGTAACAAGCATCTTCAGGGATAACAATCCCACTTGGTCCTTTTGAAGCAGCTATAATTTATGACATAGGCTATATATCAAATGCATAAGATAGTATTATGGAGCATTCATATGAAAAGGGTATTTGCAACATTAGTTCCAACTTCCTGCAAGGGACATGATTAAATGATTAATGAAATGTCCCTTTGCATATGCATTTTGAAACAGCAATTAGGCACTGACTGAGAAAATCCACCAATCCTCTCATTTTTCAGTATTATCTCATTCTTGATTTATAAATCATAGAGAATTTTTGAACAGCAATATGTAGTACCTGAGATAGTTATAAAAACATAAAAGAGAATAATTTGGGCACAAAATAGTCATAAATACATAAATTCACAATTTACTGTTAATACTCAGCCTATTTATTTAGTCTTATTGCATTGTATTTATATCCCACACTATTTCTGTACTTTGATTGGCATAATTAAGTAAGGGGAATGAATAGGCACTATTATTTTACATATCACTGGTAAACAATAGCGAGGAAAGGAGAAGGGAGATGTGGCAGAGGTATGTATGTGTTTTTCAAGTTCTCAGTAATCCACTGGAGGCTGTTCTATAAATGATCATTGAAGGGCTGCAAGCTAGCCTATAATTACAGGAAAGAAAGTGGCAGCTCTGGCATTTCATAACTATGTGTCCTCGAAAAGTGCTTTGTGAGTTTGTCACCAATGATAATTTAGATAGAGGCTCATTACTGAACATCACAACACTTTAAAAACCTTTCGCCTTCATACAGGAGAATAAAGGACTATTTTAATGGCAAGGTTCTTTTGTGTTCCACTGAAAAATTCAATCAAGACAAAACCTCATTGACTATTATTGTAGTCTACAGTCTCTATTCTAATAAAAGCTGCAGAGATAAATTGAATACGTCTCTAAGACCCAAGTATATAATGCAAACATTTTGTACTTTTTTTAGTTTTTTAAATATAGTATAATTATTATCCCTAAGAAGTAAATATGCATACAAAACCTTTTTTAAAAAAGTAATTTTATGTAAAAATAAACATGCTAAAGTGAATATATCTTTTTTCTGATAAAGCTATGTATTCTACATATCTAGCTTCATATACACCCTAATCTTTGTGTAGAGCTGAAGCATTTTTTGACGATGCATTTAGACTGACGATGGACTAAACATATGTGTGTTCCTCAAGAGTTCACAGTGTAAAAACCTTAAGAAAAGATAGCGATTTCAAACTGTAGGAGTACAACTACTATTACGGTACACTACTAGAAGACGTAGACTCATTGTTCATTAAAACTAGGGAGGAGGAACCTGAAAAACATTTTTAAGTGTAACTTAGGTAAAAAGTGACACTCTGTCACTAAGTAACCTTTGGTTTAATAAAACATTCCATGCCTCCTTTTCAGATATCATGAGTAAACTTTAATTCTGGTTATAGTTTTTTTTTCTAATTTTTCATTATGAAAATAATTTTTAGCATTTATTTTATGTTATAAGTGATTTACAATGTTGTGTTAGCTTCAGGTGTGCAGCAAAGTGATTCAGTTAGACATATATCGATTTTGTTTTCTTTATTCTTTAATTGTTTATGTATAAGTAAGGGAATGAATAGGCACTATTATTTTACATATAGGTAACAATAGCGAGGAAGGAAGTGTGGCAGAGGTATGTATGTGTTTTTCAAGTTCTCAGTAATCCACTGGAGGCTGTTCTATAAATGATCATTGAAGGGCTGCAAGCTAGCCTATAATTACAGGAAAGAAAGTGGCAGCTCTGGCATTTCATAACTATGTGTCCTCGAAAAGTGCTTTGTGAGTTTGTCACCAATGATAATTTAGATAGAGGCTCATTACTGAACATCACAACACTTTAAAAACCTTTCGCCTTCATACAGGAGAATAAAGGACTATTTTAATGGCAAGGTTCTTTTGTGTTCCACTGAAAAATTCAATCAAGACAAAACCTCATTGACTATTATTGTAGTCTACAGTCTCTATTCTAATAAAAGCTGCAGAGATAAATTGAATACGTCTCTAAGACCCAAGTATATAATGCAAACATTTTGTACTTTTTTAGTTTTTAAATATAGTATAATTATTATCCCTAAGAAGTAAATATGCATACAAAACCTTTTTTAAAAAAGTAATTTTATGTAAAATAAACATGCTAAAGTGAATATATCTTTTTTCTGATAAAGCTATGTATTCTACATATCTAGCTTCATATACACCCTAATCTTTGTGTAGAGCTGAAGCATTTTTTGACGATGCATTTAGACTGACGATGGACTAAACATATGTGTGTTCCTCAAGAGTTCACAGTGTAAAAACCTTAAGAAAAGATAGCGATTTCAAACTGTAGGAGTACAACTACTATTACGGTACACTACTAGAAGACGTAGACTCATTGTTCATTAAAACTAGGGAGGAGGAACCTGAAAAACATTTTTAAGTGTAACTTAGGTAAAAAGTGACACTCTGTCACTAAGTAACCTTTGGTTTAATAAAACATTCCATGCCTCCTTTTCAGATATCATGAGTAAACTTTAATTCTGGTTATAGTTTTTTTTTCTAATTTTTCATTATGAAAATAATTTTTAGCATTTATTTTATGTTATAAGTGATTTACAATGTTGTGTTAGCTTCAGGTGTGCAGCAAAGTGATTCAGTTAGACATATATCGATTCTCTTTCAGATTCTTTTTGCATGTAAGTTATTACAGACTATTGAATAGAATTCCTTGTGCTATACAACTGGGTCATTGTTGATTGTTCATATCATTCCAGTTAGTTTGTTAACCAAACCCAACAGAGCTGGTCTAAGAACAGACAGGTGAAGTGCAAGTGCCTCTCCTGCGCTGTAACTGCACACCTCAAACTTGACCTGACATACCCCGCTATTTTAGTCCACAGGCTCTTCAGCCAAGAGTGACAATTGTACTAAGACACATGGAGGTTTTGTTGTCACGATCAGTGAGGGTGTATTACAATGAACTGGTTTAATATGTCAAAGGATGGGGCAGAGTCACACAAAGATTTCTACTGGCTGAGCCTAAATCTATTCACAGATAACCTACACATTTGTATTTATTATGTGTTTATTTGTTTTCGCTCAGAACACCATTTAAAATCTTCTTTCTGTGTATTATATATTTGTCTGTTTGTCGATTCATTGTTAATTTTTAAAAATGTAGGTAAAAAAGTTGAATGGGCACAAAAGTATTTTGGTTGAATTTTAGTAAAATTAGGGCTGCACTAAGCTTTTTAGGCTACATACCTTCCTAAATGGTACTTGAGTCCAGATGGATAAATATGTAAGTTCTTATTTAATTTTATGAATTTTTTAATGTTTCATATAGATACATTGATGAGAATGTGTTTTAAATTGCTGTCTTAGTTTTCCCGTTGGTGAAATAGACACAACAAAGGATGTTGAATTAACTGAAAATCATGTTTAATTTTAGGAGGCAGAGAATAAATGATATATTACAAAGTACTCATTATTGAATACGTTCACATTCATTGGAGATGCTGCTCTACTAACATTCTTTTTTGGGGGGGTCACTTCTATTGGTCTTTCATTTATCCATTTTCATTCATCTTTGTTCTTTGGCCTGTGAGGGTCTCCCATTGCAGTGGCCTCTCGCTGCAGAGCACTGGCTCTGGCGCATGTGCTCCAGAGCTCCCGCTTGATAGTTGGACACATTGGTCCAGCCACTCCACGGCTCATGCGATCTTCCCAGGCCAAGACCGAACTGGCACCCCTTGCAATGCAAGGCAGTGTCCTTACCCACTGGACCACCAGGGAAGCCCCCTAACTTACTTTTGATGTATCAACATATGACTCATTATAGAAATATTTTTAAACATTATGAAATAATAATAATAGACTAACATGTAATCAAGGTCAAAGTAAGATAATGAGAATGTCTTATATCGCCCCACTTTTTCTGTAAAATTGGGTTGGATGTATCCCAAAAAGGACACGAGACATGAAAGGTCAATCTTATACTTCTGATCCTCAGAATCTTCAATGCACTTTAATTATTAGTAATAGCAAATGATCATTCTTCATAAGTTTGTTGTTACCATAGGACGATAATTTGCCATCTTTAATTCACACCACATCTTAATAAAATAAGACATTGCTCACTAAATAGCAAGAGAAAAATGGAATAGAGAATTATCTTTGTTCTTCTGAGGTTTACTTTTGCTTCATGTATTTATAAGATGCCCTTTTTTTAAAGAAATGTCATGACCAAATGAAATATATTTAGTGATTTCTACTGTTATTTTGCAAATGGTTTGGGGAAATTTTTTATAATAACTGATAAGCTTAGAGACAATGATATTTTCTACTATTTGAAGGGTCTTTTTACAGTCCATAAATAATTATCACAAAACAAACCAGCATGTTTAACTTTTTTGATATCATTTCAAGGTGTTTTTTCTTCCCAGTATGGAGGAAATATCATTTCAGTGGTTTTAAGTGGAGCATATGCTACTGAGTTATCCCTGGCTTAATCTTCTGTTTTTGGGTTGTGTGTTTGTTTAGGCACCTTAACAACGAGCATGCGCTGGATGACCGAAGCACCGCCCAGTGTCGAGTGCAGATGCAGGTGGTACAACAGTTAGAAATACAGGTTTGTCAAGGGCTCCCTTAGTGGACTCCTTTCTCCGAATTCTGGTCATTAAACTGAGTACTGGGCAGATCCTGTATCTTTTAACACATTGACTCATAGAAATATATGGAATTTCAGATTGTTTATAGTGATAGCAATGATTGATACCTCAGGGTGGACTGCTGTAGCTTAATGTACTTACCACTTAGCCTTAATACCACCTTTAGACTATATCATATACATCTAGCTGTCCCAAAGGAGTCAAATCTAGGTTTTTCCTAAGAAAGGTTAGACAAAACCGCCCAATTGGATGTGATTTTATCACAGGAATAGTTTTCACATGAGCTAATCTTGATTTTTTTCTGTGATATTTTATAGCAGAAATCCTTTACAGTATCATGCCTATAATTTAATATTCTAAAAAAAATTTTTCTCTTTTCTACCTCTAGTGTATTTTTAATTGAAGAACTTACAAGAATCCTTAAGATTGTCTTGGAATAATGGCAAATCATTTATAATATCACAGATGGTAATATGTGTACTGTATCAAATGCTGCTAACTTAAGTTAAAAAACTTTACTGTTAATCTTGAAACAGAATTTGGCTAGAAATAAATAGAGCATATAAAACTGATAAGGAAGCTATTATATCACCTGCAGTATCATTTTTGCTACATTTTTCCTAATCTTCTAAGGTTTCCTCTAATATTTATTACTTTTTTCTTAATCAAACCAGTACCTGTTTCATTTAACTAAACATACAATGTCTTTATCTTCACACTGTACTACATCTTAAATTGTTTTAAACTCATCATTCGCTAAACACATACATGTCATTGCTTTTTTTGAGCAAGCTCCTAAACGTACTTTATTTTGACTTGTAAAATAATCAAGAACAGATAAAAAGCATCATTGCTGCTGTTGTTTCAAAAGCTTTTTTGTAAACCTGTTTACCGTTTATAAAAGGTAGACTAAAACATCAGAGTTCAGCGGATGAGACAGTCTGCAGTGTGACCAATTATGTCTCCCTTGTTTTTTTCAGCTGTGTCTGACTGATGGAAAAGTAAGGTCCGTCAGTTGTAATGAGACCCAGTGCAAGTGTAGATGCCTACTCCGTGGCAGAGTTCAGCATTTCACACTGCCTGGTCTCTGTCACTCTACTGAATTAGATTGATGATGGCAGATTGCAGGGGGCACTAACTGGACCTCAGTGGGAACGCATGAAGTGTGGAGACAATCCTGGCAGGCACTTCGCTTTGAGAACCCTTCACCCCTTCACAGCTGCTGGCACTAGTCCATTGCTAACAGTGTCCACAGGACTTTAAAGAGACACCATGGGCCTTCTAATTTATGGTTTCAGTAACTTGTTTCTGTCGAGGCAACTGTGACCTCAATTCTCTTATTGACAAAAAGATGAAGTGTTATTTGTTTTCTCTGACCTTTTAACATAAGGAAAGCTATAAAAGTTTTTCCCCCCCTCCGTAGCTAAAGTTGCATTTCCTCTCAGATAAGTTCCTAAGGACACAGGCTTTTATATGCAGGAATCATTACTGGGAGACAAGCTCAATGATAAGATGTATCACTGCAATAAAATAGCTGTATCAGTCATTTCTAAAATGCTTCTGATCTCTCTTTTCCTTAACAGCTTTCTAAAGAACGCGAACGTCTTCAAGCAATGATGACCCACTTGCACATGCGACCCTCAGAGCCCAAACCATCTCCCAAACCTGTAAGTGCATATTGCTTTATAAACAGTAAATAGCTCTAGCAATGTAACAGACTAAGAAAATGAACAATTTAGCGACAGTTAGAAAACAATGAGTGTGATGAAAAATATGGCAATAAAATGAAAGTAAAATGCAATCGCTTGTCAAATTGTATGTTTCTTTTGAAGTAATGCTATCTTTTACAAAATCTATCCAATCTATACCACTGGTAACACTAAATGAAGTACACCTATCAGTGCAGAAATCACTGCCTTGAGGCTGCAGCCGGAGCGAATATCTCTCTGATAAGTTTACAGATATGAAAAGGAAACCCATTTTTGAGCACCCTGAAAGGCAGAACAGTACAAATCACAAATACAGAGGTATGTGGTGTGCCAAAGAGGATTTATATCAATCATAAGGTACATATAAATAGATTTTTTTTTTATCAAATATTTTGTCAAGATGTCATGGTATTTTTAAAGCCAATTTTGTTCTCTTTCTTTGGTTGCCGTCAGTTGTAATGAGACCCAGTGCAAGTGTAGATGCCTACTCCGTGGCAGAGTTCAGCATTTCACACTGCCTGGTCTCTGTCACTCTACTGAATTAGATTGATGATGGCAGATTGCAGGGGGCACTAACTGGACCTCAGTGGGAACGCATGAAGTGTGGAGACAATCCTGGCAGGCACTTCGCTTTGAGAACCCTTCACCCCTTCACAGCTGCTGGCACTAGTCCATTGCTAACAGTGTCCACAGGACTTTAAAGAGACACCATGGGCCTTCTAATTTATGGTTTCAGTAACTTGTTTCTGTCGAGGCAACTGTGACCTCAATTCTCTTATTGACAAAAAGATGAAGTGTTATTTGTTTTCTCTGACCTTTTAACATAAGGAAAGCTATAAAAGTTTTTCCCCCCCTCTGTAGCTAAAGTTGCATTTCCTCTCAGATAAGTTCCTAAGGACACAGGCTTTTATATGCAGGAATCATTACTGGGAGACAAGCTCAATGATAAGATGTATCACTGCAATAAAATAGCTGTATCAGTCATTTCTAAAATGCTTCTGATCTCTCTTTTCCTTAACAGCTTTCTAAAGAACGCGAACGTCTTCAAGCAATGATGACCCACTTGCACATGCGACCCTCAGAGCCCAAACCATCTCCCAAACCTGTAAGTGCATATTGCTTTATAAACAGTAAATAGCTCTAGCAATGTAACAGACTAAGAAAATGAACAATTTAGCGACAGTTAGAAAACAATGAGTGTGATGAAAAATATGGCAATAAAATGAAAGTAAAATGCAATCGCTTGTCAAATTGTATGTTTCTTTTGAAGTAATGCTATCTTTTACAAAATCTATCCAATCTATACCACTGGTAACACTAAATGAAGTACACCTATCAGTGCAGAAATCACTGCCTTGAGGCTGCAGCCGGAGCGAATATCTCTCTCTGATAAGTTTACAGATATGAAAAGGAAACCCATTTTTGAGCACCCTGAAAGGCAGAACAGTACAAATCACAAATACAGAGGTATGTGGTGTGCCAAAGAGGATTTATATCAATCATAAGGTACATATAAATAGATTTTTTTTTTATCAAATATTTTGTCAAGATGTCATGGTATTTTTAAAGCCAATTTTGTTCTCTTTCTTTGGTTGTTATTTCAGTTAAGATGTATTGCACATATTGGTACATTTTACCATATAGTACACATCATGTTAATTTAGAGAACTTATGACAAGGAAAATGGGTGAGATTATAGAAAATAAAACTGCAGTTTCCCTAAAAATATATATGAGATTGAAGCCAACTTTATAATGTAGTCAGATACACAGACTGTTGAAAAGAATATACTTTATCTCACTCAGCTAATGTTTGCACAGAAACTTAGCGTAATCAACTGGGTAACTCTAGTTTAATGAAAGTTTGTGGGGATACTATTTAATAAGGCCCCTGTATAGCCTGATGTACTGATTGCCAACTTTGCTCTCCATTCATTTCTTTAGGTTAAAAAAAAAAAAGGTCATTTGGTTTTGTAGGGGAGAGGAAATAAAAGACAAGATTATATTGTATGAGTTTTATCTTAATGTCTCTGTATCACTCACTGATTAGTATTATTCAAAATCTGGGTTTTTTTGCTACATTTATTTAAATTCTGCTGAGGTATTTGCAAGATATCAGAGTTTTCCCTTTGGAACTATATATAAATGTAGGTAACTGTAAACACATTTTTAATAAGAAGAAAGGAGAAGGGTATCTTTTTAAATCTGACAGGTTGCTTTTTTAACTCTAGAATGTCTGAGTTTTCAATTAAAGAAAATAAACTTTTGAGGATCTTTTGGATTCTATATTTATGACTTTATTTTCAGTAAAATTTTTGTTTCCCTCATTGCTTCTATAGTATAATGTAGATAATCACAAGACAGAATAATTGTCTCATAAATCCATCAGGAATCTGCAGCTTGTTCTTTTCCAATTAATTATTCAATCAGTAAATTTTTTAAAACTCCAGCAGCATG
>JAIOJX010000030.1:76298781-76301281 GCA_022376925.1 Tragulus kanchil
TAGACTGCTAATGTGCTGCTTCTGGCTGCTGCCCAAGAAAGAAGAACAATTAGCTGGCATATGTTAATTTTTGTTTCCCTAACAAATCTCTCTACTGACTAAATGTGTAAAACAAATCCACAAAGAAAGATCAATCAATGCTGTACACATCATTTTCTCCCCATTAAAAAAAGGTTTATCTTAAGAAGTGTATTTGGGATTTGAAAAGGCAGGTGTTACTAAATTATATACAAAAGCTGAATATTCTCTATTTAGCCACTCAGCAGTTACTTCATAGAGAAGCAGAACAATTAAAACTAGTTTTCCTGCTTGGTTGTACAGATTATTGTATAAAATGAAAAGGACTGTAGATTTACCTCTTACAAACACTGTTTAAATATATGGCAGAACTCTTTTTATGTGATGCCCTGCATACAATTTTTGCTAATTGGATGCTATTTATGACAAAAGATGTGTGGTAAATATGACAGAGGTGATATGAGTTTTTTGATAATGAAGAACAGGGCCTTCCTGAGGGGAGTAATGAAGGGCACACTGTTAAACAGCTTGCATACATTCTCACCTTTTTTCCTTTTTTCTACCCTGACACCCACTTTCCAGGGTACATCAGCATTAAGTGACACTGTAATCATAAATTGAAAATGATACTTCCAGAGGAATTGGCAAACTTGACATTTCATTATATTTGTTAACACATGCCACAAATGATTGTTAGTGAGGAAATTCCATTTCCCTCTCTCCATCTCCAATCAGATTTAATTTGAAAATTTTCAGCCTCCTTCGGCTAATTTGCAATTAAGACAATTTTGTTTGAATATGTAGTAATGTCATTACCATTCCACCAAATTAGCAAGGAGACTAAAGGTCAGTGTAAAATTTTCCAGCTGGCTGGAGCCTCTCAGCTGAGATTTGGAACTATGGGAAAAAAAAAAGAATTCTGGCAGCAACAGAATAGCAACTTACTTGAAGTCTTGTTGGTTGAAAACATTGCATCCTTCATTATTGCTGTTGTTGTCGCTTCACTGGGGGCTACACCTGTTTAACCACAGGGGCAGTCGGTAATCAGCAACTGGCTTTGTGTTTAAGGAAATAGACTTTTGCTAAAGTCTGGTAGGACAAGAAGGAGTTAGGCCTAAGTAACGTTGCAGGAGATTATTAGATAACCTCTAACAGCATCCTCTAATTAGAGTTCTTATGATACAATTTCATCCTGTAATTAGTTGAGATTGGCTGCTTCCTTTTGCAGCTTATTAGTGGCAACACAGCTGTAGAAGTGAATCCACTCTCATTTGTCAAACCTTTTTAAGTCTTTTTCTCTTGTCTCTACCTTTTTCCTGCCCTCCTCTCGGGCCTTTGCAGCTAAACCTGGTGTCTAGTGTCACCATGTCGAAGAGCATGTTGGAGACATCCCCACAGAGCTTACCTCAAACCCCTACCACACCAACGGCCCCAGTCACCCCGATTACCCAGGGACCCTCAGTAATCACCCCAGCCAGTGTGCCCAATGTGGGAGCCATACGAAGGCGACATTCAGACAAATACAACATTCCCATGTCATCAGGTAGGATATGAACGCTCAGTAGAGCTCTTTTACTTTGGGAGAGGAAAACCATAGCTGAAGCAAACTGTACATGAGCCATTCCAGAGCACATGGAAACTCGAGTCATGATTTATGGAGTGATAATTGTTTTATTCCTGGTAAATGCGGACAGGGGCAATTCCCTAAGCATGTCATGATGAATTGTTCTGAATGGTTATTCAGGAAAGCAGTCTCTCCCCATGAGAGACATCGAGAGATGTGTTGTCAGAACAGCCCATATTATCACCTCAATTCAACAAGATCCTTTGATCTCCCAGGGAAGACCATAGCCATGCAATGTCTGCAGTAACACTATCTAGAAGAGTTTGAATATGTAGTAATGTCATTACCATTCCACCAAATTAGCAAGGAGACTAAAGGTCAGTGTAAAATTTTCCAGCTGGCTGGAGCCTCTCAGCTGAGATTTGGGACTATGGGAAAAAAAAAAGAATTCTGGCAGCAACAGAATAGCAACTTACTTGAAGTCTTGTTGGTTGAAAACATTGCATCCTTCATTATTGCTGTTGTTGTCGCTTCACTGGGGGCTACACCTGTTTAACCACAGGGGCAGTCGGTAATCAGCAACTGGCTTTGTGTTTAAGGAAATAGACTTTTGCTAAAGTCTGGTAGGACAAGAAGGAGTTAGGCCTAAGTAACGTTGCAGGAGATTATTAGATAACCTCTAACAGCATCCTCTAATTAGAGTTCTTATGATACAATTTCATCCTGTAATTAGTTGAGATTGGCTGCTTCCTTTTGCAGCTTATTAGTGGCAACACAGCTGTAGAAGTGAATCCACTCTCATTTGTCAAACCTTTTTAAGTCTTTTTCTCTTGTCTCTACCTTTTTCCTGCCCTCCTCTCGGGCCTTTGCAGCTAAACCTGGTGTCTAGTGTCACCATGTCGAAGAGCATGTTGGAGA
>JAIOJX010000030.1:76308781-76351281 GCA_022376925.1 Tragulus kanchil
GAGGCTAACAGACTCCATAAAGGGGAAGAACCTATATTCCCATGCTTCTGAAATTTACTAGTCCTCTGAAGTCTGGAATGGTGTATAAGTTAAAAAAAAAAAAAAAAAAAATCCAAGTTAAAATGAAGTTAAACTTCACAGGTTCATAATATAAAAAAGTGCATCACAATTGGTTTTAATGCATCTTTTACATTCTCTCAATGTCCTGTAATGATTGTACTAGCAGCCTTCTATAGGTTCTTAGTACTACTAACATTCTCTTGAGTATATAGCAGTGTCTAGGACGAGTCTTCACCTTATGGATCATTATCACAGTTCGGTTTGTATGGTGCAATAAGAATATTCATGATGGAATAAGTTGTCATAATTTTTATTACTATTATAGGTCTCTAAACCATTTATGAACTGTAGTCAAGATATTGCCCATTTTTATAAACCGTAAAATGCAAAGTTTAACTGTTAGCCACGGTTTACATAGAAGCTAGTAAAGTGTAACTTTTGCCTGTCTTATAAATCAGTGTAATTACATATTCAACTTAAGGGAGGCAAATGTCAGAACTTCTTTATTTTGAGTTAAGTTCTGGTCATTTTTAAAAAGCAGAGCAACTGCTTATATTATCTTGGGGTATTTCACTTCATATGAGGATACACTGTTTCAGTATATGGGAGGCTGAAACATGAGGAAGCTTGCTGGGAGAACTACTGTTTCTCTATGAACGTTGCACTTCATTTCCTTGGTATTGCTGCCACAGGTTGCCGGTTAGGAACCTTTGTCTTCCTATACATTTTATTGAAATCTCTCTGAAATACCTGTATCAGAACTGAAACCCAGTGAAAGACAGATGTTTTAAAAAATTATTTGAAAGGGCGTTTCCAAAGTTGTTTTACACCCTCTTCATCTCACTAGGCTGCCTTGGCAGAGAGCAGTTTACCTTTGCTAAGTAACCCTGGACTGATCAATAACGCCTCCAGCGGCCTGCTGCAGGCCGTCCACGAAGACCTCAATGGTTCCCTGGATCACATCGACAGCAATGGGAACAGCAGCCCAGGCTGCTCACCTCAGCCGCACATGTAAGTGAGGCTAACAGACTCCATAAAGGGGAAGAACCTATATTCCCATGCTTCTGAAATTTACTAGTCCTCTGAAGTCTGAAATGGTGTATAAGTTAAAAAAAAAAAAAAAAAAAAAATCCAAGTTAAAATGAAGTTAAACTTCACAGGTTCATAATATAAAAAAGTGCATCACAATTGGTTTTAATGCATCTTTTACATTCTCTCAATGTCCTGTAATGATTGTACTAGCAGCCTTCTATAGGTTCTTAGTACTACTAACATTCTCTTGAGTATATAGCAGTGTCTAGGACGAGTCTTCACCTTATGGATCATTATCACAGTTCGGTTTGTATGGTGCAATAAGAATATTCATGATGGAATAAGTTGTCATAATTTTTATTACTATTATAGGTCTCTAAACCATTTATGAACTGTAGTCAAGATATTGCCCATTTTTATAAACCGTAAAATGCAAAGTTTAACTGTTAGCCACAGTTTACATAGAAGCTAGTAAAGTGTAACTTTTTGCCTGTCTTATAAATCAGTGTAATTACATATTCAACTTTAATTACTGGTGTGTCTGTATTGGCAAGGTTTATATGTTATATTTTATGCAAGACTACGATTCCTATTAATATTTAGCAGCTAACTATACCATTAATTACTCTAAAATCTTTCCCCTACCATCTTTTTAATGGAGCTGAGAGAGTAGATGTATTAAAAATTGATGTATTGTGGATTTCAGAAATGTGTACGACACTTGGAAAAATGCCTGATCTTATTCAATAGGCCAAGCATATCAGTTTCTTGTTTACTAAAAAGTATGGACCCTATTAGAACTTAAAAGTTCAGGAAGAAAAATTAGAATCTGAATCCTTAACAATCCATGCAGTTGTTAGGATGTATTGTAAGTTAATGTCCATACTTCTGAGGGTTAAACATCATGTAGTACTTCTAATTTCAAGTTATTGAGGTAAAAACAGTATTTTCCCTCATTCTTACATTTTCTTTCCCTATTTTTGCACTAGTCAGAGGCCTGAAAGAGAAATATGATCTTTCTTGGGGCCTATTTTCATTTGACCTTTCGCAGGATATTATTTTTGTTGACTTTTTAGACATCTCATTTTATTTGACATATTAATGTCTTTAAGATCGTCTGCCTAATTGCTTTATAGCACTTTTACTCTATCAGCTTTGTGAAAAACGCACGATGAACATTAATGCATTTTATCAGGTTCCAAACGATTACTTTTTCAAAATGGAAAAATTTGTCTTTTGGAAGTGTCTTTAGATGTATTAAATAATACAAAAGGAGTAATAAACTCAAGTAGAAAGAACATGAATATATGCTCTTGAGAGTAGAGGTACTCTAACAAAAGTAGAAGAACATGACATATATGCCCAAGTAAGTACGTGTAATCATTATCACAGTTCGGTTTGTATGGTGCAATAAGAATATTCATGATGGAATAAGTTGTCATAATTTTTATTACTATTATAGGTCTCTAAACCATTTATGAACTGTAGTCAAGATATTGCCCATTTTTATAAACCGTAAAATGCAAAGTTTAACTGTTAGCCACAGTTTACATAGAAGCTAGTAAAGTGTAACTTTTTGCCTGTCTTATAAATCAGTGTAATTACATATTCAACTTTAATTACTGGTGTGTCTGTATTGGCAAGGTTTATATGTTATATTTTATGCAAGACTACGATTCCTATTAATATTTAGCAGCTAACTATACCATTAATTACTCTAAAATCTTTCCCCTACCATCTTTTTAATGGAGCTGAGAGAGTAGATGTATTAAAAATTGATGTATTGTGGATTTCAGAAATGTGTACGACACTTGGAAAAATGCCTGATCTTATTCAATAGGCCAAGCATATCAGTTTCTTGTTTACTAAAAAGTATGGACCCTATTAGAACTTAAAAGTTCAGGAAGAAAAATTAGAATCTGAATCCTTAACAATCCATGCAGTTGTTAGGATGTATTGTAAGTTAATGTCCATACTTCTGAGGGTTAAACATCATGTAGTACTTCTAATTTCAAGTTATTGAGGTAAAAACAGTATTTTCCCTCATTCTTACATTTTCTTTCCCTATTTTTGCACTAGTCAGAGGCCTGAAAGAGAAATATGATCTTTCTTGGGGCCTATTTTCATTTGACCTTTCGCAGGATATTATTTTTGTTGACTTTTTAGACATCTCATTTTATTTGACATATTAATGTCTTTAAGATCGTCTGCCTAATTGCTTTATAGCACTTTTACTCTATCAGCTTTGTGAAAAACGCACGATGAACATTAATGCATTTTATCAGGTTCCAAACGATTACTTTTTCAAAATGGAAAAATTTGTCTTTTGGAAGTGTCTTTAGATGTATTAAATAATACAAAAGAAGTAATAAAACTCGAAGTAGAAAGAACATGAATATATGCTCTTGAGAGTAGAGGTACTCTAACATAAGGAAAGTGTGCAATCCGGCAAAAGTTTTTATATCCCGGCTTTATCCTCTCAGCCATGCAGTGGGTTGCTTGAGGCCTTTTACTTTCAGCCATTCTCCTGAGTATGCTAATGCTCACTCCCTGTACAAAATGCTAACACAATAAAACTTTAAAGAGCAAACAAGAGTTAGATCCTGTTTTCCCTCTTTAAAAAAGACCTATTTCAGAGAAATGAAAGGTATTTGTAAAGAAAATGTTTAATCTAGTGATGCAACTTCTTGTGATCCATAGGGGTTGTTATAAATCATATATAGAGGGTGTGTAGTGAGCTGGCTTTTACCAGTTAAGTGTCCAGTGATAAGAGTATTACAATTTTAAAATGAATAATTCACCATAACAGATTATTAAACAGTATATTTTGGAACCCGAAATAATAATTAGACTAAATTACAGCATTGCTAGGTTAGTAGTATTTTTTGTTTGACAGTTTCGATTTTTGATTTTTTGATTTTATTTAGTTACAGTTTAATTATAAAATATCTCAGAAAAAATAGTGTGCATAGAACAATATATAAAAATTGTGTATTTGGCTCTTTCCTGGTGGTCTAATGGTTAAAGAGTCTGCCTTGCAGTACAAGGGGCACCGGTTCAATCCCTGGTCTGGGAAGATCCCACATTCCATGGAGCAGCTGACCCGTGTGTCCAATTACTAGTCAGCGCTCTGGAGCACATGTGCCCAGAGCCAGTGCTCTGCAATGAGAAAGGCCACTGCAATGGAAGGCCCATACAAGCCAAAGAATAATGATGGATGAAAATGAATAAATTTTTAAAAATCAATAAAAGAGGCCAAAAAAAATTTTAAAATGGTATATCCAATGCCTTATGTACTTGTCACATTTATTGTACATTTTATGCTTATATGAGCTAGTGCATGTGAGAAATAGTTATGTGTCTTTTCCATACAGAGATAAAAGGAAAACTTCCTTTGGCTCCTTGGAAATAGATTTCAGGAAAGATAAAAATTGGAAGTGGAAGAAGAACAAATCTTGTCTTTTCCTAAATAGTGTAGATTATAATCGTATGTTTAATTATCTTGCAGAATATTGAGTTAACATTCTCTCTTTAAATCTGTTTCTACTTCTGTCAGTAACATTTTGTATATTGGATGTCAAACATTATTGATGGAATGTAACTTCAGTATTCTATATCTTCATCTTCATGGAATTTTAAGATGCTTAGAAACTAAGAATACTAAGGCATTTTATGTATATTATTAGACAAAGGAAAAATATTATCTAATTCTCTCCTTCAAAATTTGGCAGCATATGATTGAATGCACTTCAGAATACTTTGAAAATTAAACAGAAGTGAAAGAATTTTCATTTTTACCTTTCAATAGCACAGTCATCTTTCCTGAGATGAAATCATGGTACTATTCCTTGTTATCATTGGTTGGGGGGAGGGTGGGTAAATTATGCTGATGCAATTTTTAGCAAGAGGCCGAGGGGCCTAATGGCATTAGTAGTTGAGCTCTGGTGACAGATTGTGGGGGTTCCAATCCCAGATTTAGCACTTCTTAGCTAAGATTTATTTCTTTCCTCAGTTTTCTCAGCTGAAAGTGAGGTAAGTCATAATACTATGAACCTCATAGGATTCTTGCAAAGAATTCTGCCTGAAACATAATAATTGCTCTTTTGATAAGTACTGCATTTTGCACTCCCTCATAATGCTGTGTTCAGAGTTACTGATTTATGTTACCTCTTGTAAGACTTCATTATTGCTATAAAGGAGATCACAAACAATATAAAAATATGTTGCATTTTCATTCTATTTTTTTGGGCTCTCCATAACTGTATGGTTACTTTCCTAACCCTTTTTTCTGCGCCTGAGCACATGTGCCCAGAGCCAGTGCTCTGCAATGAGAAAGGCCACTGCAATGGAAGGCCCATACAAGCCAAAGAATAATGATGGATGAAAATGAATAAATTTTTAAAAATCAATAAAAGAGGCCAAAAAAAATTTTAAAATGGTATATCCAATGCCTTATGTACTTGTCACATTTATTGTACATTTTATGCTTATATGAGCTAGTGCATGTGAGAAATAGTTATGTGTCTTTTTCATACAGAGATAAAAGGAAAACTTCCTTTGGCTCCTTGGAAATAGATTTCAGGAAAGATAAAAATTGGAAGTGGAAGAAGAACAAATCTTGTCTTTTCCTAAATAGTGTAGATTATAATCGTATGTTTAATTATCTTGCAGAATATTGAGTTAACATTCTCTCTTTAAATCTGTTTCTACTTCTGTCAGTAACATTTTGTATATTGGATGTCAAACATTATTGATGGAATGTAACTTCAGTATTCTATATCTTCATCTTCATGGAATTTTAAGATGCTTAGAAACTAAGAATACTAAGGCATTTTATGTATATTATTAGACAAAGGAAAAATATTATCTAATTCTCTCCTTCAAAATTTGGCAGCATATGATTGAATGCACTTCAGAATACTTTGAAAATTAAACAGAAGTGAAAGAATTTTCATTTTTACCTTTCAATAGCACAGTCATCTTTCCTGAGATGAAATCATGGTACTATTCCTTGTTATCATTGGTTGAGGGGAGGGTGGGTAAATTATGCTGATGCAATTTTTAGCAAGAGGCCGAGGGGCCTAATGGCATTAGTAGTTGAGCTCTGGTGACAGATTGTGGGGGTTCCAATCCCAGATTTAGCACTTCTTAGCTAAGATTTATTTCTTTCCTCAGTTTTCTCAGCTGAAAGTGAGGTAAGTCATAATACTATGAACCTCATAGGATTCTTGCAAAGAATTCTGCCTGAAACATAATAATTGCTCTTTTGATAAGTACTGCATTTTGCACTCCCTCATAATGCTGTGTTCAGAGTTACTGATTTATGTTACCTCTTGTAAGACTTCATTATTGCTATAAAGGAGATCACAAACAATATAAAAATATGTTGCATTTTCATTCTATTTTTTTGGGCTCTCCATAACTGTATGGTTACTTTCCTCAATAGTCCCTTTTCTTTTGCTCCCACCTCCTCTTATAATTTATGAAGTAAGCAGATCCATAAATTGAAAGAATGTGGGATAGGAATTTAAGCTAGGGCACACCTTACTCATAGTCAGTGAAATAAGAGATGTTTGAGATAGGAAGATACTATCTGAGACTGGAGGCAATGAGCAATTCACCCAGAACAAGAGGTCACAATACATGTCTGGAGAACAGCGAATATGAGGTTTGACAGGAATTTAGAATATAGAAAGAAAAGTAGAATTTAGACTATATGATAGGAGACCAAATTGTTGAGTGGTTTAAAGATCATTCTGTGGTGTTTATTTTAGTCAGTATGGAGCCTGTTAATGTTATGGGCGTGGGTTTCAGCTGATCAGAGATATACTTTAGAAACAGTAATCTGAAAGTGTACTGAGTGAACCATACCTGAATGAAACCTATGTGAGGTAGGATATTCTGGAGTTGGGAGACACTGAAAGTAGAAGATACGTTATATGCACAGCAGCCTGTGGAGGGCAAGAAATCCCTGACAAGACAGCTTACTGAATGCTGGGGACAAAAAGGAAAATCAGGAAAAATCATGGCAACTTTAAAAGCACACTGAGAGAAGCAGAAGGCACCAGAGACCAGGCTCAATGGGGAAAATGATGATGAGCTCAGCTTACCAAAATGAATGAAGATGGAGGAAAGGACCTTAGAAAAATTTAAGGTAAAATTAAACAGCTGCAGCATGAGACAACTGGGGAAATGGACAAAGATGGCTTGGTCAATGTGAATCTCACAGCACCTGTAAGTTTGTTCGTTTGTTTGTTTTTCTTTTATTTTCTTTCCTGCTTCAACTCTAATGATTTGTCTAGAAATGCTTGTCTAAAAATAAGACTGCTTATCATAAAGTCATGTCGCACATCATAGAGGCAGTGATCAAACAGATAAAGATGTCCTGTGTCATTTTAAAGTGTTAGAATTTAGCCTCTGAATTCCCTTTCCACTGGAGGAAGAAACAGTTGTTGAACCACTCATGACACACATCTGAGAAGGTCATTGACTGCTTTAATTGTGCACATTCATATTATAGCGGGCTGGTTGGTGTGCTTGATTAATCTTGTGGGTTTTCTCTTTGGAAAGAGTCACGGTACCTCTTTACATTTACCTTATCAAATCTAGACTGTGTATATTTGTAAGTGTATGTCTTCCCAGTACTAATTTGAGAATGTCTACATTTTTCAATACAGAAACTATAATATTCAGTACTACTGCTGTCAAAGTGTGCTTTAGCTCGTCTGGATATACCTACAATATAAAATAATGTCTAAACATTAGTCATTAAAACATTTTTGATTAAAAATATCATTATCATCTTATTTGCTGAATTCATGGACATAAATGTCCTTAGATTTAAGGAACAATGAAAGTAAAACTGTTTCTTCATTTAGTCTTTTTTATTTGACTCCAGAATCTATAACAATATAGAAATATTCCTGAAGTTGATAGAAAAGGTATTTTGAAGCTTTAGAACAACAGAATAGCTATGGTTTAGTGCTTCTTATAATTATGTTTAGAAAGCAAGAGAGGCCAAGCTATCATCCATATTCTTCATTTTGATGTTCCATGTTTAACACTTCCTGGTGCTGTGACTTTTACTTTTAGTGTCCCAAATGAAGGGTTTTGCCAAACTAGTGCATTTGTTTTGCCTTAACTCTTTGCTTTTTTTTTTTTTTTCTCTTTCCTTTTTCTGCTTTTCATTCTCCTTTCTTACTTAAATTCTACCTTTCCTTAAGGGCCTCAACCTTTAGGCTTTGCCAAGTCATTTTGAAGTCAAGACCTGGGCTTCTGGGGAAATGGACAAAGATGGCTTGGTCAATGTGAATCTCACAGCACCTGTAAGTTTGTTCGTTTGTTTGGTTTTTTTTTTTTTCTTTCCTGCTTCAACTCTAATGATTTGTCTAGAAATGCTTGTCTAAAAATAAGACTGCTTATCATAAAGTCATGTCGCACATCATAGAGGCAGTGATCAAACAGATAAAGATGTCCTGTGTCATTTTAAAGTGTTAGAATTTAGCCTCTGAATTCCCTTTCCACTGGAGGAAGAAACAGTTGTTGAACCACTCATGACACACATCTGAGAAGGTCATTGACTGCTTTAATTGTACACATTCATATTATAGCGGGCTGGTTGGTGTGCTTGATTAATCTTGTGGGTTTTCTCTTTGGAAAGAGTCACGGTACCTCTTTACATTTACCTTATCAAATCTAGACTGTGTATATTTGTAAGTGTATGTCTTCCCAGTACTAATTTGAGAATGTCTACATTTTTCAATACAGAAACTATAATATTCAGTACTACTGCTGTCAAAGTGTGCTTTAGCTCGTCTGGATATACCTACAATATAAAATAATGTCTAAACATTAGTCATTAAAACATTTTTGATTAAAAATATCATTATCATCTTATTTGCTGAATTCATGGACATAAATGTCCTTAGATTTAAGGAACAATGAAAGTAAAACTGTTTCTTCATTTAGTCTTTTTTATTTGACTCCAGAATCTATAACAATATAGAAATATTCCTGAAGTTGATAGAAAAGGTATTTTGAAGCTTTAGAACAACAGAATAGCTATGGTTTAGTGCTTCTTATAATTATGTTTAGAAAGCAAGAGAGGCCAAGCTATCATCCATATTCTTCATTTTGATGTTCCATGTTTAACACTTCCTGGTGCTGTGACTTTTACTTTTAGTGTCCCAAATGAAGGGTTTTGCCAAACTAGTGCATTTGTTTTGCCTTAACTCTTTGCTTTTTTTTTTTTTCTCTTTCCTTTTTCTGCTTTTCATTCTCCTTTCTTACTTAAATTCTACCTTTCCTTAAGGGCCTCAACCTAGTTTTCCAGGAGGCTTTGCCAAGTCATTTTGAAGTCAAGACCTGTTCCACATTTCTAAAGAACTTGTTGCTTGTATCATTATCTGGAACTAATGCAATGTGTGTGGGTATATGTGTGTGTGTTCACGTGCTCATGAGTTCTTGCGCATGTGCATGGTCATTTTGCAGTTTTCTCTAGATTTATGGCAGGTCCTGTAAGAACAGAGACAATGTTTTAGACATAGTATATGAAACCCCTAACACATTATACCATACAAAGTAAGCGCTCAATAGCCATTATGATATTGACTATGAAAAATCAAATGGAAGGTGGTAGTCAATTAGAAATGTTTTGACTTCATAGGGTAATGGCTCTAGGAGTATATTCCAGGATTCTGTTAGAATTCTGAAGAAGGGTAAGAAGAAATTTTAGGAAGAAGAGATAATGAAATAGAGTGTTAGCTAAGAGATCTTTCTAAATACTGGCAGAGTACATTTATGAACCTGTATTTTTAATTTTGATTAAATTTATAGGAATAGAAAGGGGCAGCCTTCACTGCATTTGTGATTATCCTCCCAGACCTTGTTAAATGTTATTTGTCTTGTTCAAGGTGAAATTAAAAAAAAAAATTATTGAGATTAATACAGTATTAAGGGTTTCCCTGGTAGATTAGATGGTAAAGAATCTGCCAGCAGTGCAGGAGACCTGGGATCCATCCCTAGGTTGGGAATGTCTCCTGGAGAAGCGGAAGGCTACCCACTCCAGTATTCTTGCCTGGAGAATTCCATGGCTCACTCACGGGTTGCAAAGAATCAGACGTAACTGAGCACCTTTCACTTTTAATCTGAAGAATGTCCAAGAGGATTTTAGCAGAAAGTAGGACAGGTTAAAACCAGGCAGAATATTATAGATTTTAGATAATACTTTTTTGAAACTTGTTTTGACTCTTTTCAATCAAGTAGAATTGTAAAATTTATTTTCTACATCTCTTGTAAGAGTTCTAGAGCCATCATGGTCTAAACAAATGTAAAAGAGATACTTCCAATGAAAGTCTGAGTATCATTACAATTTATTATATTCTTCCCTTTTGCACTGCAGTGCCAATATTCCCTGATAACCTGACTTTTCACAGTTTTATAGATTATGGGCTTTTCTGTTGGCTCAGACAGTAAAGAATCTTCCTGCAATGCAGGAGACCCAGGTTTGATTCCTGGATTGGGAAGATGCCCTGGAGAAGGGGATGGCTACTCACTTCATTATTCTTGCCTGGAGAATTTCTAGTGTGCCACAGTCCATGGGGTCACAAAGAAGCAGACACGACTGAGGGCTAACACTTTCACTTCTTCCTATTTTACATTGGTGTTTGTCTCTCATAAAAACTACCTGAAGAGTTAGGGTTGATGCTGTATTCAGGCAGACATAATTTGAATTTACTTTCTTCTCCTTTGTGTTAGACTTTAAATGAATGAATAGAGAAAAAAAACATTTGGAATAGACCTGGAAGGTGAGCTCGCACTGATAGAATCAATCCATTTCCTGTCTCCTTCCATACCTGAGGCCAAAAGAGAAATTTAATGAGGTGCCCACCATACTTAGTTCAAGTCTGTTGTTTCTTTGTTATTAAGCAACTGTTTCTCCTCAGTCTCAATAAATTGGCTCAGATTTGCCTTTTCTTTCTCTCACAAAAATTGTTAAATGAGGCTCCCATTTTGATATTTTCAAATTTTGTTTCTAGAGATCAAAATGCACATACTTCCTGAGCTGGTTTTGTGTGGGGAGCTCCATGCTCAAAGCCTTCCATTGTCATGCCGTTCCCCTTTCTGATTAGTAGGGTCTCCTACTGTTGAGTTTTCAGATCATTTCTTCTGTGTCATTCCTGAATCCTCTTAGCCTCCATGCCATTTCAGAGTTCTCCCTGCTAATATTCTATATTAGTTACAGGTGATTATTATTTTCTCCCTCTTATTAAAGCAAACATATGAAGTTTGTGTGTTAACGATCTTCTCTATAGAATCAGAATGTTAACATGGCTTATATAAGACTAGAAAAAAAATGTGTTGGGTTCGTCGAAGCCAAAACTTCAGGGTAAGGGAATCAAAGACCACACCATCTACACAAAGGAATAGTGTATTATTATTCCAGGACTGAAACGGAGATCATGCCAGTCTTTTTTATTAACATGTGGAATGTACCTTCTACATGCCCCAAAACTTTCTACGCAGTGCGTGTTCCGGTCGGTCATCTTTACAACATCCTCTGCTTCCTGAGAACCTCAGTTTGTTTTATCACTCCAATGATAACCTTGGGCCTGTTTTAGCAATAACAGTTTGCAATCAAAAAGCAAAAATGGACTTCTAAATGCTGATTTTGTAAAACAGTGTTGAAAATCTAATTATGTATCATGTATTATCAGGAAATGTAACGAAAATATTCAAATATACCATATTAGCTTTTTCCTTCTAGTATTTGTGACTGCCTTAAAACTTAAATTGCTCTCTGTAGGGACATGTAGAATTTTCAGACCTTACACCTTTGGTTAGTGATATTTTATATAAAATCCTTACATATCTTAGATCTCTCTGTAGGCAAAAGCATTTGAAATTGAAGTGGCTCCGTACATCAGAAGAAAGCAGTCGAAAGTGACTGATGACCTGAACAAGTGAAATGCTCACTATTTTCGTGCCTGTTAAGCCTGTACTAGTTTGCTCATATTTTGAATCGTTAAGATGCATTTACAAGCTCTAAATATAAAAGCATTTTTTGTTGCTTTACATTTTTAACTCAGAATTTTTCAGTCATCTTTAATTTTTTCCCTAACATTTCTGGGCTTCCTAATTTTCATTCTGATTTAATTCTATTTGTATTTAATCTCTAAACTTTTTAATTAACTTTTCTAGTTAGTTTTGAGATCTCTTTCCAAAGTGATTGTACAGAACTTATGACTATGCCAGTTCTTTATCATCTCACCTTTTTTTTTTAAAGTGCTACAAGTGTGGCTCAGTAGCGGCTGTTCTTTTTTACATTATTCCAGTCCCCATATGTGGCACTTACAACTCATTTTAGTTCCTCCTAATAAAAAGATCCTCCCAGAGATACAGTGCCTTCAGCTAAAAAGTGCTGTATCCCCACTGTGCCAATTGTGGAAATTTGTGGGTTCCTATAGGGTTTTAAAAGATTTTTATAGAACTATACAGATGGTATCTGACATTTGTGGTATGAATCCCTACAATTTAGGCAATGAGTGTCAGAAAACTTTTAGCTGACAGTATTGCAGCTTACTACTTCTGTTCTATATCGAAAGAAGACACTTTGTTAGAAGGAAGGTATGTCTTCATTTGCATTAACACTGAGCCTTAGAAATTTTCTGTCGCTAAGGATCAAAAAATAATTATTTAAAAATGACTATTATTATTCAGTATTAATTTGTCCCTTCTAGTACCAGGGAAGAACGAAGGGTTTCATACACCCATACTGCATTTTAACTTCAGCTTTTGACCTAGGGGTTAGGGAAGTGGATGTCTATAGTCACTTTGGTAACTATCTGTGTTTTATGACTAAAGATATTTATTATGTAAAGTTGACTATCACTTCAGAAAAGTACATAATATAATGATAGTTTGCATACGATATATTTTAATATATGTTGAAATTCTGTGCATTTAACAACTGTGGGAGAATTTTAAATTTCCCTTTTTTTTGAGGAGGGGAATGGTGGGTGGGTTGGGGAAGGAGGGGGAGGGCCACTTCTATTGATCTTTCATTTCTCTATTTTCATCCACCTTTGTTCTTTGGCCCTTGTGGGCCTCCCATCACAATGGCCTCTGTTGTTGCAGAGCACCGGCTGTAGGCACATTTGCTCCAGAGCTCCAGCTTGGTAATTGGACACATCGGTCTAACCACTCCACGGCACATGGGATCTTCCCAGGCCAGGGATCGAACCGGCGCCCCTTGCACTGCAAGGCAGTGTCCTTACCCACTGGACCACCAGGGAAGCCCTTAAATTTACCTTTCAGATAAGTACAATTTATTTAAAAATTTGGATACCAGTAAAACACAGTTTAAAACTCTACATCAGGATTCCTAGATTCCATAACCAGTTTCTACGATCAGAATAGAACGAAACAAATTATATAAGCAGCAGATGACCAAATAAAATTACATAACTAGTGGAAATTAGCATTCTTCACTTTGCTCAATGTTATCTTACTCTTTGAGGATTAAAAATGGTGTAACATCTGCAGGATATTTAAAAGGCAGGAGCAGAGGTAATCATTGGTCACATAATGTTATCTTCCTCTTGATAAATGTACATTTGCAACAATAAATCTAAAAAAAAGGTCCCTTTTGTTAATTAGCAGATCAGAGAAAGACATAATCTACTAGATTTAGAATAGAAAATAAATATTGTTTTTACTCCCTATTCCATTCTTTTTCTAAGAGCTAACAGAATTCTTAACTCAGTTCTACAGTTTAATTTGAGAAAAGGAATAGGTCTAGAAAAGTAACCAGTCTTAGAGAGTAGGTAGACCTAATGACAAGAACTATATATAATCCTAGTGAAGAGCCAACTCTGCCAAGTATCCAAGAAACAGGAGCAGGCGGTGGATGGGTAGCATTCCATCAGAGCAGCTTGGCAGAGGAAACACAGTGATGAGCTGTCGAAACTGGCGGCACAGATATTTATTATGTAAAGTTGACTATCACTTCAGAAAAGTACATAATATAATGATAGTTTGCATACGATATATTTTAATATATGTTGAAATTCTGTGCATTTAACAACTGTGGGAGAATTTTAAATTTCCCTTTTTTTTGAGGAGGGGAATGGTGGGTGGGTTGGGGAAGGAGGGGGAGGGCCACTTCTATTGATCTTTCATTTCTCTATTTTCATCCACCTTTGTTCTTTGGCCCTTGTGGGCCTCCCATCACAATGGCCTCTGTTGTTGCAGAGCACCGGCTGTAGGCACATTTGCTCCAGAGCTCCAGCTTGGTAATTGGACACATCGGTCTAACCACTCCACGGCACATGGGATCTTCCCAGGCCAGGGATCGAACCGGCGCCCCTTGCACTGCAAGGCAGTGTCCTTACCCACTGGACCACCAGGGAAGCCCTTAAATTTACCTTTCAGATAAGTACAATTTATTTAAAAATTTGGATACCAGTAAAACACAGTTTAAAACTCTACATCAGGATTCCTAGATTCCATAACCAGTTTCTACGATCAGAATAGAACGAAACAAATTATATAAGCAGCAGATGACCAAATAAAATTACATAACTAGTGGAAATTAGCATTCTTCACTTTGCTCAATGTTATCTTACTCTTTGAGGATTAAAAATGGTGTAACATCTGCAGGATATTTAAAAGGCAGGAGCAGAGGTAATCATTGGTCACATAATGTTATCTTCCTCTTGATAAATGTACATTTGCAACAATAAATCTAAAAAAAAGGTCCCTTTTGTTAATTAGCAGATCAGAGAAAGACATAATCTACTAGATTTAGAATAGAAAATAAATATTGTTTTTACTCCCTATTCCATTCTTTTTCTAAGAGCTAACAGAATTCTTAACTCAGTTCTACAGTTTAATTTGAGAAAAGGAATAGGTCTAGAAAAGTAACCAGTCTTAGAGAGTAGGTAGACCTAATGACAAGAACTATATATAATCCTAGTGAAGAGCCAACTCTGCCAAGTATCCAAGAAACAGGAGCAGGCGGTGGATGGGTAGCATTCCATCAGAGCAGCTTGGCAGAGGAAACACAGTCAGAAAAAAAGTGTGAGCCATGTCAGAAAAGGCTGGCCAGAACCATAGTGCACAACTATAGGACTTTGAGATTCTGATCTTCAAGGAACCAGAACAAAAATTATCAAAGAGGAATTAGAAATAGAGAAATATACTTCGTATATCATATACTTATCCTGACATGTCTGACTGAAATTTGGTCCAAAGAACAAGGTCAAAAACAGTTTTTGGATAAATGTTCAAGGGAGTTTCTGAGCAGCAGCAAAATGGCCAAATTTTGATGACCAAATCAAGGTATAATTTAGATTTTCTTTCATTTCTCTGGCCATCAGATTAGAAATATATAAGTCCTTAGATCTGTACATGAGTATTTATTGAAAGCTACCATTTGCAAGACACAGAATGGGACAATACCAGTTGTATTTCAGTGGGCAACTATTTTGATTCTGAAATTGGGCACTCTATGTTTGTATTTCTCAATGATCAGGATAATTACATATATATTTTCATTTTATTATAGCTGTTCTTATCACATCTATTACTTTCATAAATCAAATAGTATGGTAAATTTTAAATAATTTGATTGTGCTTTTTTTCATCACTACAGCAAAACTATCTGAAGTCATTTGGGAGTGAGTCTCCAAATCATATAAAATCCAGTTTCTTTAAATAATATTGCATAAATTCAAATAAATTACAGTATAGTGTTACAGTAAGGGCAAGATATCTTAGAGAAATTTCATATACTATATATATATATATATATATGCATGTAATTTATAAAATTAGATTTCATTAACCTTAATCCACCTTCTTGTTTTATTTCTTAGAACTTCTATTGACTTTAAATGGAACTTTGGAACTCTACCTTGGGTTCAGATCCTTTGGGATATAGAATAGAATTATAAACTGCATCCTTAAGCATGGCAATAGAGGTTAGAAAAGAAAATGTTATGACAGTCGTCAGAAAAAACATTCCTTTGGAATCAAACACTAAATGACTATATATTTAGAAAATAGAATATGGGAGTTATAAGATTTATTAAATATATTAATTTTAACATTGTTCCAACTTTAAGATGAAAAAACTAAAATTTCTTTGGTTCTTTGTCCTTAGCCACAGTGAAAAGACCAGAAAAATTTGGTAGGACATTTTCTAATTATATTCTGAAAAAAGCAAACTAAATAAGATACATTAGTTTGCTTTATTCAGAATACATTCATTCTAATTTTCCATCCTCTTTTAACAGTTGTACATTTCTGAGGGGAGGAATATTTTCATTTTCATTCAGAAATAAACAGGATTTTTATCTGTTGAACTGGGATGATGGTTTTGGATACTGTTCTAATGGCAACTATGTACAGACTCATCCAAATCAAAGGAAACTCAGTTCTTTCAATTTAAGAATGTTTATAGTAAATGTTATTTTAATTTACAAAAGAGAAAACAGTCCTAAAAATAGTAAAATTGGAAAAATATTGAGTCATGCTAGTAAGGATCTGTTTTATAATTTCTTAATTGATAAAATAAGGCCTAATTTATCATTTTTAGTTAGTTTTAATTACCCAACCTTTTTATTCACTTCTGTGCATAAGAGAATTAGATTTAATTAGTTGGAGTATACTCTATTACTTTATAAATCAAATAGTATGGTAAATTTTAAATAATTTGATTGTGCTTTTTTCATCACTAAGCAATATCTGAAGTCATTTGGGAGTGAGTCTCCAAATCATATAAAATCCAGTTTCTTTAAATAATATTGCATAAATTCAAATAAATTACAGTATAGTGTTACAGTAAGGGCAAGATATCTTAGAAAATTTAATATATATATATATATAAAAATTTTAAATTTTTTTTGCATGTAATTTATAAAATTAGATTTCATTAACCTTAATCCACCTTCTTGTTTTATTTCTTAGAACTTCTATTGACTTTAAATGGAACTTTGGAACTCTACCTTGGGTTCAGATCCTTTGGGATATAGAATAGAATTATAAACTGCATCCTTAAGCATGGCAATAGAGGTTAGAAAAGAAAATGTTATGACAGTCATCAGAAAAAACATTCCTTTGGAATCAAACACTAAATGACTATATATTTAGAAAATAGAATATGGGAGTTATAAGATTTATTAAATATATTAATTTTAACATTGTTCCAACTTTAAGATGAAAAAACTAAAATTTCTTTGGTTCTTTGTCCTTAGCCACAGTGAAAAGACCAGAAAAATTTGGTAGGACATTTTCTAATTATATTCTGAAAAAAGCAAACTAAATAAGATACATTAGTTTGCTTTATTCAGAATACATTCATTCTAATTTTCCATCCTCTTTTAACAGTTGTACATTTCTGAGGGGAGGAATATTTTCATTTTCATTCAGAAATAAACAGGATTTTTATCTGTTGAACTGGGATGATGGTTTTGGATACTGTTCTAATGGCAACTATGTGCAGACTCATCCAAATCAAAGGAAACTCAGTTCTTTCAATTTAAGAATGTTTATAGTAAATGTTATTTTAATTTACAAAAGAGAAAACAGTCCTAAAAATAGTAAAATTGGAAAAATATTGAGTCATGCTAGTAAGGATCTGTTTTATAATTTCTTAATTGATAAAATAAGGCCTAATTTATCATTTTTAGTTAGTTTTAATTACCCAACCTTTTTATTCACTTCTGTGCATAAGAGAATTAGATATTTCTCTAATATATGCTGAACTTTGGAGTATTAAAGTCTATATTGCAGTGGAAGAAATCATGGTTATCATAAAGGGAAAGTGAAAATATTGGTTATGTCCAACTCTTTGCAACCCCATGGACTTTAGCCGGCCAGGCTCCTCTGTCCATGGGATTTTCCAGTAAGAATACTGGGATGGGTTGCCATTTCCTTCTCCAGGCTATCTTCCTTCCCAACCCAGGGATCTCCCACACTGCAAGCAGATTTTCTTTACTATCTGAGTCACCAGAATTATCATATCAACAGAATAAAACTATAAACCCAGATAACTGTGATGGTGTTGTCATTCACCTAGAGAAAGACATCCTAGAGTGTGAAGTCAAGTGGGCTTTAGGAAGCAGTGCTAAGACAAAGATAGTGGAGGTAATGGAATTCCAGCTGAGCTATTTCAAACCCTAAAATACGATGCTGTTAAAGTGCTGCACTCAGTATGTCAGAGAATTTGGAAAACTTAGCAGTGGCCACAGAACTGGAAAAGGTCAGTTTTCATTCCAATCCCAAAGAAGGACAATGCCAATGAATGTTCAAACTACTATGCAATTGTACACAATTTCACATACTAATAAAGTTATGCTCAAAATCCTTCAGGCTAGGCTTCAACAGTATGTGAACCAAGAATTTCCAGATGTACAGTCTGGGTTTAGAAAAGGCAGAGGAACCAGAGATCGAATTGCCAACATTCATTGGATCAGAGAGAAAGCAAGGGAATGCCAGAGAAAATCTATTTCTACTTCATGGACTACAAACAAGCCTTTGTATAGAACACAACAAACTGCAGAAGACCACCTTACCATCTCCTAAGAAACCTGGTTGTCAAGAAGCAACAGTTGGTACTGGACATAGGAATATCTGACTGGTTCAAAACTGGAGAAGGAATATAATAAGACTATAATATTGTCACCCTGTAAAAAGAAGATAAAAAAGTCGTTTTAAAATTTTAGTAAATTTTTTTTGGAAAAATAAATTTAAAAAAAGTCATGCTAGTAAGGATCTGTTTTATAATTTCTTAATTGATAAAATAAGGCCTTATTTATCATTTTTAGTTAGTTTTAATTACCCAACCTTTTTATTCACTTCTGTGCATAAGAGAATTAGATATTTCTCTAATATATGCTGAACTTTGGAGTATTAAAGTCTATATTTCAGTGGAAGAAATCATGGTTATCATAAAGGGAAAGTGAAAATATTGGTTGTGTCCAACTCTTTGCAACCCCATGGACTTTAGCCGGCCAGGCTCCTCTGTCCATGGGATTTTCCAGTAAGAATACTGGGATGGGTTGCCATTTCCTTCTCCAGGCTATCTTCCTTCCCAACCCAGGGATCTCCCACACTGCAAGCAGATTTTCTTTACTATCTGAGTCACCAGAATTATCATATCAACAGAATAAAACTATAAACCCAGATAACTGTGATGGTGTTGTCATTCACCTAGAGAAAGACATCCTAGAGTGTGAAGTCAAGTGGGCTTTAGGAAGCAGTGCTAAGACAAAGATAGTGGAGGTAATGGAATTCCAGCTGAGCTATTTCAAACCCTAAAATACGATGCTGTTAAAGTGCTGCACTCAGTATGTCAGAGAATTTGGAAAACTTAGCAGTGGCCACAGAACTGGAAAAGGTCAGTTTTCATTCCAATCCCAAAGAAGGACAATGCCAATGAATGTTCAAACTACTATGCAATTGTACACAATTTCACATACTAATAAAGTTATGCTCAAAATCCTTCAGGCTAGGCTTCAACAGTATGTGAACCAAGAATTTCCAGATGTACAGTCTGGGTTTAGAAAAGGCAGAGGAACCAGAGATCGAATTGCCAACATTCATTGGATCAGAGAGAAAGCAAGGGAATGCCAGAGAAAATCTATTTCTACTTCATGGACTACAAACAAGCCTTTGTATAGAACACAACAAACTGCAGAAGACCACCTTACCATCTCCTAAGAAACCTGGTTGTCAAGAAGCAACAGTTGGTACTGGACATAGGAATATCTGACTGGTTCAAAACTGGAGAAGGAATATAATAAGACTATAATATTGTCACCCTGTTTATTTAACTTATATGCAGTACATCATACAAAGTGCCAGGCTGGATAAATCACAAGCTGGAGTCATGATTGCTGGGAGAAATATCAGCAGCTTCAGATATATAGATGATACCACTCTAAACTCAGAAAGAGAAAAAGAACTAAAGAGCCTTTTTTCTTTCTTTCTTTCTTTTTTTTTTTTTTTCAATTTTGACCTCTTTTTATTGTATTTATTTATTTATTTATTTTTATCTATCTATATTCTTGGGCCTCCCATCACAGTTGCCTCTCCCATCTCAGTGCACTGGCTCTGTAATTGGTGGTCCAGCTGCCCAGTGGCATGTGGGATCTTACCAGGCCAGGGATCTAACTGGCACCCCCCTGTACTGCAAGGAAAACGTTTTACCCACTGGACCACTAGGGAAGCCCTAAAGAGCCTCTTGATAAGGGAGAAAGACAGTGAAAAACTGGCTTAAAACTCAAATTTCAGAAAACTAAGATCATGACATTTCAGAAAACTAAGATCATGGTCCTATCACTTGATGGAAAATAAAAGGGGAGTAAGTGGAAACAGTAACAGATTTCATTTTCCTGGGCTCTGAAATCATTGCAGACAGTGACTTAAGCCATGAACTTAATAGATGCTTGCTCCTTGGAATAAAAGATATGACAAACCTGGACAGCATATTAAAAAGTAAAGACCTCACTTAGATGACAAAGGTCCATATAGTTAAAGCTATATTTTATCCAGTAGTCATGTACAGATGTGAGAGTTGATGTAAAGAAGGCTGAGCGCTGAAAAATTGATGCTTCTTTCAAATTGTGGTGCTGGGGAAGACTGTTGAGAGTCCCTGGACTGCAGCAAGGAGATCAAACCAGTCAATCCTAAAGGAAATTGACCCTGAATATTCACTGGTGGGACTGATGCTGAAGCTGAAGTTTCAATATGTTGGACATGTGATACAAAGAAATGACCCTGATGCTGGAAAAGATTGAAGGTAAAAGGAGAAGGAGCTGCAGAGGATGAGATGGTTGGATGACATCACTGACTCAAAATGCATGAAATTCAGAGAGTAAGAGATAGTGAAGATAATGAAGGACAGGGGAAGCGGTGTGCTGACAGTCCATGGGGTCACAAAGTGTTGGACACAACTTAGCAACTGAAAAACAACAATAATTTCTTAATGAGTATATGTATAAATAATATTAATAGCCTAAGGTCAACTCTCATTTTAGAAATACTTCCAAAATATTTTCTTTTAAAAGAAAGCTTTCCATTTAAAACTTTAGTGTCATTATTAGCTTATATACTGTGATATGTTAAACTAAAACTTCCCAATACAAATTACTCTAAAATTTACAATATTTAAATTAAGAAACAAATTGTTTCTCATTAAACCTGACTTTGTACAAATGGAGATAACTAAACTTGCAACTTTTGTAAATCTACCTTTAAATTCCAAATATATAATTTCCTTGTATATATACTAGAAAGAAATGAGTAAAATTGAATTTCTGTAATTTCCATTTTTCATGTGTTTTCTAATGAGATCAATTATTTTACTACTTTACAATAACTTTTTAAAAATATTTTCAGGAGGCTTTCCTAGAAGCCCATTGGTAAAGAATCCGCCTGTCAATGCAGAAGATGCAGGTTCAATCCTTGATCTGGGAAGATGCCACATATCACGGAACAACTAAACCTATGCATCCCAACTTTGTACCCAGGCCCAGCCACAGCCACTGAACCCATATGCTGCAGCTACTGAAGTCGGCACGCCCTAGAGCCCATGCTCTGCAATGAGAGAGGCCTCCACCATGAGAACCCCTCATACAGCAGCTATAGAGTAGCCCCTGCTTGATGCAACCAGAAAAAGACCCTTGCAGCAACAAGGTCCCAGCACAGGCATAAATAAATAAATAAAGTTTTATCTACAGTGCTTATATCTTCCAAGATGTTGTTTAGTTGCTAAATCACGTTTGACTCTTTTCTGACACCATAAAATGTAGCCCACCAGGCTCCTCTGTTCATGAAATTTCCCAGGCAAAAATACTGGAGTGGATTGCCATTTCATTCTTCAGGTATCTTCCTGACCCAGGGACTGACTCCATGTCTCCTGTATTGCAGATGGATTCTTTACTATCTGAGCCACCAGGGAAGCCATCTTCTAAGATGGCTACTCAAAAATAACAAAACCAAGACTTCCCTGGTGGTCCAGTGGGTAGTGAGTCCACCTTGCAGTGCAAGGGATGCCGGTTCGATCCCTGGCATGAAATTCAGAGAGTAAGAGATAGTGAAGATAATGAAGGACAGGGAAGCGGTGTGCTGACAGTCCATGGGGTCACAAAGTGTTGGACACAACTTAGCAACTGAAAAACAACAATAATTTCTTAATGAGTATATGTATAAATAATATTAATAGCCTAAGGTCAACTCTCATTTTAGAAATACTTCCAAAATATTTTCTTTTAAAAGAAAGCTTTCCATTTAAAACTTTAGTGTCATTATTAGCTTATATACTGTGATATGTTAAACTAAAACTTCCCAATACAAATTACTCTAAAATTTACAATATTTAAATTAAGAAACAAATTGTTTCTCATTAAACCTGACTTTGTACAAATGGAAATAACTAAACTTGCAACTTTTGTAAATCTACCTTTAAATTCCAAATATATAATTTCCTTGTATACATACTAGAAAGAAATGAGTAAAATTGAATTTCTGTAATTTCCATTTTTCATGTGTTTTCTAATGAGATCAATTATTTTACTACTTTACAATAACTTTTTAAAAATATTTTCAGGAGGCTTTCCTAGAAGCCCATTGGTAAAGAATCCGCCTGTCAATGCAGAAGATGCAGGTTCAATCCTTGATCTGGGAAGATGCCACATATCACGGAACAACTAAACCTATGCATCCCAACTTTGTACCCAGGCCCAGCCACAGCCACTGAACCCATATGCTGCAGCTACTGAAGTCGGCACGCCCTAGAGCCCATGCTCTGCAATGAGAGAGGCCTCCACCATGAGAACCCCTCATACAGCAGCTATAGAGTAGCCCCTGCTTGATGCAACCAGAAAAAGACCCTTGCAGCAACAAGGTCCCAGCACAGGCATAAATAAATAAATAAAGTTTTATCTACAGTGCTTATATCTTCCAAGATGTTGTTTAGTTGCTAAATCACGTTTGACTCTTTTCTGACACCATAAAATGTAGCCCACCAGGCTCCTCTGTTCATGAAATTTCCCAGGCAAAAATACTGGAGTGGATTGCCATTTCATTCTTCAGGTATCTTCCTGACCCAGGGACTGACTCCATGTCTCCTGTATTGCAGATGGATTCTTTACTATCTGAGCCACCAGGGAAGCCATCTTCTAAGATGGCTACTCAAAAATAACAAAACCAAGACTTCCCTGGTGGTCCAGTGGGTAGTGAGTCCACCTTGCAGTGCAAGGGATGCCGGTTCGATCCCTGGCCTGGGAAGATCCCACTTGCCGTGGAGCAGCTGGACTGGTGTGTCCAACTGTGAGTCAGTGCTCTGGAGCGCTTGTGCTCAGAGCCAGTGCTCTGCAGTAAGAGAGGCCACTGCAATGGAAGGTGCACACAGGCCAAAGGACAAGGGTAGATGAAAATAAATAAATGAAAGAACAATTTAAGTGGCCCCAAATTGTTTTTAAAGTAAAACAAAAACTAAATCTTCCATTTTAATAAAGTGGTCCTTGTTTATGTTTTGGAATTCATTTTACACCTTCAGATTTATGTAGTAAGCATGAAGGTTTTGCCATTAGCAAATTTGAACTTATTGAATATAAAATTATTCAAACACATGGAATTATAATATGTTAATTTTACACTTTGATTTTAAATGTTTATAGAAGTTATCATTATTCATTCAACAGCTTTGTCCTAAGTACTAAATAGACATTTTGGATAGTTAAAAGGAAATCTTATCTTCTCCAAATATTTTCTTTTAATTACAATAATTTTAATGCTATTTTGTGAGTCAGAAGCCTATGCAAATCAGTGGACAGCATTAACCTGTAGCAATACTCAGTTTATTCTGATACTTTTAAGTGCCATCACAACAATTAAGATATGACAATGTATGAGAGAGAAAGGAGAATCTGTTTGATTGTAAACATTTTCTTTTAGATAGAGTCAATCAATATATCCCATGAAGGTTAAAGGTACACAAATTAAACTAAGTAGAAGTACCAAGAAACTTAAACCTCAAGAACTTGAACAAATTGGTATTGAGTAGGAAACAGATGTGTGGTTTAAGGGCTACAAATATTTCCATATATTCAGTATTTCATATTACTAGTTAAAGGTTGCCATATTGGGCCAAGTAAAATTATTTTCCATGGTGAAACCGAAGCATGGAGGCTTTGATGCTTTGTCTAAGGATAGTGTTTGAGTATCCTCTGGGGAGTAACCTTTTTTATAGTAATGTCTGCAATTACTAATAGAACCATGTTACATCTTTCAGGTTTGCTAGGGAAGGGGAAAAGGATAAGAATTATTCTTATAGGATTTTTGAAAAGAGGTATCATGTCTCTTTGTAAAAAGATACTTATTACCCTTTTTCAATAGGCATACATTATTTAGTTTATTAATATTTTCTCAAAACAATCAGGATTAACTGAAGAAAAGATATAAGGGGATCTCCTAAAATGAGTAGACCAGATAAAAACAATTTTACCTAGTCCTACCTTTAGTCTTGACTCGTAAATGTTTGATAAAATTAACTTAATGTTGCCTAAAATTTGCCTGTGTTATAGAGATGAGACGGGCTTAACATCTTTTTTTTTTTATTGGCTTCACAGTATTAATAAATTTGTATTTCTGAGAGGCCGTCAAATTTGCATTGTGCCTATACTGTAGCATTTCATTAGCAAATTTGAACTTATTGAATATAAAATTATTCAACATGGAATATGTTAATTTTACACTTTGATTTTAAATGTTTATAGAAGTTATCATTATTCATTCAACAGCTTTGTCCTAAGTACTAAATAGACATTTTGGATAGTTAAAAGGAAATCTTATCTTCTCCAAATATTTTCTTTTAATTACAATAATTTTAATGCTATTTTGTGAGTCAGAAGCCTATGCAAATCAGTGGACAGCATTAACCTGTAGCAATACTCA
Source organism: Tragulus kanchil (assembly GCA_022376925.1). NCBI lineage: Eukaryota > Metazoa > Chordata > Mammalia > Artiodactyla > Tragulidae > Tragulus > Tragulus kanchil. Next base: position 76,333,835 of record JAIOJX010000030.1, read on the forward strand.
GTTTATTCTGATACTTTTAAGTGCCATCACAACAATTAAGATATGACAATGTATGAGAGAGAAAGGAGAATCTGTTTGATTGTAAACATTTTCTTTTAGATAGAGTCAATCAATATATCCCATGAAGGTTAAAGGTACACAAATTAAACTAAGTAGAAGTACCAAGAAACTTAAACCTCAAGAACTTGAACAAATTGGTATTGAGTAGGAAACAGATGTGTGGTTTAAGGGCTACAAATATTTCCATATATTCAGTATTTCATATTACTAGTTAAAGGTTGCCATATTGGGCCAAGTAAAATTATTTTCCATGGTGAAACCGAAGCATGGAGGCTTTGATGCTTTGTCTAAGGATAGTGTTTGAGTATCCTCTGGGGAGAAACCCTTTTTTATAGTAATGTCTGCAATTACTAATAGAATCATGTTACATCTTTCAGGTTTGCTAGGGAAGGGGAAAAGGATAAGAATTATTCTTATAGGATTTTTGAAAAGAGGTATCATGTCTCTTTGTAAAAAGATACTTATTACCCTTTTTCAATAGGCATACATTATTTAGTTTATTAATATTTTTCTCAAAACAATCAGGATTAACTGAAGAAAAGATATAAGGGGATCTCCTAAAATGAGTAGACCAGATAAAAACAATTTTACCTAGTCCTACCTTTAGTCTTGACTCGTAAATGTTTGATAAAATTAACTTAATGTTGCCTAAAATTTGCCTGTGTTATAGAGATGAGACGTTAATTGTAGGTTTTTCTTCACAGCATTTTGTTGGCATCTGTTATAATAGTTAAAATTTAAAATTTTTATCATTGGCTTCACAGTATTAATAAATATTGTATTTCTGAGAGGCCCCGTCAAATTTGCATTGTGCCACTGAATTTCTCGTAAATGATAATACTGGATAGGTATCTTAATCATTACCTTTGATGATATCTACATAAACACCACTGTGATTCTACAGTCTAGTATCTATTGACTTAAACACATTTTGAACATCTCAGTTTGAGAGAACTTTATTCATAATACTTTTGTATTTTAAAGAAAAATAGAAATGTTACAAAAATCTTTTACTAGGCTTAAATAAAGCAAAAATGAAGACAATTTACATTTTTTTCTAGAGAATATACAGTGTGACCACAATCTAAAAAAGGTAAATTTGTCCATTATAATTTGACTTTGCCATAGAGTAGTGACAACCTTAACATTTCTCCTGGGCTTTATTTGTGTCTTGGGTACTTATAAATTTCATAACTAAAGGACCAACACTTCTTTAGGCAACAAATCCATCAAATATATAGATAGTCCTCTCGTTGTGTTTTTGGTGTATGCCCTTATGATGGTGGGCTGTATTAAAGGTACATGCACATGGAGAATCATAAAAGTCTCCATGGAGGATATAGCTTTGGATTATGCTTACCATGAAATGCATTTTTAGGTTGAACTTTATGGAGTTATTGATATTTGACTGGTTTTTGCTTACGCAACTAGCAACCTCAAGCTTTTAGCCTAACATTAAACAGAAATGAGTAAAGAGAACATAGGTACAAATGATTAAAGGGTTTGAGCAAAGGTGACTAAGATTTAAAGCATGAATCTCATTCAGAGACTAGATCATTCTTTTGCCTTGGCATTGGCCATCTGCCTAGAGAGGAGCACTGGCGGGACAGAACTGGACAGGGGCTTGGGAACTATATCTTAGAGTTCATTATCTTCAAGCTGGTGATAAGGATCTTTTGACTCAACTGTAAGAAAAGATATAAGGATCTCCTAAAATGAGTAGACCAGATAAAACAATTTTACCTAGTCCTACCTTTAGTCTTGACTCGTAAATGTTTGATAAAATTAACTTAACGTTGCCTAAAATTTGCCTGTGTTATAGAGATGAGACGTTAATTGTAGGTTTTTCTTCACAGCATTTTGTTGGCATCTGTTATAATAGTTAAAATTTAAAATTTTTATCATTGGCTTCACAGTATTAATAAATGTTGTATTTCTGAGAGGCCCGTCAAATTTGCATTGTGCCACTGAATTTCGTAAATGATAATACTGGATAGGTATCTTAATCATTACCTTTGATGATATCTACATAAACACCACTGTGATTCTACAGTCTAGTATCTATTGACTTAAACACATTTTGAACATCTCAGTTTGAGAGAACTTTATTCATAATACTTTTGTATTTTAAAGAAAAATAGAAATGTTACAAAAATCTTTTACTAGGCTTAAATAAAGCAAAAATGAAGACAATTTACATTTTTTTCTAGAGAATATACAGTGTGACCACAATCTAAAAAAGGTAAATTTGTCCATTATAATTTGACTTTGCCATAGAGTAGTGACAACCTTAACATTTCTCCTGGGCTTTATTTGTGTCTTGGGTACTTATAAATTTCATAACTAAAGGACCAACACTTCTTTAGGCAACAAATCCATCAAATATATAGATAGTCCTCTCGTTGTGTTTTTGGTGTATGCCCTTATGATGGTGGGCTGTATTAAAGGTACATGCACATGGAGAATCATAAAAGTCTCCATGGAGGATATAGCTTTGGATTATGCTTACCATGAAATGCATTTTTAGGTTGAACTTTATGGAGTTATTGATATTTGACTGGTTTTTGCTTACGCAACTAGCAACCTCAAGCTTTTAGCCTAACATTAAACAGAAATGAGTAAAGAGAACATAGGTACAAATGATTAAAGGGTTTGAGCAAAGGTGACTAAGATTTAAAGCATGAATCTCATTCAGAGACTAGATCATTCTTTTGCCTTGGCATTGGCCATCTGCCTAGAGAGGAGCACTGGCGGGACAGAACTGGACAGGGGCTTGGGAACTATATCTTAGAGTTCATTATCTTCAAGCTGGTGATAAGGTTGGGGCAGTGAAAAATGCACCAGTTATTTTGAGATCCTTAGCATGATCCTCAGTATACATGTTACCTGCTTTTTAAAAAACTTACCTCTTTTCTTCTTTTCTACTCATCTCTGGAAATACTACATTTTTCAGTTGAGACACTATTCATAGTTTATGCCCTTATCCTTCAATGTCCAGTTTAAAATTGTATTTTTTCTTTTAGATGACATAAGAACATAGACCAAGAATTAAAAATAATATTTCTGGAGATTAAGTTGAAGCTGCCTTTATGAGCGTAGCCATTGTTTCTGCTAACAGCTTAATAAGCACAATGAGGACTGAAGAGAAATTTGTTTCAGTATCTTCCCGTCTTTTCATTTTAGATATTCAAGAATCACATGATCCACTTATCCTCCTTCTTGAGCAATGAAAATGACAAATATAAAGATTCATCAAAATTAATTGTGAATTATGAATAGTCATCAGCTATTTTAAGTTAGAATTTATGAGAGAGGTTTCAGTTCTTCTGTCTTCTTGGTAGGGCTTTCCACATGGCTCTGTGGTAAAGAATTCACCTATCAAGCAAAACAGGAGACATGGGATATATGGTCTCTATCCCTGAGTTGAGAAGATCCCCTGAAAAGGAAATGGCAGCCCACTCCTGTATTCTTGCATGGGGAGTCCCGTGCACAGAGGAGCCTGGAGGGCTACAGCCCATGGGGTCGTGAGAGTTGGAAACAACTTGGTAACTAAATAACAACAATCTTTGTGGTAGTGTATAAAAGAGAACTATTTCCCATGCATGTGAATTTAAGAACAATGTATACAAGACTGTTTAGCCTATATAACCAATAGCAACCTCAAGCTTTTAGCCTAACATTAAACAGAAATGAGTAAAGAGAACATAGGTACAAATGATTAAAGGGTTTGAGCAAAGGTGACTAAGATTTAAAGCATGAATCTCATTCAGAGACTAGATCATTCTTTTGCCTTGGCATTGGCCATCTGCCTAGAGAGGAGCACTGGCGGGACAGAACTGGACAGGGGCTTGGGAACTATATCTTAGAGTTCATTATCTTCAAGCTGGTGATAAGGTTGGGGCAGTGAAAAATGCACCAGTTATTTTGAGATCCTTAGCATGATCCTCAGTATACATGTTACCTGCTTTTTAAAAAACTTACCTCTTTTCTTCTTTTCTACTCATCTCTGGAAATACTACATTTTTCAGTTGAGACACTATTCATAGTTTATGCCCTTATCCTTCAATGTCCAGTTTAAAATTGTATTTTTTCTTTTAGATGACATAAGAACATAGACCAAGAATTAAAAATAATATTTCTGGAGATTAAGTTGAAGCTGCCTTTATGAGCGTAGCCATTGTTTCTGCTAACAGCTTAATAAGCACAATGAGGACTGAAGAGAAATTTGTTTCAGTATCTTCCCGTCTTTTCATTTTAGATATTCAAGAATCACATGATCCACTTATCCTCCTTCTTGAGCAATGAAAATGACAAATATAAAGATTCATCAAAATTAATTGTGAATTATGAATAGTCATCAGCTATTTTAAGTTAGAATTTATGAGAGAGGTTTCAGTTCTTCTGTCTTCTTGGTAGGGCTTTCCACATGGCTCTGTGGTAAAGAATTCACCTATCAAGCAAAACAGGAGACATGGGATATATGGTCTCTATCCCTGAGTTGAGAAGATCCCCTGAAAAGGAAATGGCAGCCCACTCCTGTATTCTTGCATGGGGAGTCCCGTGCACAGAGGAGCCTGGAGGGCTACAGCCCATGGGGTCGTGAGAGTTGGAAACAACTTGGTAACTAAATAACAACAATCTTTGTGGTAGTGTATAAAAGAGAACTATTTCCCATGCATGTGAATTTAAGAACAATGTATACAAGACTGTTTAGCCTATATAACCAATAGCCTAAATTCTTCACTTCTCTCCATGGTTTCTAATCCTGCTCAAGAGTCCTGACCATCATGATCTTAATCATAGTGTTGTAGTAGACTCCTAACTGGTCACCTTACATCCAGTGGCCTACCTTCCATCTACTCTTTGTAAGGTAATCTTCCTAAAACTCTTCTGTCTTTTCACTGCCATGCTCAGGAACCATCAATAGTCCTTCAGCTGACAAAGAATACACTTTAAACTCCAAAAAAGCAACGCCAGGGTCCTTCACTATGTGACTTTGTTCTGCTTACTAATACATTTCTTTATTACCAACACTCCATGCCTCATGGCCTGTACACACTTTCAAGGTTTCCACAACACATCTAAAGTGAAAGTGAATGTGTTAGTCACTCAGTCATGTCCAGCCTTTTGCGACCCCGTAAATTGTAGCCCATCAGGCTTCCTCTGTCCATGGGATTTCCTAGGCAAGCATACTGGAGTGGGTGGCTATGCCCTTCTCCAGGGGAGCTTCCCAACCCAGGGATCAGACTCTGGTCTCCTGCATTGCAGGCGGATTCTTTACCATCTGAGCCACCAGGAAAGCACATCTCAAACTCTGTTTTTTCCATTTCTACTCAGAACACCCTTTTCCTCAATTCTGTATAATGAACATTTTAAAATATTTCTAAGTCTACCTGAAGTGACACTTTTCTCCATCATAAATCATTGACTGATTGCATTGCCAGAATTTATCTTGCCACTTTCATAGCGCTTTGTGTGTACGTAGAGTATAGATCACATTCTGCTTGGTATCCAAGTTACTTATGTGTAGGTCTTACTTCCTCTATCAGACTAAATTTCCATGAGAATGAGAACCATTGCCCATATCAACCACTAGATCCATAGCTTGAAAATATGTTTATTGAATTGATTGTTTTTACTTCTAATAAGAAGTATTGTTTACCTAGTTATCCTGAGCACCCTGATGGAGGGTCAGCCCACTCCTGTATTCTTGCATGGGGAGTCCCGTGCACAGAGGAGCCTGGAGGGCTACAGCCCATGGGGTCGTGAGAGTTGGAAACAACTTGGTAACTAAATAACAACAATCTTTGTGGTAGTGTATAAAAGAGAACTATTTCCCATGCATGTGAATTTAAGAACAATGTATACAAGACTGTTTAGCCTATATAACCAATAGCCTAAATTCTTCACTTCTCTCCATGGTTTCTAATCCTGCTCAAGAGTCCTGACCATCATGATCTTAATCATAGTGTTGTAGTAGACTCCTAACTGGTCACCTTACATCCAGTGGCCTACCTTCCATCTACTCTTTGTAAGGTAATCTTCCTAAAACTCTTCTGTCTTTTCACTGCCATGCTCAGGAACCATCAATAGTCCTTCAGCTGACAAAGAATACACTTTAAACTCCAAAAACGCAACTCAAGGGTCCTTCACTATGTGACTTTGTTCTGCTTACTAATACATTTCTTTATTACCAACACTCCATGCCTCATGGCCTGTACACACTTTCAAGGTTTCCACAACACATCTAAAGTGAAAGTGAATGTGTTAGTCACTCAGTCATGTCCAGCCTTTTGCGACCCCGTAAATTGTAGCCCATCAGGCTTCCTCTGTCCATGGGATTTCCTAGGCAAGCATACTGGAGTGGGTAGCTGTTCCCTTCTCCAGGGAAGCTTCCCAACCCAGTGATCAAACCCGGGTCTCCTGCATTGCAGGCGGATTCTTTACCATCTGAGCCACCAGGAAAGCACATCTCAAACTCTGTTTTTTCCATTTCTACTCAGAACACCCTTTTCCTCAATTCTGTATAATGAACATTTTAAAATATTTCTAAGTCTACCTGAAGTGACACTTTTCTCCATCATAAATCATTGACTGATTGCATTGCCAGAATTTATCTTGCCACTTTCATAGCGCTTTGTGTGTACGTAGAGTATAGATCACATTCTGCTTGGTATCCAAGTTACTTATGTGTAGGTCTTACTTCCTCTATCAGACTAAATTTCCATGAGAATGAGAACCATTGCCCATATCAACCACTAGATCCATAGCTTGAAAATATGTTTATTGAATTGATTGTTTTTTACTTCTAATAAGAAGTATTGTTTATCCTTCTTGAAGTACTTCCATTGCAGCTACTGTTAACCTCTTTGACTGCTAACCTCTCTGTCAGGAAATAGTAACAGACTCTCTGTATCTTCATCACTAAATACGGTCCCTCCAATTATCTAAAGAAATTCCAAATAGCTTTCTGATTCTCCCAGGTGTAAATTATGTCAAATTAGGAGGTTGGCCATTTCTTCTTCAAGCAAAAATATAAATCACTGCTTTTCTGCAGTAAATAATAGGTAGTGGACTTGGAATAGTTGAACTGGATATCTTGTGTCAATTTTTAAACTGTTCACAATGAATTCCTTGATTCTGGTTTAAATGGATACTCATTATCTACCAAATGGATAATTTGCTTTAAAATCAAAGAGAAAGTCGCTTCCAAATCTGCTTAAAGGAACAGAACATATTTTATCAGATTTAGGAGAGCTACTAAAGTTAACTGTTCAAATAAATGTTTCTACCTGCTGTCTGTGCCCTTCTGTGCCAGAGGTTTGAACTCTTCTCTGAGAAGCTAAATGCCAGGTATGTATCAGGTACCCAGTAGCAAATGAAGCACTGGGCAGATTATCCAGTCCAGACCTCATAGACTCCTGCTTTAAGATATATTAAAAATTAGTCTTTATTATTTTTTATCTAAAATCTCACAAATGAGACAATAAAAAAATCAATTATTCCACTATTTTTTTTGTTGTTATTCATAAGTTTAAAGGAAGTTAAGCTCTCAGTTTCAAATGTTATCATCTGTCTTACTCCTGGAAACAAGTGCTTCTATTTGTTCAAAATAGCTTCTGCTTTGCTTATTATTAAGGGCTCTATTAAGGACTGCAACTTAGTCTATAACACAACTCAGAATCATAACTGAATATCCAAACATGCAGAATAGATCTTCTTCAAACCCAGAAAGAGTTTTATTATCAGGATAGACAGTAAGAATTTCTCTCACTTGTCCATCTGAACTTGTTCTTTCTTATTGTCTTTATGTGTGTGTGTATACATACACACACACACACATATATATACATATATATGTATGTATGTATGTATACACATATGTATGTATACATATATATGTATGTATACACATATGTATGTGTGTGTGTGTATATATATGTGTGTGTATATATATATATATATATATGTATATATATATATATATATATATATGCTTTGGGATTCTGCTTACAGGCAAATAACCTCTCCCAGCTGTTAACTCCTCCAGTATCACTTAATTGCCATCCCTCTTAGTATACTTACGGCTGGCCAGCTTGTACATTTTGAGTACATGTTTCTCCAACACCAGATGCAACTTCTTTGATAGATGTTTAAATGTCCCACAGTGCCTTATATCTAAAAGGTACACAATAAACTTGTGTTACTCATTGACAATATGAGATAATGGTAATATGTTATTGGCTTTTCCTGTCAAAGTGCGATTAATGCTTGTTATGCCCTTATAGATACAGGCAGCTTAACTTAATCCACAGCATAATGGAACTTTTGGCAGAAAGTTGATTTTTGATCAGGCTTATATATATATTGCTGTATCTCTTAAAATTCCCATGTTCTACTCAACTTTGAGCACATCTCTTAAAGGTTTCTCCAGCAGAATATATATCATGAGACTTCATAAACCCCAATATACGTTAACACGTGTGATACAGGCTTGGACCATTCAATGCATGTATGTTAATGATTTTAATGACAAGCTAATAATGAGGCCTGGGATGGGTGGCTGAGGAGAGCAAGTGCCTAGGGGCTGACTAACAAACACTTCAAAAATGGCCCTTCTAATATGAAATTTGCTTTCCTCTGTTGATCTAAACATAATCAGAGATGACTTAAGATTTTTGTTTAGTACCTTAATGTTCAGGAACGTCTTAGTAAGTAATTCTTTGGAATACATATAGCAATGCATGGTATTTTGTTCATTTTAGTATTAAATGTACTTTTAAGGAAGTATAGCCAATCATTACTTAATACCCCTAACCTGAAACTTGGCATTTAGTATGCAAGGCAGATATATCTTTGTTTTAAGACTTTTCTAATAAAGAGTAAAAGTCTTAATTTGTAGGAGTAAAATGGTTCTAGAGCTAATTGTATTCTTACAAATGCAGGAGGTGTGAGTTCATGGGTTTGATCCCTGGGTCAGAAAAATCCCCTAGAGACCGAAATGGCAACCCACTCCAGTATTCTTGCCTGGGAAATCCCATAGACAGAGAAGCCTGGTAGGCTGCAGTCCACTGGGTTGCAAAGAGTCAGACATGGCTTAGCAACTAAACAACAACAACACAATTGTTTAAAGAGTAATTCATGCATTTATACTATAACTTCTTCCAAAAAAGAATTTAAGGTTATAATTATATTGTGAGTGTATCTGACATTGCTCACTTATGACCCAATCACTCTTCCAAGTGTTTTACATATACAAAAAATCATGTACTCCTCATACTACTATGTAAAGTAGGTGCTTTATTATCTTTTCTTTACAAATAAAGAAACAGAGGTACAGAGACATTAAGTAAATTTCCTAAGGTCACACAGCTGGGAAGCAAAAGAGACAGGATTTAAACCCAAACATTTTATCTTCAAAGCTCACTGAATTCTTAAATATTATATTATTAACCACTTAACCACTGTTGCATGACTAAAGATTATAAATGAGATGCCTAAATTATTCAGGCTAACTTTATGCTACACTTACAAGTTAATCAAAATACTAAATACATAAAAATTATTGTATTAAATTATATCCTGTTAATTAAAAACCTTTACATGATTCAACTGGAAAAGAAGATGTGTAAGGAAGAATTGGTGAGCACTGCATAGATAAGAAACTACTTTAAAGGGTTTCTTTTATTTTATTTGAATTGTCAGGTTTCTTTGGTGGAGGAGAGCATTTTTTCCTAGAAGAAAATCTGATTATCCTATAATGGTGTAACACAAATTATCCTGAAGATTTTGGAAAAGTGAACACTACAGAGATAGCCACTTTTTCCCACAGATAAATGAAATGATCCTTATATCCAGTAATGGGAGGAAGAAGGGAAGATACTGCTATGGCCCCAGAAGGGACTAACTTATAAAATGGTGTCAACAAAAAAACAATTTAATCAAAAAGAGAAACTTAATTTGTAGGAGTAAAATGGTTCTAGAGCTAATTGTATTCTTACAAATGCAGGAGGTGTGAGTTCATGGGTTTGATCCCTGGGTCAGAAAAATCCCCTAGAGACCGAAATGGCAACCCACTCCAGTATTCTTGCCTGGGAAATCCCATAGACAGAGAAGCCTGGTAGGCTGCAGTCCACTGGGTTGCAAAGAGTCAGACATGGCTTAGCAACTAAACAACAACAACACAATTGTTTAAAGAGTAATTCATGCATTTATACTATAACTTCTTCCAAAAAAGAATTTAAGGTTATAATTATATTGTGAGTGTATCTGACATTGCTCACTTATGACCCAATCACTCTTCCAAGTGTTTTACATATACAAAAAATCATGTACTCCTCATACTACTATGTAAAGTAGGTGCTTTATTATCTTTTCTTTACAAATAAAGAAACAGAGGTACAGAGACATTAAGTAAATTTCCTAAGGTCACACAGCTGGGAAGCAAAAGAGACAGGATTTAAACCCAAACATTTTATCTTCAAAGCTCACTGAATTCTTAAATATTATATTATTAACCACTTAACCACTGTTGCATGACTAAAGATTATAAATGAGATGCCTAAATTATTCAGGCTAACTTTATGCTACACTTACAAGTTAATCAAAATACTAAATACATAAAAATTATTGTATTAAATTATATCCTGTTAATTAAAAACCTTTACATGATTCAACTGGAAAAGAAGATGTGTAAGGAAGAATTGGTGAGCACTGCATAGATAAGAAACTACTTTAAAGGGTTTCTTTTATTTTATTTGAATTGTCAGGTTTCTTTGGTGGAGGAGAGCATTTTTTCCTAGAAGAAAATCTGATTATCCTATAATGGTGTAACACAAATTATCCTGAAGATTTTGGAAAAGTGAACACTACAGAGATAGCCACTTTTTCCCACAGATAAATGAAATGATCCTTATATCCAGTAATGGGAGGAAGAAGGGAAAGATACTGCTAATGGCCCCAGAAGGGACTAATTTCTGATTCATTCTACAACCCACCAAAGGCATGTGGTTTCTTTGGGGTCCATTTCTTTTGATTGACATACAAAGACAAGTGAAAACATGGAGCTTTCTGAGATCTAAAAGTGAGAAATAAATGGAGATAATCTTGATAGAATTGTGTTTTTATTGAAGAGGATTCTACCAGTGTTTAGCCATTGATCCCATGACTTTCAAGCAATTTTATTCCCTGGGATGCTTTCACTTCTTTTTTTCATTTCTTTTCTATATGTTGTATTAGTGGCAATCAGCTATTTTTAAGAATTACACATTCATAATTGTTGGCTCTGGTTTTAGTTTATTTTAGTAAATGAGCAGTCTAACACTGTAGCCTTAAGGGAAAATTTCATTTACATCCTTTTCAAGGTCTGATACCTTGTTCACAAACTAATTCTGAGCAGAAAGATTCGAAGAATACTTAATTCCAGGGAGAAAATTTCTCTATCATAGTTAATACAAATGACACTCTTAATGCCTTGATGGCAAATCATTTGTAACTAACACGTATTTACTAAGTGCCTGCTACATGCACAGCTCTCTTGATATATCAAACTCATAGTCTAGGTTGCAAGGCAGAGTATAGCCAACACTATGAAGAGTTCAGGATAGTGCATATGATGAAGGCAATGTGAGACAGCAAGAATAACAAAGTTCCAGGAAACATTCCAGAGGCTAGTTGTGTACCAGTCCTGGTTCTGCACTGTACTTATCATAACTGTTGAAAAGCTACTTATGTTCTAATCTGTAAAATGGGAGCATTGGATAAAATTATGTTCACTGCAGAGTTAGGATTCCAAGATTCTTTAACTTTGGGTAACAGAATGATTCCCCAAAATGCTTTGGAAGGTCAAAGTAGGTCAGTGAAAGCCAGATAGGTCAGTCAGACTCTTCTAGAAGTAGATAAGGTATGACTTGGTGCTCATTTGGTAGACAGGATATACACAAGTAGAACAGTGAGGAAGGGAATGCCAGGTTCTTCCCTCATCTAATGGGTTGAAGAGGAAACACAGACAAACCAGACAAATTTCCCACAGATAAATGAAATGATCCTTATATCCAGTATGGAGGAAGAAGAAAGATACTGCTAATGGCCCCAGAAGGGACTAATTTCTGATTCATTCTACAACCCACCAAAGGCATGTGGTTTCTTTGGGGTCCATTTCTTTTGATTGACATACAAAGACAAGTGAAAACATGGAGCTTTCTGAGATCTAAAAGTGAGAAATAAATGGAGATAATCTTGATAGAATTGTGTTTTTATTGAAGAGGATTCTACCAGTGTTTAGCCATTGATCCCATGACTTTCAAGCAATTTTATTCCCTGGGATGCTTTCACTTCTTTTTTTCATTTCTTTTCTATATGTTGTATTAGTGGCAATCAGCTATTTTTAAGAATTACACATTCATAATTGTTGGCTCTGGTTTTAGTTTATTTTAGTAAATGAGCAGTCTAACACTGTAGCCTTAAGGGAAAATTTCATTTACATCCTTTTCAAGGTCTGATACCTTGTTCACAAACTAATTCTGAGCAGAAAGATTCGAAGAATACTTAATTCCAGGGAGAAAATTTCTCTATCATAGTTAATACAAATGACACTCTTAATGCCTTGATGGCAAATCATTTGTAACTAACACGTATTTACTAAGTGCCTGCTACATGCACAGCTCTCTTGATATATCAAACTCATAGTCTAGGTTGCAAGGCAGAGTATAGCCAACACTATGAAGAGTTCAGGATAGTGCATATGATGAAGGCAATGTGAGACAGCAAGAATAACAAAGTTCCAGGAAACATTCCAGAGGCTAGTTGTGTACCAGTCCTGGTTCTGCACTGTACTTATCATAACTGTTGAAAAGCTACTTATGTTCTAATCTGTAAAATGGGAGCATTGGATAAAATTATGTTCACTGCAGAGTTAGGATTCCAAGATTCTTTAACTTTGGGTAACAGAATGATTCCCCAAAATGCTTTGGAAGGTCAAAGTAGGTCAGTGAAAGCCAGATAGGTCAGTCAGACTCTTCTAGAAGTAGATAAGGTATGACTTGGTGCTCATTTGGTAGACAGGATATACACAAGTAGAACAGTGAGGAAGGGAATGCCAGGTTCTTCCCTCATCTAGTGGGTTGAAGAGGAAAACACAGACAAACTCAGCATGCAAAATGGCTTGGAGAGGGAGCAGCAACACATTACAGTAGTCTTGCCTGGAGAATCCCATGGACACAGCAGCCTGGCAGGCTACAGTCAATAGGATCACACAGAGTTAGACACGACCAAAGTGACTTACCATGCGCACACACACACACACACACACACGCACACACACACACAGAGGAAGTGAACATGGTGTTTCAAGGGTGATGTTTTGAGTCAGGAATAGACGTTATTGTTCTGAACTACTGTTGTTCACAGGGAGATTGCAGTCTGCTTGTGGAGAATGGTTGAAGGGTTTTGGCTTAGTCCTGTCTCATTTTCCCAGGTCTCCAGTTCAGGTAGATTTTTGTAGAAGGCAAAAAATTCCTTGTGCACTAAAAATCTCTGAGAATATAAGGAAACATATCTTTAAAAAAAAAAAAAAAAAGCAATCCTGTGAAAAATTCCCATTAGGTGTTTGTATTTTAGAAGGACATCCTGTTTGCTATTCCTGTTTATCTGAAACTTGAGACTCTTCCACAGGTTCTTTACTCAAATAAAAATCCAACCCAGAAAAGTAAAACACAAATGAATTAAACACTCAGCTTCAACTGAGAGGACAGTGGAGTGAAACAGGGGATTAGGAAACAGAGTCAGACTGCGGAGACCTCCTGGGTCTTCTAAGAGCCTTGAGAGCATTAAAATTCACTAACTACAAAAAGAGGTCAAATCTTTAGCTAAAATTATTAAATGCCCAAAATGATGTTAACTGACTTGAGGTTAATCCCATAGACATCTATGTATGTCTTGCCAGCTACTCAGTATCTGTTTAGAAATATTCATCCATTTAAACTTGAAAGTTTTGAATATTCATAGGTCATTTATGAGACCTAATTAGAAAAAGGTGTTATTATATTAACGTTAGGAGTTTATTCTAATCATTTCTAGTACTTAGAGTTTAACATTCACTAAAATGTTCTGAATCCTAGCCTGAACCTGGAAAATCTGAAGTATAAATTTAACTTATAATGATTATTAAATCAAAACATCATTTTTTAATAGAAGTCATTAAATGAATATGAACTTCCACAAGTAATCTTATTAGAAGATTCCATTTGTATATTTCATAGGGTAATTTGGGAATATTAACATTAGATTTAATAAACGTTAAAAATCTGGACATGTTTCTACATGATACTGTAGCAACTAGTTGGTTCATTAGTCATTTTATTTCAAACTATTGGCTAGTTCAATGAAATATTTAATCAAAGTAGTTGTTGAGTACAATTACTAAAATTTTTTTTCAATCAAAATAATTGGTTTTGTTTTCAAAATGATCCTCACAAAACCAGCTTTTATGATTTTAAGCATTTATTATTCTGCAATCATCTTTAGGTATACCCATACCACATTAACACATAGATTTTTTTCCTCTCTACCTCCTTGGTATATTTTCCTAATTCAGAACTTATGATTTTCTAATTGACCATGTAACCTTTTATTAGGAGCAAATAGTTTATTCAATCATATAAAACAGTATTTATAAAATTAGTCATATGCATATTTTAGAAGTCCTATTTTTCTAATTTATAAGTTATTCTTTACTAAATAGCATTAGTTATTTCAAGGACTATGATATTATTTAATAATTTCTTATTCAGGACAATAAATAGTACCTTGGAAATTTAGAACTGCAGTGGTTTCCCTACATTGAGAGTACAGTGCTTTGGATTTAACACAACTTTTTATACATATAAAATGTAAGCACAATAACTTCAGTTTCATTAAACATCAATGACAAACTCTCCTCTTGGCTTTTTATTTGTATTGGCTACAATACAATTTCATGATTTACCGCACAGAGTGCAATAATGGCATTATAATGGCTACTTCCCATAGTCTGTAACCTATCCCTCGGGAGTAATCTATACTAAGAATTGAGAGATTTGAGCTGATAGTAGCTTGATACAGCAGAAACACTGGGGAAATTTCAGTGTTCTTTGCCCACACATGTAAAATGTGAGAACACTTCCAGGAACCGTCAGCAAGATTTGGCTTTCCTGGTGGCTTTTAACTATTTTTCATATACCTAGATATTCCTCTAATAAACAATATGATGTTATAAAATCTCACTTGCCACTATTCACTTTTAAAGAAATTAATATAATTTCTAGGGAAATGATTAACTGTTAAAGCAATCCTCCCCACCAAAAATATCATTATAAGATGGCCCATGAATCCAGGAATGTCAAGAGGAAGATCATTTTTAAAAATCAAACCAAAATGTGAATTGTCTTTACCATATTAAACTGATCTGAAATGTATTGATCTTTTTGTTCCACCTAATTATGTTTTACCTATGTGATGCTGTTTCTAATCAAATACAGTTCTCAAATAATTTATTCTTATACTATAATCTTATGTAGTACTTCAGATTAAAATATTTATATCTGTACACTTATAATGTTCAGATTATTAAAGACCACTACAAAAATAAATGGTTCTTGTGACATATTCTAATAGCCATTTCACGTTGGTTTCAATATTGTCTCTAGTATTCCATCACTGGCAAAATAACTTATATATTTTTAGTTTTAAGGATTTATAAACATTGTTTTTACTTTAAGGAATATGTCTCTGTAAGGACATCTGGAGAAGGCTATGAAGATAAAATCTAAAAAGTGTGTGTTTATCAGACTCGTTAAAATATTCTAAGTATGTATATTTTCTATATCAGAATTGTTTTTAAATTATTGTGGTTACTTAAGATAATGTGTTTTTTAATAAAAACACTTTCTCTTAGTTATCTGAGCTCCTCTAGAATGATGCCAGTGAGTGTTGGGACATCAAGGTTTCCACTGTTATTTTTACTTTCTAGGAATCCAAGTGTATTTTTCTAGCTTGCATGTGCTAGAGTCTTTTGAATGAATTTAGATTTTTTATGGCATTCTACTTCCATTAAACATCAATGACAAATTTTTGTTTAACCAAAATTCATGATACCGCACAGAGTGCAATAATGGCATTATAATGGCTACTTCCCATAGTCTGTAACCTATCCCTCGGGAGTAATCTATACTAAGAATTGAGAGATTTGAGCTGATAGTAGCTTGATACAGCAGAAACACTGGGGAAATTTCAGTGTTCTTTGCCCACACATGTAAAATGTGAGAACACTTCCAGGAACCGTCAGCAAGATTTGGCTTTCCTGGTGGCTTTTAACTATTTTTCATATACCTAGATATTCCTCTAATAAACAATATGATGTTATAAAATCTCACTTGCCACTATTCACTTTTAAAGAAATTAATATAATTTCTAGGGAAATGATTAACTGTTAAAGCAATCCTCCCCACCAAAAATATCATTATAAGATGGCCCATGAATCCAGGAATGTCAAGAGGAAGATCATTTTTAAAAATCAAACCAAAATGTGAATTGTCTTTACCATATTAAACTGATCTGAAATGTATTGATCTTTTTGTTCCACCTAATTATGTTTTACCTATGTGATGCTGTTTCTAATCAAATACAGTTCTCAAATAATTTATTCTTATACTATAATCTTATGTAGTACTTCAGATTAAAATATTTATATCTGTACACTTATAATGTTCAGATTATTAAAGACCACTACAAAAATAAATGGTTCTTGTGACATATTCTAATAGCCATTTCACGTTGGTTTCAATATTGTCTCTAGTATTCCATCACTGGCAAAATAACTTATATATTTTTAGTTTTAAGGATTTATAAACATTGTTTTTACTTTAAGGAATATGTCTCTGTAAGGACATCTGGAGAAGGCTATGAAGATAAAATCTAAAAAGTGTGTGTTTATCAGACTCGTTAAAATATTCTAAGTATGTATATTTTCTATATCAGAATTGTTTTTAAATTATTGTGGTTACTTAAGATAATGTGTTTTTTAATAAAAACACTTTCTCTTAGTTATCTGAGCTCCTCTAGAATGATGCCAGTGAGTGTTGGGACATCAAGGTTTCCACTGTTATTTTTACTTTCTAGGAATCCAAGTGTATTTTTCTAGCTTGCATGTGCTAGAGTCAGTTTTGAATGAATTTTAGATGTTTTGTTATTTGATAACTTTGAAAATATTGTATACCTGTTGCTGAATAGCACGAAATGTCTATTTCTGGGTTTTGAGTGTGATATGTGTTTCCTAAAGATGATTTGATTCTACGCCATATAGATTTTTATATTGATTCAGCATTATTTCCATTTAGTTTACTGGAGAGTTG